>JALKAD010000179.1:891403-906275 GCA_024500015.1 Ulva compressa
CTGAGCAGCTGGCTGCAATCGACAAGTGAGGGCTTGGGCTGGGCTGTCTGTTGACACCAAGAGTTACATATTTGTTATACTGTGTAATGGTGATCGATACACATTGGTAATTACGAACACATTGTCTACTTGATATGCATATGGACGGGGGAAAACAGCTTCGATTCCGGATTGTGAGCCGGTAGTCTAACGGCCATAGCATCGTGCTGTGTGGACATGGTGCGCTACAGCTTGGACCGTATGTTGACGTTGAGCATTCGGGCTTGCTTCCGTTTCATTCTGGCGAACTGTTGCACGATGAAGTCGGTGACGCCATCAGGAAACGGGATTGCGCTGTGTGCATCTAGCACGCCCTTGTCCCACTTCTGCAGCACGACCCGGTTTGCAGCCACGTGAGCAACGAATTTTAGGAGATGCTCACTCATGCTGTCTGACTCCAGCAAGTCAATGCGCTGGACAATCACGTCTGCTGCCTGCTCGTTCAATGGTTGCAGAACACTTGTCATCCAGTGCCTGCATATCACACCTGGATTGTGGGCATGGCTGCGCAGCGGTGCGCGCAACATGCATATCTGTCAAGAAAGGATAAGTTACCTGTATGCCTCAGCCACCTTGCCCTGTGGATCTGTTGTCAGAGCTTCCCTAAAAGCCTGTGAGCGGGATTGCCCACGGCGTGGCTGCAATGGCGCTGCCTGAACCATGGTCTTGTATGTAGATTTGGTCGCTGTGATGCAGGATAGCAGTGGCCCATACAGCTCCCTGAGCTGCTCATTAATTCTCTCGATGTTGGCTTTCCGTGCATCGGCGGTCTTAGTGTGCCAGTATGTGAACAAGTATCCTGCATGTCAAATGACCATGGCAACAGCACAACAACCCAGGGAGGCCTGTCCTCCGGCAACATATGATTGAACCAGGGACAGCGATCATTTCTGGGCTGCCTCAGCTTTGCGTTCATGCACGTGTTAGTACATCGGTTCCCTAAGCATAACCGCACCAGCAATAGCCAGGACCACGGTGTTAAATTGCACGGGCATGCTGGTTGTGAATGACACCAGCTGAGCCACAAGCTGTCTGAAGTCCATACAACAGCAATCTCATCAAATACATATCACCTGAGTCCTATGCCCAGTATCCGGAACTTGGGTGACATGCTTCAGTGACCAGCAATGATGAGGCGATGCTCTGCTAGACAAGTCTAACACTCGCCGGAGCCAACAGAATTCACCCAGGCTGCCGGTAACTTTTGTATAAGCTCACTTTCTTGCACCACTTGTTGGTGCGACCGATACTCGTGAAGTCTCTCTCCCGACGTTTCGATCCCACGATCATCCATGTGTGGGTCGCATTTGCCACCTCAGCCTCGAATGTGAAACGGAAATGGACTTGCGCGAGCAGGCGATCCATGCTAACGCACAGACATTTCAATGAAACTCGTTCCTGTGTCTTTGTAACCGGACTGTTTCGGAGAACTGTACATAACATCAGCGAACTAGCTAGCACGTCAACAGTTGTGGTATAGCAGGATGGAGACGCATTCAAGTGCCGCTAAACCATCCTTGTGTAAGCTGAGCTTAGAAAAGTATGCAGCAATCTACACTCTGTTGAAGGGAGGCCATGATGTGGCAAATTCTGCGCCTCTGTGGGAGCTGAAGGAGGTGTCTTGTCCCCACCGCTCGCGCAAGCTCATCACATGATTGATGAAATTCGAAGCCTGTGCTAATTTTTGTTGCGTCCATACTCTATTTGTAACGCAATTCTAGCACAATTAGCACAACACGTTCGTTGCTTCAGGTCGCCAAGATCAACGGTGTTGCCGTGAAAGGCAAGAACAGCAGAGCAGAAATGTTGCAGCTCCTGAACACCTGCAGCCTCGCACGGCCTCTGATCACAGATGCAGGCGACACGACATCTGTGCGCCTCTACTCCCCTGGTACATGCGATCATGCTTGTTGCAGCACTGCCATGCGAATGCTGACCTTTTCACAGTGTCACAAGCGCCTGGAATGGCACGGCACGACACTCTAAAACGCGCTGATACTGCTGCTACAGGCCCTTCGACCTCCGCCTCCTCCATTGGATGCTGGGGACCTCACAGCCCTGTTGTGGGCTGCCCCCAGCGAGGAGCTCACAAGAGGCGTACAGTCTGCACCCTCACTGCTTGACTTTGTTGGCATCCCCACAGCGCCTTCAGCAGCAAACGCAGGCAGGGACAGGCACGAGCTGCCAACGCACCCATCAACAACATCGTTCGCCAACTTCTCTCAGCTGCAGGCGGCCCCACACACTCTTGCCCCACACGCCCCAGTACTGCCACACCAGGCTCCAACATCCGCTGCACCATGCCAGCCCCCGTGCATGCCACCGTATGCAGCAGCAGTAGCTCATGCAAGCATAGCTGGAACCACGCATGCTCAGCCCACGCCACCGAAACACATGCAGCTAGCCCAGGCTTCGCAGCAGCCTCTTGCAACACAAGCCCCAGGAGCCCCTGGCGGCGCCCAGCCACACCTGCCTCACATCCAACACTTCTCCCAGCTTACATCGCAGGCAGGGGAACCGATAGCGCCCGCACCAGCTCAGCAGCGCTTCAGGCCCCAGCTTCCCGCTGCCACACAAGCTCCACTCCAAGCCGCCACAGCCATGCCTGCGCAGCCTCAGTACCACCAGCAGGCGCAGCAAGGCCATGCTTTTGCCAGTCAGGACCTGGGATCCATGGGACAGCAGCAGCAGGGAGGCCTGCAAGCTGGCCTCTCCTCCGCAGCATACGTCCACGCACAGGCGCAGGCAGTGTTACAGACACCACACCTGCCAGCCCAAGCCACGCCTGCTCCAGCCGCAGATGCGCCTGGCCCAATCCCCTCTGCGGGCGCTGCACATCCAGGCCAGCCTTCCTATCACTCTGCGCCTCACGCCCCAATCAACCCGCAACCCCCGCACGTCCAGCCAGCCAGCCACATTCCAGCGCCACATCAGCCTGTGCATCCTCAGCAACCACATCCTCATGCTCCAGCGCCACAGCTCCACTCAGCACCGAGCCAGGCAACACGAGCCGCTGCCACGGCAACTGCAGGCACGGGCGGAGCCGGCAGCACGGATGCACACGGGGCCGCCGCGGACGCCCCGCCGCAGCCGCCGCCGCAGTGGCTTGTGGAAGACGTGTTGGAGCTTGCGCTCACGAGCTCTGCGGCGGCGGTGCAGCCTGCGGCGCGGCTGGTGAAGCGGCGGGTGGCTGTATGCTTCATGGAAGACATGGACGTGGACATCGAGGTTGGCGGCAGGACTCGGAGCCACCAGCTCCGGCACGGCGTCTATGATGGCCGCGTCATGGAGGTCTGCGCCCGCAATACAGAAC
Organism: Ulva compressa; assembly: GCA_024500015.1. Lineage (NCBI taxonomy): Eukaryota > Viridiplantae > Chlorophyta > Ulvophyceae > Ulvales > Ulvaceae > Ulva > Ulva compressa. Next base: position 894,756 of record JALKAD010000179.1, read on the forward strand.
AACAAACCAGTCTACGGCAATACAGAACAACACACCAGTCCACGGCAATACAGAACAACACATCAGCGATACGTGGCACTGCACATGGTTGTTGTTGGTCCGTGGCAGTTGCACGGCGATGTGGAGTTCCAGGGGGGCACCGTGGCGTGGTCTGGTGGCTTGCAACTCCTCAGTGCAGCGTGTGATGGACTGAGGTGCATCACTGTGGGAATGGCCCGGGTTCCGCCCAGGACCGGAGCACCGGTGGACACAACCCAGTGCTGCCTGCTGTGGCAGTATGGCGTCGCAAACTTCGATGGCATGGAAAAATGCCACATAATATGCCCAAGCAGCGATGCCCCGGCAGCTGTAAGACATGTGAGGCGTCCCAGAGCGGTGACAAACGTCTTCAGCTGTTGTCTGCAAGTTCCTGATGCAGCACGGTCGTCGGAGCCGGAGTATCGACCTGAGGAGGCTCTGCCTACCCAGCCCCATATACACGGACACGGACACGCTTGCCTGACAGCAGCCGTACAAACCCGGGCTACCCGCCTGCCTTACAACCAACTTTCATTGCCCGCGCATGTGTAGGTGCACTCAGACGCAGAGCATGCGGAGGGCATGTGCGAGGAGGGCTGCAGCCGGCTTCACCGCTTCTGCACGGTCAAGCTGTCGGCCCCGCAGCCCGGCCGGGCCCCCGTGACCGTGCTGATGTGGGTCGACCTCGCGCCCCACCTACAGGCTGACTCGTTTCGCGGATTCATCACGCAGGGAGCTTCAGAAGTGCGCCCCACAGCCAATTGCTTTCACCTGGTGCCATAGGTGAAGCACGGTGTGCGATGTGACACCATGCACTACCTGGCCAATATGCCGCCTTGCATGTTGACGGCAGATGCAGAGGGGGCCTGCTTGGTATGTTGGCACAGAATCCGTTGGCACAGGCTCCGTCGGTCCCGGCTCCGTCGGATCCGGCACAGGCTCGAAGGTGTGCAGGATGGGTGGGTGTTGCTAGACGCGGGCACTTCGGAGGAGCTGCCTGAGCTGCGGCAGGAGTTCGCCGCGCAACCTCCAGGCACACGCCAGCCCAAAGCATCTCCACTGCGAGCACCAGCCCGGCCTTCCCAAGAACGAAGGCACCGGCGACCGCCGGCACCATCGGCAGCGGGTGGCACGGCGGCAGGAGCGGCGGCGCGGCGGAAGGCCACAGATGCGGGGCTGCCCCCGAGGCAGCAAGAGAGGCGAACACCCCCGGCCCAGGCATCAGAGAACAGCACTGCAGCAGACTGCAGGCGCTCGCGGCGGCTTTCAGGTGACTGCACCTCTTGGGCATGTACATACGGCTGTCACATGCTGTTGGCTTGCTTATACGGCTGAGTTGGATGTAGAGTGGTAACGGTCTAGGAACGGGTTTCACAAGTGCAGCGGTCTGCGCTATCTGACCATCGGCCAACCCATTTGTCAGTGCGAATGGCAGTGGTGTTACAACGGGTAGCGGACAGAGCGCCTGCATACCGTTGCCTTGTGTGCAGGGAGCCCACCGACAGACACCAGGACTGCTGATGCGCCGCAGCCGGTCCGAGCGCCCCAGAGCAGCAACGTGCAGAAGTCAGGACCTGTGCAGACCACTCCGGTGGAGGAACCAAGGCAGAGCCCAGAATTGGTCGATCTCAGCTACGACGAGCCACATGAGCCTCTGCCTGTGGCTTCTGGGGCAGGCAGTGGTAGCACAGGCAATTGGGAAGCGTCGAGCCTGGTGCAGGCTGCGTCCGAGCGTGGAGCAGCAGACAGCCATGTCGGGTCCGGCCGCCAAGTGCAAGGAGCAGCAAACAGCCATGCGGAGCATGCAGGCAGCATTGGAAACCAAGTAACGGGGGCAAAACGAGGCCAGCAGGCCTCGGATTCAGAAGCACCGAGAGCAGCCAGGGCGGCCACGGCTGGCAGGCAGAGTGCAGATATTGACCAAAGGACCGAGTCTGAAGTCCACAGATCGGATCAGGTGCAAGGTGTGCACCATGCTGCAGCCACTGGTTACGGTCTGACCATGTGTGAGGCTCCAGCATGGGCTTGTTCGAACATGCTCTGACGCGCTCTTGCTCAAGAGGTTGAGCGTAGAAGATATAAACATGCCTGATGGATGATATATGCATGGATATGCACAGGAACGCAGCCCCTTGGTTGCTGGGTGCAGTGATGCTGCCGCATTCTGCAACAGGGATGGCACTGTGCAGGTCACACAGAGGTGACAGGCATCTGTGGGAGGACTGGAAAGGCTGCGGCGAGCGGTGCAGGCACGGCGCCACCGGATGCAGCACCGCCTGCGTGGAGGCCACCACCAGGTTCTGGGTGGGTCCGCGTGAAGCGCAAAAGAAACGAAGGCTGCATGCCTGCTGGTCCACAGACGTAGCCCAGCCTGTGCCACATTGCAGCCTGATGGCGTCCAAACCTATTGTGTGGTAGACCGCGCAGAGATGTGCCGGGAGCATGTGTCTGTGAAGAGTTGCAGTGGCCATGATGGTCAGATGATGGGGTACATGACAATGCCACTTGTAAATACTTGCGCCCGTCACGGCATCGCTACGCAGGCCATGCTGCACTTCCATCCGTGGCCCCACTGCCAAGCTGACAACTCCCAGTGACAAGCCAACGGTTACAGATGTATGCGCCTTGCAGATCTTGTCAATGTGGTTGTCCCAGGAGGCAGCATGCATCCTCTGACCGAAGCAGGGTGCCCTGCATTTGCTACAAGTCTGCCTGGCTGTCCATTCTGCGTGATACACTCACGGTTCGTCCTGATCAGCCTCACCGGGATTTGCTGTTGGGATGGGAGTATGCTGAATGAGCCAAGTGAGCCACTTGACCACTCCCAGCTTGGCTGTGGCATTGTTGAAGGTCTTGAGCCCCAAGTCTGACCATGGCTTCCCATCTGCATTGACAAAGCTTTCCGTGCTGCCATATCTCCAGCGAGCCTTTGCATGCTTCCGCGTGCCCACAGCAGCATCGATGCTGCCTTGGCCATCAGCTGTTGCAAACGTCAGTGAGAATGTCATTCCGCATCCTGATTCGTCTGTCCTACTTGTGTACCTGCACACAACAGCACTGCATGCCTCTCTGGAAAACTGTGTGGCATGTGCCATTGTAGTTCGGTGGTCCAGCAGCACACCCCGTGAAGTATCGATCCTGTTTCGGAAGAGCAGTGTCGGGCTCCGGCTCGGGCGCCGCTCGTGCACGTTGCGCTGCAGCACATCAGCAGCTTCTGTTTCTCACAGTCTGTTGGCGCATTCAATTTCGCAAGCTTTGAGGACTTGAGCCCACATGGCGACCCCATTCACGCAAGTTATGATAAGTGGCGCAGTAGAGAGGCATGATGCACACGCTTGCGTTTCGGTTTCAGCCGCGGGTTGCTTTTCTTATGGCGGCATGGGTACCTGATCCCCCAAGGTTGAATGCACACGACATCTGCAGATTCGCGGCTTGCAGACTTGAGAGCATCGACGATTTGATGAATGCTGTAATCATCCAAGGCAACAATCCAGATTCCAGCATAGTCATTCCAGCTTTCCATGCGGTGCATCGCGCGCAGCCGCTGTTCCCCGATGATGCGGACCATACCAGCTTGAGAAAGTGTAAGCAGGCATTGCACAACGGCAGGAAGGCAAGGGGACGTGGTAGGAGTGCACTTGTGATTGCCTGTGGCAATCTGTGCATTGGCCATCAGGTGCATAAACAGAAGGCTCCTGGAAACGAAAAGTGATGCAGCACAGGTCTTGGAGCATCAAACAGAATCTTGGATGGCATGTACGTACTTGTTGGCCGATTGGTTCAGCCGTGGAACCTCCGATAGAGCTATCGCGAAGCACTTCGCAAAAACGGCGATGTCTTTCTTTGTTAGGAGATGAGGCGCAGGTAAACTAAGCCTGTCAGGCATTTGCTGTTCGTTTATGGGCCGCACAGCCTGCTGATCGTCTAGCTGCTTTGGTTCTGCGCGAGGGGTGAGCCGGGAGGTGAACGGACAAGACCCGCAATGAAGGGGCCGAAATACGCGGCCCATGACAGTCTAGTCGAGGAAAGTAGTATCCACTCAGCAGCTTTTGCTAGGTGCAAAATGGTCTAGCCCGTAGACGCCGATCGAGGTCGAGGCTTGCCTGCCCCGTCTGCAAGACGAGGATATATGTTTCACAGCAAGCACGGCGTGCGAACAACAATCAGATGACCAAAAACGTGATCCCTTTGCCTGCAGATCACACGATGATAACACTGTCAATTGGCAGTGTAACGTCAAGCAAGGCAAGGGGGACGATATGTAAGTTCGCTGGTCACCTATTCAAACAGATTTGCTTTCGCATACGGCATACACGGATGTGACGAACCCAATTCGCTGCTGTAGGTACATGAGAGCACTGTATGCCCTTATGGCGGTGCCACAGTAGCGCCACGGTGCATCGCGAAGAGAAGAGCAGCAGTCAGTAGCCCTACACGCTTGCATCGCACCTGTAGTACTATGGTGCAGCCTTGCCCAATCCCACCGCTGACACAATCATACGACCCAGAGACGGCCGTAAAAATGAGTCATATGCTACATCTATGTATTGTTGATCCACATATAACTTGACAACTGACACACACGGAACATTCACTGCAGCCAAACATTTCCAGCACATTGCCTGTGACACTGTTCAAGAGCAAGCCAAGATGGCGCGCGGTTAGACCAGAATCCCGTATTTGGCAACAGCGATTGAAGCTGCCTCGTGATCGCGGGCGAAGACACTGTCCTTGTGAAGACATGGTGAGGCAGAGATATCCATGTGGATAGGCCTTTAGTTCAGATTTGTCACGCCACGGATCAAGGCACAGCAACATGGTTAATAAAGGTGGCAGAGGGAAAAACAAAAGTGAGAAGCAGAAGGTGCAACTTGCAAATGCGCGGGATTCTAAGCGCCTGAAGCAGCAGCAAGACAAGGTGGCAGCGCTTGACGCGCAGGTCGCCCGTTTGAAGGCCGGTGGAGATGAAGTTATGGAAGATCTGTCACATGGCGACACTGAAGCAGAGCCAAAGGAGACTGCACAAGATGATGAGGCACTTCCCAATGATGGTGTGGTCTGACTTGCCGACTGCTGTATCGCTGTAACCTGGCATTCTGCTCAAGCACATGTGGCTTGCTGCTTCATGGTCAATGCGATGGTGCAGGGGCCGAGCAAGCAAATGGTGTAGGGGCCGAGCAAGCAGATGGTTCAGGCGTAGCAACCAGGAGATCTAAACGTGCTCGCGAGGCCTTCACGATCACAAACACGATCAATGAAGAGGCAGCTGTGGCTCCAGCAGCACCACTCCCTGTAGCACCTGCGAATGAGGTTGAGACAGGGGCATTGACCGCTGTCGTCCCCGATACACAAGGTGACTTACTGCAGTATGCTATGCAGACTCTAGAATGGCACTGACCGCGACAATGATGCGAACAGTGTATGGCATGTTGGACCCATGACTCACTGTTTTGGACTCTGCCGCAGGTTCCATTGACCCATCTTTGGGGGTGGTGACCAGGACGCGATCGGCTGCCTTATTCCCAGCTCCAGTACATCTAGATGCTGTAGAGCAAGCCGCTGAAGACGAGCTACCAGAAGAGAAGGTAGCTCGCGAAGCGGAAGAGGTGGCACACAAAGCGGCAGTGGCTGCACGCAAAGCGGTAGATGCAGAAAGGTATGCACATGCCGCACGGGTGCGGGACCAGAAACAGGCTAACATCGACCGATACGGACCGCTATGGCCGTGCAAGCAAGAGCTGATTGAGTCCATGCAGCGGAGGACCCCTGGGCCACCACGTCTGTCTGGGACTCTATTCTGTATGTGGATGAAGTTTCTGTTGTTGCTGTTTGCTGGGCTGTTGACTCACGTAGCTCCTCTCGATTTCAACTTCACCTCACTGGCTGACAATCCGAACGACAAAGAAGCAAAGCGGAGCCACGATGGCATCCTAGCAGGGATTTTCAGCTTCGTGGAAGCCAAGGACAATCCAACTGCAGCACTGTTTTTAGTGAGAGAGTTGCGGTCTGATCTACGAAAAGACTTCATCCGCAAGGTGAGCTCCTGTCTCAGTGATTGCCTGCCCATTTGATATATTCACCCCCCCCCCGTCATCCCTGGGATACAACGTGTGGATGAGGCTGGCTGTCCTTGCAGATGATTCAGGAGAATGCGACAGTCTGTAAGCACCTGTTTCAAGAAGCTGACATGGCGGAGTACCTGTAGCCGCTCCACCACGGCCGTGCACGGCCATGCATGACCAAGGGCGCATCAGCGTGCAGCATGGACTGATCTAATCCTATTGGCGCATGCTGAGGGCGCCGATGGCGCTTTAGAGAAACGTAGTGGTGCTGAGTGAAGAACTGATTCGGAAGCATCATACAGCAAGAAAACTCCAGAGAACCGGCAGTAGGCGTGGCGAAAGTGGTCCGCTGCTGTCAGTACTGAACAGTATTCACCGAATCGAACAGGGCAGGGGAGGTAACATCTATCAGAGTCGCAATTCTGTACCACTAGACTACAATGCTAACACAGTCTCACACAGCAATGCCATGCACAGGTGCCACGTGGTTGATCCGCAGTCACAGCTAACCCATGGTTGCCAGCTTCAAGCGGAACACCATCGTTGCGGCCAGCGCATTCCCCATGCAATGAGGAGCTTTTCCAAGGACATTGCTCGCTTGTGCGGGGACATGAGCCACAATTACTGGCTTCATGTGGAATGCGCCTTGACACTGAGACAAGTCAGGGCCTGAAAGTGCCACCTCCACACCAGGCACGGGCAGCACACCGCAGGGCTGACCCGGCAGAAAATCGGGGCAACGGAAGCCAGCACATGTACTACAGCGCTCAGTACAGACGGCCACAAACACGAAACGTAGGCAGGTGTCCCAGCCACAAATGCGGCCACAAGCTGTGTGGTTACATGGAAATCAATGCGACGGCCCAGCAGTGAGGGCAACAGGAATCAAGCAGCCAAATCTCTGCAGCCACAGGTCGTGTGCAATGAGCGCGGACAGCGGTGTGGGTAGCGGGGCGACTCAGCAGGATCCAGCAGGAAGGTAGGCGTATGGGTGTGTGAGCCGTTGCCTGGACAAACTGCATGTACGGCCATGGCATGATGTCTGTTGCTGCGTCGTTTTTTGAAGAGTGCAATTTAAATGCGCCTGCGACGGCCTGCAGAACAAAGCCTGGGCCAGCAGGCAGGGCTGAGCTCAGACCCTCCCAGCCACTGGAGTGCTACCAGTATACTGTAGGAACACGCGGAGACAACAATTATGATGAGTGCATATGCAATCTGGTTGGCAAGCCCAGCGACCCGGCACGGGCTTGCGTTGGGGCAGTCCATAGATACTGCTGTTATTCTGCAAGCAGCACAAAGGACATTGGTTTGCCAGTAGCTCTAGAGCAAAGCCACCAGCATGAGGGCAGAGCCAGACTAGTGGGACTGTTTATGATGCAGCCCGACAGGTGTGCACACGGCCCTGGTCTGAGGAGTATTGCTGTGGATCATAGCTCGACTTGGCCAAGCTTGGGGCGGCGTAGCTGTAGGGCAATTTCGAACACCGTGCAGACGGAGAGGTCTGCGTACAACTGCGAGATGCAGTCCGATTCAGCTCCTGCTGGCGACGCGAGCAACATGTCTGTAAGATGTGTGCTATGGCAGTCCGACTCCTGCAGAGTACACATCTTATCGTGAATGATGGGCGGCACGGTCGTTGCAGGATCGCGAGGTGAGTCACTGTGCGCGACATGGTAATGCAGACAGGTTCAACGGCTGCATGCATGAACAAACTCGTTTGCGAGCGCTGTCACACATACTTGATCCTCCAAGCTTCAACTATGCTTTGGCAGCGGTGATAATCGTGTAGATCCAGCGCAGCATGTCTTGGTGTTCGTGCTTGCGTTTATGCTGATGACTGCCACAGGAGCGCGGGTGCGGAAGCAGTTTGACATAGTCGGACGGCGTGCACCTGCGCTACAAGCATGTCTTCTTCTTTAGCGGAGCTCGAAGTGCAATTCCAACACCTCAGACATGAACTGGAAGATTCGTTCGGACAGTCAGTGAGCGGGCCTCCCGCACGTCGCAGACGACAATGCGTACGGAAAAAGCTTCCGTTGCCAACCAACGGCAGGCCTGCGCATCAAATCGACCCCTGTCAGTGTTCCACCTCTGAGCCTGGTACGTCTGCACATGCTGGCACATGCCTTCGCTGCGCGCTCACCCTTGCCGTTGGCGCAGTGCCGCGAGCACCCAAAGTTCTGTGTTAAAAAACCCGCATTGCCGCATCAACTGCGGACTCGCAGTTACAGTGATGTCAATCTGGCACTCATGGTTAGATGTAGTGACCTTTGGCAGCTGCAGTGCCCGCCCTTTTGCCAGCGAGTCAGCCCACGCTCGGCTCGTTCCATCCTCGAAACACTCGCCGCCCTGAGCCAGTTTTTGAGCGAATCCAGAGGGTAAAGCCGAGCCCAGGAAGAAAGAGGGAGTGGACCAATAACTTTGGGGGTACGCTCTAATGTCATATCATGCGTCCTATGCATCACAGTGTGGACCAGGACTGACAAGCACCTCGTGGTATGCAGGCTCAGGGCAGCTCCTTCCGTCAAGCTCCACAGACAGAGCGGCATGGCTGCATGTTGACATGGCTACTCCGGGTGCTTCGCCATCACGATCTCCTCAACCATCAGCCTCTGCAGGCCACTCATCCAGGCCCACCACACCCCATGACCACTCGCCTGATGAAGAGCCCTGCATGGTGTTGACGCAACAGCCCCCAGCGAGCCCGGACTACCTGACCGACTCTGAGCGGCTTCCTCCCCGGGTGAGGCCACAATCTGGTTGCAGCAGCACATTCAGCATGCTGCTCGGGCGCCCCGCGTCTCAAACCACTCCTGGCGCAGAGAACGAAACCTCAAACCAGCCTCCGCGTCAGAATTCTCCCAGCAACGGCACCTCTACGTCCACAGGCGCCCACCTGGCACCACGTGCTGCTTTGATCGAGCGCAGCAACCTCGATATTTCTGCGTCCGAACCGCACGCGCGCCCAGTCAGAACGCATTGGCTCCGGCACCCATCACCACACACCATGCAGGCTGCAGAGCCCTGCAGCCATGCGCACAGCCACACGTGCGCACATGCGCAGCCACCTGGGCACGCACACGCACGGGACGTCATGTTCCCAGGGCCCCACCACGAAAGGCCGGATGCAAACACAGTGTGTGGCGACTGGTGCGATGATCGGCGCGGCTACGGCCGCAGCGCATCACCTCGCGAACTCCGATCCTTCAGCCGCATGCTACTCGTGTCCCCCTCGCACTCAGCAAGCGAGAGTGCTGCTGGTGTGGCCGAGCACGCGCACGGGCCAATCTTGTCGGCTGCGGGGCTGGTGGGCCCGACGGCCACGGCCGCTGCAGACCGCCCGGGCGCAGATGTGCCGTGGTGGCGCCATGCCAGCATCTCCAGTGCGCTGGGGGATTGTGCTCACGTCCACAGTAGTCCGGACTGTGATGCATGGCCGCACGAGGACCCGGGTGCGGCAGAGCGCAGGGCGCCGCGGCTGCCGCGCCTCTTCCAGGTATGCTGCCGCCGCAGCGATGAGATGCCTGCCTGTCCAAAGTGCAGCTTGCAAGGGATGCGCCTGAGCATGCCGTGGTTCCGGTTTGTTGCTAAATTTCTTGGCAAGCCAACGTATGTCCCAAACGTGTGCCGCCTAGTGCCTGCTTGATCGAATGCATGTGCACGTGCGCTCTTTACGAGCCAGCGAATCGTAGCTATGCCAGTCTTTCAAGCTGCAAGTATTGGACACTCGAACCCAGTGCCATCAAATCAGCAACGACCCCCGCGACCAGACGCAATGTACTACGTTGCTTGTATACCTTGTGCATTATTCAATGTTGAACCACACATCGACTCTGATTTGGTCAGATTTGAGAGTGTTGGTGGTGCAGGATACGATGACAAGCGCGCCGTTTCCTGAAGCAACAGCTGGATGTCCCGCCGCTGCAGCAGCCACACGGCAGATGCTGCCAGACGATGGCCCAGTCTTTGATGCCTACTCCCAGGGCTTCCACTTCCCGCGCTGCGAGGATGCCATTGGCCACACGCGCCTGCCTCGGCCCGCGGGCCGCCGCCGCCGCCGTGCCCGCGGCCGCTGCGCACGCCTCGGCCGCACCCACGCTGCCTGTGCTGCGGCCGGAGCGGTCGGCCGCGACTGCGGCCACAGCGCCTGGGGAGGTAGGGGGCAGCGCTGTGCGGCGGCACCGCCGGTGGTTCCAGGGTGCGGACGAGGCTGTGGGCGACCTGCGACTGCCGGGCCTGCGGTCGAGCCTCTCTGCGTCCGGTACGGTGAGCCGGCTGCGGGACGACGCGTTCACGTGGGGCCTGGAGGCTGATCTGGCGGCCCCGGTGGCCGTGTATGGTGCTGCAGATGAGACGGGCACAGGAGGAGAGCATGGGGCCGCGACGGGGGCGGAGGCGGCGGGTGCCGCTTTGTGGGAGCGGCGGCTGCAGTCGGTACGGCACCGTGCGTGGAACCTCGAGCGGGACTACGGCTGGGAGCATGCATTGGGCCGCGGCGCGGGTGATGACGGGGGCCAGGAGTGGGAGCACGGGCTGGAGTACGGCCGGGGCCATGAGAGGGCGCACCTCGGGGGGGGCCGCGCGCGGCCTGTTCCACGGGAGCTCGAGGAGATGCTTGCCGGGTATGGCCAGCTGGCAGGGGATAGAGAGGGTGCGGAGCGCAGCAGGCGGCAGCGGCCGGGGGAGCCGCAGTTGGGGACGCCGGCGCGGGTGGCCGTGCTGGGCAGCCCGGTGGAGGAGGAGACGCCGGGCCGCAGCGCAGCGCAGCGCGCGCAGGGCCGTCGGCCCCGCGGGCCCGGCGATGCGTTCCAGGGGATGTCGCTGGACCAGGTGCTGAGGTCCGGGCAGCCGCGGCAGGCGGCGCCACGTGTGGTGAACGGCGGCGAGGGTGCGGGCGGAGGCGGTGGTCAGGGTGCACTTGAGCAAGAGGGGTGGGCAGAGGAGGAGGCAGGGGCTGGAATGGGGGACCGGCTCGCGGCGGGGCAGGGGCAGCTGGATGCGTTTGGTGGCCTTTCGCTGGGGCAGCTGCTACCGGTGCGGAGAGCGGCGGAATCGGAGGAGGGGGCAGGGGAGGCGACCCCACCGCGGCCGCCAGTGAGGTTCGGCCGGAGGCGGGCGGAGGAGCCGGGGCAGAGCGGCCACGCGGGGGCTGGCGGCCCCTTCTGGGTCGACATGCCTTCAGGGGCGGCACCGGCGGAGCCGCCTCCGCTGGCGCGGTCGCGGCGGGGGACGATCGTGCGGGGGGGCGCGAGGCAGGTGCTCGGGGCAGGCGTGCGGCAGCAGCCGGGGCTGCCGCAGCGGGCACCGGACCTGGCGCGGCTGATGCAGAGCCGGGGGCGCGGCGGCGGGGGTGGGAGCCAGGATGGGGGCGGGGGTGTTGGCGGTGCAGAGGCGCTGCGGCTGCTGGAGCGGTTTGCGTTTAGCCCAAAGGCGTTCAAGG
>JALKAD010000179.1:927295-945894 GCA_024500015.1 Ulva compressa
ATGCAGAGGAACCCGCCTCAAAGCGGCAACGGACGACACCTGACGTCCCCGCGACCAGCACTGCACCCCAGGCACAGCCAGAAACTGGCGCAGCCAAGGCATCGGAGGCGCCACCTCAGCCCGCTGCGCCGCCCGGCCCTCCCCCGGCCGCCGCACCTGCCCCCAGAACAGCAGACGCCGCCACGCAGCAGGTTCGGGCTGTCACTGCTGCGGCTGACTCTTCAGCCCCGCCAGCGCCCCCAACTCCGCGGGAGCCCGAGGCGGCCGTGCTGTGCGCTCCCAGCAGCTCTCGCAGCACACATCACACAGCACGCCCTTTGACACGTCCACCCCTTGAGCAGCACACACGTGCCTGGCACTTCCTCCGCCCTCCGCTAGCAGCGCCCAGTCTTCACAGCATGCTACGCAGAAGACCCTGTGCACAAGTCTGATTCCAACAGAATGCATGCATGCAATCCAGTACCCTCCGCATGCCCAGCCGTATGGCCCTGGCCGTCCATGCATACCAACCCCCACAGTCAATCAGCAGCAGGCGCAGCGTGCCACACGCTGCCGCAGAGCGGCGCATAGCACGCGCTGGGCTGTGGAGGCAGGCTTGACAGCACGGATATGTGCTGCAGGCTGCAGCAGTATGCTGAGCTGCTGTGCAGCCCCCTCCCGCAGCACGTGCTGCAGGCTCTCAACCTGCTGCTTGCGATTTCGCGGCGCGACGGCCATGCGCAGGTGCTCGCGCACAACCCCGCCCTCATGACCGCGCTCTGCTCCGTCGTCCATGCGTACATCGACGCGAGCCTCGACGCCCGCCGCGGCGCCCGCCGCGACGCCGCCAACGGCGCCGCAGCGCACACGCAGTCGGCGGCTGCGGCAACAGCGGGGGCCCCCGCCGCGCCTCTGCAGGACGTGCGGCGGCAGCTCGTGGAGGGGCAGTGGTGCGGCGATGCGTGCGAGCATCAGCCGTGGCGTGCTCAGCTCGCTGTGCACGCTGCGACCGTCATCCACAACCTAGTGCAGGTGCGTGTGCCCCAGTTCCCTTTCTGTCCCCCCCATCCAACACTGACCAGCACCGCTCACCCCCCCCTGGGGGCTATGGCGTGCAATACTGTGCTGTCTCGCCAGCTGCGGGTGGCTGTGATGACTGATCAGTCGCGTACGATCACATGTGACTGCTGCCGCGGGTGACTGCAGGTCGCACACGAGCTGATGACGGCGGAGAGCCTCGCGGCAGTGCACGCTGTGTGCCTGCGCCACCTGCCACTGCTGCACACGCAGCCGTGCCCCGCCGTGCTGGAGCTTGCCGCGCTGCTCCTCAACGCCACCCGCGCCACGATCCGCGCCGTGCCGACTCAGTCCATGCTCACCATGAGCGACAGCACGCTGCCTCTCGTCTCCGACGCTGCACTGCCCCTGCAGGTGCAGCCCCGCTCGTATTTCCCACACCACCCCCGTGCCACCCCCCCTATACGCGCCTGTCGCACGTGCCGTTGTGCATCGTGACAACCGTGTACACCTCCCGCCCTCATGAGCGCTGTGGAACGCACGCTCGCGACGTGCAAACAACGGGCTGCTGATGCGTGCAGCCGCCATGCATGTGGTCGCTGCTGATCTCACCGCGCGCTCGGATGCAGATCAAGGCCGTCGCGGCGAGCATCCTGTCGGAGGCGCTCGCTTCGCGGCAGGGCGTGCATCTCGTGCGCCACCTGAGCGCGCGCCGGCCACATGAGCCCTTTGCCGCCGCGCACTCCCTCATCCTCTCCTCGCATGCTGACGGCGTGCACGCGTACATGGTGCAGCGCCGCGGCGAGGCCGGCGCGGCCGGCGCGGCCGACGGCGGCCCGGACAGCCCCCAGGCGCGGCTCGCCGCGCAGCACATGCCGCGCTTCTGGCAGATGCATGCCATCTCCTGCGGCATCCGCCTCGCGCGCGAGCTGCTCGCGTCGGTCGCGGCGGGCTACGTCGGCATCGTGGCGGCCGGCGCAGCCGGGCCGAGCGGCGAGCGCGTGTCGCGCACGCTACAGCTGCGCGTGCCGATGCTGCAGTCGTCTGCGCCGGCCTCTCCGAAGGTCAATGTCGGGGGGCCCCAGCGCGGCAGCGGGCGGCAGCTGCTGGGGGCGTCGCTGGAGCACCTGCCGGGGCGGTCGGGGGGGCTGGAGGACCGCGAGGAGAGCGTCGGGCTGTGGGATCTCTCGCCGGCGGTTTCAACGCCCGCGTCGCCCACAGCACACACAGCAGGGAACAGAGGGCTGCGGCCGGCGTGGTCCGTCGCGCATGCGGACGCGTCGCAGCCTGGGTCGGCGACGCGCCGGAAGAGCGACTCCGGATCGCCCGGGGTGCGCGTGCTGAGCCCGCAGGCGCAGGCGTCGCACGTGCAGGAGAAGCTGCGGCGGCATGCGCTGGCGCAAGTGCAGGCGGAGGAGGATGCTGCGGCAGCGGCCGCTGACGAGGCTGCCGTGCCGGGAGATGAGGGTGGCCGGGGGGCGGGCGCAGAGGGGGGCAGTGCTGCGGCGTCCGGCGACGCAGAAATGCAAGAGGGGCCCGCGGCGGCGCCGGCCGCAGGGGCTGCATCGCCAGAGGGGCCGGCGACGCCGGCTGGGGCGTTGACTCCGGCTGGGTCTGTCAAGGGGGTAGAGATGGGGAAGGAGCCGAGGAAGGGCAGGGAGGCGCACGCTGCGGAGGCTGCTGTGGCTGCGGCGCTGCAGGAGGGCAGCGGCGCCAGCATGCCGCCACCGGCCGCTGCAACGTCCGACACGGACAAGTCCTTGACGCTCGCGCCGCTGCCAGCGCTGCTCATGCATGGGGCGCGCATGCCGGAAGGGATCTGGGGGGAGCTGCCGCGGGCGGGCGCGGACGGGCCGGCTGCACCGACGGACACCGGCAGCCCCTCCCTCGACCACATGCCCTCGTTCTCGCGGTGGGTCAGCATGTCGCTCTCGTGCTCCGTGAGCTTCGGCGGGCCGGTGCGCGCTGACTCAGAGGTGCGCTCGCGCCGCATCGCGGCACCCCCGGCGGAGCAGGACGGCGGCGCGGGGCCGGATCGCACAGAGTCGGTGTGCAGCCCGCCCTCGCAGACGCAGGCGCGGGGGGACGGGGGCAGCAGCCGGCCGAGCCACCCGCAGATCTCGCTGGCGCCGCCGCCGCCGCTGCCGCTGCTGCAGCCAGGGCGGACGCCGCAGCTCGGGCGCGGGGTGGAGGTGCCGTCGCTGGACCTCGGGGCGGGGGTGTGCGGCAGTAGCAGCTGGCTGCCGGAGGCGCCAGGATCCGGGGCGCGCGGGGCGGACCTCTGGGCGCCGGCCAACGACGTACTACATGTGCCGGCACTGCTGATGTCTGCGCTCTGCGACGTGGCCACCGGCGGCCGGCCGGGTGCGGCGCCGTCGCCGCCGGAGGCGCCGCCAGCCGCGCCGCCGGAGGCGCCGCAGCTACAGCGCCCGCCGTCCCCGCCGGCCCCGCGCGCAGCAGCGGCGCCGCGTCTGGCGGAGACGCGGCCGCGCCGCCAGCTGACGCCCCAGCAAAGACGGAGGCCGCAAACGGCTCAGTAAGCAGCGGAGGGGATGTGGCCCCAGATGCTCCGGCGCCGCAGGAGGCCCCGCCAGCTGCCGTCGAGGGCGGCCCGGGCGGGGATGCTCAGGACGGCGGCACGCTGCAGGGGCTCGTGATGACGATGGACCGCGACGTGGTTCGCGGCGCACATGAGGCGCTTGCAGTCGCACTCCGAGTACCTGAGCTGACTCCACAGGTAAGCGCCTGCCACCTCTGCAGCACCGGAGCTGCTGCCACTTTGCCCCGTCAACGAGCCTCCAGGTGCAATCAACGTTTCAGTGCGGCTGTGAGTGGGCCCACCCAGCACGTCACTTGTCGCACACAGAGTCGGACGGCAACATGATGTGTTGACCCACGCTCGCTTGAAAGAAGCGGCGCAATGCACAGCGCTGGGCGTCACCGAACCGCGTCTTGCACATGCGGCACTCCCTGCGTACATGCCCGATGGAGCGGCTGTGGCACGGCCAGCGGTGCTGCACTCGAGGACACTAACCCGCACGGTATACACAAATGGAATTCCAGCATGGAGCCCTGTTTATCCCGCAGCCTGTGTGTCCGCAGCGACTTGCATGGCGCCACTGGCTTGAGTGCGAAGGCATCGAGGCACCTGCCACTCATGCCGATGAGGGGAGCAGTCACCACCGCTAGCTGCCCCCTTGCCACGTATGGGCCGCTGGTGCGTTGCGAGTGCCACGGGTACTGTGCCACTGACACTGGTGCCCGTCACTGGCACTGCCATTCGGTGTCTGATACGGGGTGGTTGGTGCAGGTGAGTGCGAGGCAAGGAGAGCTGCTCAATGCCATGTTTGAAGACCGAGAGGAGAGCACCCCCAGGCAACACTTTGCCACACAGCGGTGACACAAGGCAGCCACCGCCGGCCGAGTCGCAAGCATTCGAGTCTCTGCCGTGTGAGAGACGGGTCAAACGGCTCATGCAGGGCCACCGGGCAGCTGCGGCGTGCAGCTGGCAAACCTGCCAACTCAGACACTGTCCGAAACTGACACGTGGTCATCACAGCGGGCACCGTGACAGTGTGACAGTTTCCGTCAGACACAGGCGGGATGACAAGTATATGATAGCTACCGCAATGAAGTTACAGGAATTTTGATATTGTTTGTTCATGTTCTAGCCCCGAGGGCGAACCATGAGCGTCCGATCTTTGCCACCCAGAAGCCGTTGCCACGGCGCGCTATCACTCCCCAGGTTGTGGTACCCCACTCGTTCATACAAGGCCCTGGCGCTGTGATTGTCGCCGTGCACGTGCAGCACGCTCCAATCGGTTCCAAAGTCCTCCAGAGAGACGTGTACAGCTTCCAGCAATGCTGTGGCACAGCCCTGTCGTCTGTGCTCATGTGCCACTGCCATGGATGTGATCAGCCCGTAAAATGATGGTGCTTGCGATGTCAACCCGGCTTCTGCGATTGCTGTCCGGATGCGAGAGTCCTGTGCCAGGAACATCTCTACCACAGCAACAGGCGTTCCCGATGCGCCTCTGTCTGTGGGCACTGCAACAAGGACAATAGCTGTTTCTGGGTCCGATCTGAGCTTTGACCGTAGCCCGTCAAGCACTTCTGCCTGCATGTATGGATGCTTGCAGTGAACAAAATCCTTCACGTTGTGGTTTTTCTGGCTGTGCACAGGCATAAGGGCTGTGGCTAACAGAAGACAGCCTGGCAGGCTCACCAGGTAAGGCTACATCAGACAGTCCATCAAACAAGTGCGAGGTCCTACTGTTGCGGGTGCTCACCCTGAAGTTGCTTTTGAGGGCGCTGTCGAAAACTGGTGCAGGCTCGTGAAAGGAGTTGCACTGGACGTCGGCGATCGCAGGTACGTCGTTGCTGTGTATCTTCCGTACGTAGAATCGATCTGTGGCGTACACTGGCTCAAGGTCTCCTGAAACCTGAGCTGATGCGAGGCGGGAACAGCGACAGCCCACGTGTCGGGCTCGCGGAGCTCGAATGAACGGAGTAGCCCTGTCCACCGACGAGGCAACCGACAGCTGGGCACATGACATGATCTGCTCAAAACTCTAAGTGCGGGGACGTGCTATGCGATCGATACCCGGTTGCATCACAGGCAAGGGCGTCGACAATACTTCGCCACTCAGAGACAGCTTGCAACGAAGACTTGCATCTGCCTCATGACAGGCTAATGATTGCATGCATCTGTGTAAACGCAGCATGCGTGGTCTGGACCCGGCCTGCAGGCGCCTGCGTCCATAGATGTGCTTCCATGCATTGAGCATCTCAAGAGCTCATCATCCTGGGCACCCATCGTCCGACCTGAACTTCCTCTACCTGCACACAAGGCATCAGGATCGCACAGCCCATCACCTTGAGCCGTGGCAGCGGGACCATGGACTGTTCATCGTGGCAACCACCTGTGCTGCACACAGACTCATGACAGCGCAAGCACACACCTTTGCATGACGTATGCATTCAGGATCCATCAGGTCCGCATCAGCAGGGAACTGCACGTATAGCAGCACTAGCCTCTTGCGGACCTGTCCTGCCACACGGATCGTCGCCATCAACTCTGGCCACCGCATATTTGTCGACGTCCTTGCCCCCACTTCATCACATGCCGCGCTAACAGAGGTGCTTGCACAGCCGTTTAGCGGCCAGACTATGTAGCGAACCACGTAATCAGCATGCTCAACCTCTGGATGGCGCTGATACAGCACCCAGTCACCCCCATACTGCTCCCCTCTTTTTGGCAGCCACCCCTGCAGCGACGCCACACATCTCCAATGGCCAACATTCCACCATGTGCCACTGCCTTGCAGCTACGAGAAAGGGAGGGTTCATGCTGTAGCAACATGCTGTGCATTGTTTCCACTCTGCATGGACTACTGCCCACATATGATGCATATGGCTGGAAGTCGTGATATGACAGGAGTGGCTTGAACAGCGGTCAGCTAGGTGGAGGAACAAGCGGGGAGCATGCCTTGCTGCGGAAGTGGTGGTATGTTGCATATCTGTACGCCCACTCGGCGTCGTCATGACCACACACCGTCCAGAGGTCTTCATCTGAGAGCTCCACCAGTCCTCCGTTCGCCAGGTGTGGCTGCCCTTTCGACACCTGATCTCCATCGTTCATGCCATCAGCTTCAGTGACGGCTACAACTGTGGACTCATCGCATGCCGCAGTTGTAGAACCTGCCTTCTTGGGATCATGGACCAGCTCAGGATTTGAACTCGACTCGGGTCTCGGAGTGCTGCTGGTAAGAGCTGCAGCATTGATGTGAGCTGCACCAGCCAAAATCGCGTCAGCGGTACCTGTGTCAATGGCGACAGAGTTGGCCTGAGAGGGCTGTGGTGCAGGTTGGCTGCTTGCGTTCGTTGCTTCAGTGGCTGTGACTGCTGCATCTGTTACAAAAATTCCGCGCTTTATCACCACTCCTGCGTGAAGGCGCGTGGGAGCAAGCAGTGGCGTTCTGTGGCTGTCGGAAGGCGAGGCATCTGAGGCGCCTTGATGTGGTTGTTCTTGTCGAGGCAGCTCAGTGGATGCCTGGCCCAATTCTGACACCGGCTGATGGGCAGCGACCTGTACAAAGCAGCCTTCTGAATATCGCCACACGCACCTTCTAGACGGTTCTACGAAGGAGTTGGGTGTACTGTCACCTGAAGGCACTTGATGGTGTGCTGGAGGAAGAAAGCTTCCTCAAGAATTATAGGGGCATCTCGGCTCTCACACGGCTGAGCACCAGGCTGTGAACGTCTAGCTTGTTTGCGACGCGCTTCTGTGCCAAAGCCATACCTGTGGAGCTGCTCGATGATCGCAGGCTCAGCTTCCACCACAACATGCCTTGATTGAGAGATCGTCGCTGACAAATGGAGCTTGCGTAATGCCTCTACCGCCTGCCACATCACTACTAGTACCTCTGTGTACCATCAAACATGTGACACTGCAGCTTGGGGAGTGGGATCTCACCTCTGTGGCGTCTGCCGCTTGCTGGAACGCACGCTTCTTTCCCCGCATCGAAGCACGTCCACGCTTGCGCCCAGCACGCAATAGCAGAAAGAGCTCTGTGCTCAGGCTCTACTCGGAGGTGGGTAGCGGCGATCGGTGCTGCTCTGACCTTTCGTAACAAGCGCGGCCGTGTTCTGCAAGCCCCTCGCTGTCATTCGGGGCATCAAGATTGAAGCTGGAGCGTCGGATGTCACAATCGAGATGGACCTTCAGTGTCGGGGGCGTCACGGGCTGCTAAACGCTGACAAATCTGCTGGACAATGCTATGCATCAGATAGCTCTGAACTCACGTCGAGATGGGCCCACGGGGTGCGAAGCCCAGCGCGCTGGGGCGTGATCGCACGCGTAAATCAGTGGCTGCACATCCTCTGTCAGCCATGCTGTCAGATGCAAGCAGACACACTGCGTACCTTCTACATTACCACACAGTGACAGTTGATGGCGGGGACCATATGTCAGCGGTGCAAGTGAGCCGGATGATGCTTGTTACGAAATGACAACAAGCAGCCGTACGCCATCCCGTTATGCAGGCTATGTATGCCCATGAAAATTTTCCACT
Organism: Ulva compressa; assembly: GCA_024500015.1. Taxonomy (NCBI): domain Eukaryota; kingdom Viridiplantae; phylum Chlorophyta; class Ulvophyceae; order Ulvales; family Ulvaceae; genus Ulva; species Ulva compressa. The sequence goes on from JALKAD010000179.1 coordinate 935,365, forward strand.
TCGTAGTATAGCAGGCCGATGATGTGGCGCAAGGGTCGGACGCGGCAGTAGCCATGTCGTTGCCTCAGTCACGCCCTCGTGACATCGGCCATGGTACGGTAGCCAGCGAACACCCTCAGGCTCAAGCCGTGCAGACTGGAGTGACAAGCTGGATCCATGATGGAGTGCGTCTGCCCTGCAAGCATAGCGTTAGCGTGCGTTGCTAATAGAGTGCAGGGCTATTTGGTGCAGAGTGTTGATGCGATTTGCCCAGCTGATGTCACAGGACTGCAACACACCCTCTGTCTCTGACGTGACTCTCTTCTAACTGCATCAAGACAAGAAGAGCATGGCAATGCTTTGTGCATGACCCATGGAATCCAGCACCTAGCAAAACAGCAGCTTGCGGCGGAGGGGGCCATGCTGTGCAGGCTTGCCTGACCTCTGCAATAGATGATCTCACAGCCACTCCAGCTTCGCGAGAGAAGGCTCCCAAAACGAGCTTCTGCTTTGCATTACACACTGACGCTGATCCGGATCAGCTGCTGCCATGGCTTGATCACAACCTTCGGTGGGCTGCTCAGGCACTGGAGTGGACTCAGTGCCACCGCCTCCGGAACAGCACCCCAGAAAATGACGACGGCATGCAGCTACCTAGTGACTCAGTCATACTGGTCTCAGCAGCCTTGCAAGCGGAGTCTGCGCAGCATGCCCTTGTCGAGAAATCCATGGTTCAGGTTTGTATGATCCATCCCATATTTCTTCGCCGTACATATGCCAGCAATCTATTGGACTTGCCACTGCACAATGCACCACATTGTTCCATGCTACTTGACAGAAGCCAGCAATAGCCACCGGATCAGCGCTTGCACAGTCTGGTACGCTGTGTCGGTATGGCACGCTCGTACGTCTGCATGGATTCTGCATGCACCTTTGCCACCTGCGATTGCAGACAGGGGCATGCAATCACAGTCAAATGACAGCGACATTGCAGTATGACCAGCATGCAGGCAGCAGGTACGCAGACCAGCAGGGGATGGCGATTTCAGCCTGTGTGCGCCCATTGACAGCGTAGTTACTTGTTTCAGTGTGGTTTGTGATCAAAAGGTGTGGTTTGTGTAAAAAAAAGCATTGCTCAGGCTGTGCACAGGTACTCACAGAGGTGTTCAAGTCTCCTGTGGAGTGCTACGTCACGTGCCCAGGTCCGGTGCCGCTCTTCCATGGCAGCCTGGCAGACGTGGCTGCTGCAGGACCTGACGAAGCGTGTGACCTGCTGAAGCAGTTTGGTGTCACAGTGTTACCCGTACGCCTCCTGGCATACCACCAGCGGCGATTAGATCAGCGGCATTGTTAAACAATGCTTCATGTGTGCACTGAGGGCATGCCTGAGCTCTTTGCCTGCAACGATGTGCTCGTTGGCGATGATGCGCCCGCAGCGTTGTGGTCCTTGCAGGGCTGCCTGAGCTCTGAGGCCATCGCGCTGTGGCAGCAGCAGGTGGAGCAGCAGGTGGAGCTTCTAGAGGGGCTTCTGCGGGGCCGGGGGGTCGCGCTTCACGACAACGCGATCTTCACGTTCCGCGAGGTCGCGGCTCGCGGTCGGCACCGCTTTGACGCACGCCTCGACGTCGGGCCGCTGTGGCAGGCGCCGGCTGCTCAGCAGCTGCGCGCTGTGCTGCGGCAGGCGCCGTGGATGCCGGTCGTGCGCGCCATGCTGGGGGAGGAGGCAGTCACAATCACCAGTGTTGTGTATGCACGCCCAGGAGCCGATGCGCAGGTGCCGTCTCACCTGCCCCTGCGCCCTTTGTCGAAGTGCAAACGCAAAGCGTCCGGTCGCTGTCACTGTGTGCTGTGCATGCTGTGCATGCATAGGCAGACGTTCCTCTGTTGGCCGCTAGTAGCAGAAAATGCCAGCTAGGTCCACTATACACTCGATCCTTAGTTTGGAACTTGCAGATTTGGGGGGGGCGAGGGGGAGGGCTGGTGTGTCAGAACTTGCACTTGGTGGATGCAGGAGTGGCACTCTGACGGCCCTCCCGCAGCGCAGGACGGGCAGCCGTACGCCATCTGCGTGTTTGTGCCGCTGCTGCAGCTGACCGCGGACACAGGCTGCACACAATTCTGGCCTGGGACGCACGTTCAGCCTCACCTGGTCGGCTTTGGGCCGGCGGCGGCCGTGCTGGAGACGGCTGTGGATGGCCTGGTGGCCGCTGGTGATGCGGTTCTGTACGACTACCGGACGCTCCACCGTGGGCTCCCGAATGTGAGCGAGGCCGTGCGGCGTGATGTGCTGCAGGTGCGGGCTCCCCTGGAGTGAACGTCACAGTCACTCCTCTTGTTGCTCAAGGAGAGAACATCACAGTCTTGCAAGTGACGCTGAGCCTGCATTCTGTGAAGGAGTGCCGGAGGTGTCCGGAACCGCGGTGTGAACTGCTGGCAATGCAATCGCAGTTGCTGTTTTTTTACATGTTCCTGTTCAGGCGCGCTGTTACACCTGGTGTCTTGCCGGTCGAACCGCGGTGGTGATGGCGTTGGCGGCCCGGGACTGTTAGCCTGGTTTGGAGGGCTGAAGCGGTGAGCGTGGGGTTGTGTGTGGCTGCAGGTGGTGTATCATGTCAAGGGGTATAACGAGCAGAGGAACTACTCTGCGGATTGCTTGCTGGAGCAGTAGCAGCGCAGAATGGGCTCAGAAGTTGTGGTGTAACGAAAACATGGACATGTCAAGAATGGGGTGAAGGGGTAGCTCCACCACACCCACGTTTTGGCCACACGGTCGAGGTGTCAGATGGCTGTGACCGTTTATGATTGATCAGACAGATGTAACACAAATTACTCAGATGCTGCCTGGGGCAGACATGACCACCACCAGGCGCTAGTGAAAGTCTTGCAGCGGACGGAGCACCTTGTGCTGAAACACACTGCATGCTAGCGAGCCTCTCTCACGGCCCAACTCGCACCGCAGATACGTTCATCACACGCTGATCATCAACGCGTCCTCTTCGATTTTCGCTTCTGAGTCCGCTTCGGCGTTCTATACTGTGCTCGCTTGAGCTGTTTCTGCACTTTACGGCTGTACTCAGCCTCAAACAGATATTCTCCGTTGCTTTCTGCCTTAGCCATTGCTGCTCGCAGGGCCCAGCGTTTCTCGGCATCTGCTCTCTTTCCCTGCTCATTCTTCCACTTGTTTTCCTTCCGCTTCCATGCATCTTTCTGCATCACCAACCAGTGTACGGTTACTCTAGACGCGAGCAGGAGACAGGAGGGCACAATTCGTATGGCTCACCGCAATTTGGATCTGCCTCGCTATTTGTCTGTCAAAATTTAGTCTGTTCTTGTTGGCCGGCCTGTTTCGTGCTGCATTCAGCTCAATATTGAGCAAGATCTCGGGCCATGGCTTTGGGCGCTTTGCACGTGTGTATGGTTGTAATTGACGCAGCTCTGCGGGGGCTGCGTCTTTAAACTGCTTTGCTATGCTGCTCTGAGTTATGGCCACTGTCGCCAAGGGGCTGCATGGGGTGGCAGAGCAGGCCCACACAGCGGGCCACAATCTCGCAGGAGCAGAAGCACTGATGTTTGATAATGTAAACTGTGCACACGCACGGGACAAGCTCTGCAACGAGTTCATGCTGCACCTCAGAGCGGAGAGTGGGAAAACGCGCTGTTGCCGCACACCCCGAGTGCGGTGTGACGGTTCTCTACAATTATCATCACGACCGCCTGACTTGACAGTCAGTATGTTCTTGTCCGCTTGATCAAGGTGGCGCTAACATGAGCTTGGCACGGCATGATGACTCGCACGCATGCGTGCACGACTCGCTGGAATCCCCGCATGCTTCACGGATGTGCAGGCGCTGCCATTCATGGCCAGGCCTGGAAGGTTATGTAAGCACACAGAGTTCCACAGGAAGTGCAGCGTCGCCAAGTGTGACTCGCCTGTGAGCGCGGCATTGTTGCGCAGCCTGGATGAAATTTGCTCAAGCCAATCATGTCACTGAATGCTGCACATGTGCAGTCAATGGCGAGTCCGCAGTGCGCACAAATCCGCAATGCCTCAGTCGAAGATGTCGTGTAACCGGTGAAAGCAGACGGCCTCATTCAGCTACCGTGGCACCAGGAGCTGCTAACGCATGCACTCATACACAGCTCAGACTGAACAGCAATCTAAGTCGTGTGGTGATCAATGTTTCACTTGTTGAACGAAATTGGATCCAAGACAGGTGACAATGACAATCTGCTGCCTCTTCCATCCCACTGCCCTCTGCAGCTAGGCGATGCGCTATGGTCCAAGGCACCCAGCAGCGCTCGCAGAAGACTGTGGAACATGGCCATTCGAGCCTATTTGCCGCCTCCGCGCATGTCGGCTCTCCTCAGCCGAGTGTGATTCTTGGTCAGCTTGAGGTACTATGTTGCAGCCGCCTGAGACAGGTCGGAGCACTGCCCTGCGGCTGCAGGACTTGCCACAGGATGTCACGAACGTCATCGCACGAGATGTCCCACGGTCTTTCCCAGAGTTTGAGTACTTTCAGTGCCAGGATGGCAAGCTGCACTTGAGGCAGGTCCTGCATGCATATGCAGCCTGCGACCCAGGGGTCGGCTATTGCCAAGGCCTCAACTTCCTTGCGGGATGCATCCTGCTCTACTGCCCCGATGCTGAGGAGGCCTTCCAAGTGCTGTATGCCTTGCTGGTCCACAAGGGCATGCGGAACCTGTACCTGCCGGACCTGAAGGTGCTGCAGGTCTGCCATCGCCAACCTGACCCGTGTTTTTGGACCGACTCTCCATCATGGCAGATCCCACAGCCGAGATGGACACCTAGCCACTAGCTTCTGCCATGGATCAAGCAACCCTTGTGCAGAGCTCGATGGACAGTGTCATGGGGTGTCTGCCGGCCAGCCTGCAAGCACACTTCCTCAGCTGTGGAGTTGTGCGGTCCATGTTCCTGCCATCCTGGCTGATGACTGTCTTCTCTGGAGATTTCCACGTCTCCATCACTGGCAGGCTGCTTGACGTCATGCTGGTGGAGGGTTGGCGGCGGCCACTGCTCGCCACTGCCACGACCTTCATCACAGTATCCCAGCCGTGTCTGGAGCAGATGAAGCGAATGGAATCCATGGTGGAAGTGCTCAAGGTGCTGCCCACCGCTCTCCTGAGCGTTCACGCTGTGGTGGACACAATATTCTGGAACAACAAGCGCGATGCTCAACATAGTGGCTCAGCTGATGCATGCCGTGCGCAGTGCAGGTTCAACTGCCGGAGCTGCCCATCCCGAAGCATCACCAGATCATCTCGGTTGCACTGCAGATGGCATGGCCAGATGAGGGAGTAGAGTCGGCGTCGGGCTCAGTGACACAGCAGGCAGGCTGCATAGCTCCCAGGAGGCACAGTTTGATGCCTGCGACCCCAAACCACAGCCGCACCGGCATCAATCGGATACGACGGGCCACTGCAGATCTGCCTGTGCATCACAGGCAGCGCAAAGGCAGCACGGGGCCCCTGCAGCTGCCGACGTCATATGGTGCTGATGATGCGACTGCAATGAAGCAGAAGTTCGAGCAGCTGGTGGAGACGACTGAGGATGAGTAGCTGGTCACTCGCTGTGGTTTTCTTGTGAACCAGGCCTACACCCAAGTATGCAGTGGTTGCCTCCACAGGTTGCGGTAGCTCAGAACAGTTGTTGGTGAATGGCTGCGTATGGAAATGGTTGTGGCGCGCCCAGGAACGTTGACCTGAGCTTACCAACGTCGGCATGTTTTAGGTAGTGCATCGGTGTACAGGTGGTGTGCAGGAGTACCACCTTACGACGTTCAGCAGTTGTGGTTGTACCTGCTTAAAAAATTCCAACATGTCGCAGCATACACATGATGCGAGACGCAAAAGTACATGGCGATGGTGATTGAACGCTGATCAATTGAATCACTACAGCAAAGAACTCTACTGCTGCACACTAAAGCTATGTTCCAGACTGCAGAGAAGATTTGCTACAAAATGAAGTGATCTCCGTAGACAACGGGGCCTCAGCGCTTCATGAAACGCCCCTGCACGTCTGGTGACACCGCTTCAGCCGCTCCCACTGCCGCGCCTGCACAGCCACAGTCTCATCACACACGGCACAAACGTCAATCCGCGAGCAGCACTGCTGTTGCGCTGCAGACCGACGCAGCCGTGTGCAGCGTCACAGGAGGCAGGGAGGGGCCGCACCCGGTCACGGTCGACAGGCACTCAGTGATGATGGCCGTCACAATTGTGCGGTCTGTGTCGCTCAGCTTGTACTCGTCCTGGAGCTCCTGTCCCACGTCTTCCGGGGTGTCATGGTCAAGGTGGTGCTCAAACTCGATGGTCTGCGAGAGGGGAGTGCCGTGCGCCTCGTCCAGCGCCGTCATGCACAGCTCGATGCAGACGGACCGCGGCGACTGCGGCCGTGCGTTGCTACTCTGCCGCACCGAGAACCGGTAGTCCTCTCCGGTCAGCTCACATGCTTTCAGGACCGGCAGCGGGGCCGGGGCTAGGCCGTTGGCGCCGCCGGGCGCAGAGGCGCCGTCGGGCGGGTCGTGGGGGTGGCTGGCCTCGTGCAGGGACGACTGTTTGGTGATGCCGTGGCCGTGAGGCGCGGTGTGTGCCCCGTGCGGGTCAGCGAGGTGGTGGCTGTGTGCGTGCGGGTGGGGAGGCAGGGGCCGGTCCGCCGTTGCTGGCGGCGTGTGCGTGCGTGACGGGCTGGGCTTGGGCCTGGGCGGGGAGAAGAACTGCTCAATGAGTGCTCCTGCGGTCGGGCGGTGCTCAGAGAAGCAGAGGGTCAGCAGCGACCGCGCCCAGTCGTCGCGGATGGTGGCAACGAGGTGCGCGGTGTCATGCTTCGTCTGTGGATCGGTCACCACCTGCAAGCACACCGATCTGAGGCCGTGCGGGTCGCCCTCACGCGCGCGCATGCTGCATGAATTATGTGGATAAGGGCAGCAAGCGTGTCGGCCGCGGGAGCGGAGGCGCGCCTGGGAGTACATCTCGAGCATGCACAGGCCGAATGAGTACACGTCATAGTCAGGGCTATGGCGGACCGCATCGGCATGGTCGGCGAGGGCCTGGTACGCGGACCCAGGCTCACTCTCGGCATATCTGCGGGCCAGCAGTGTGACGAGCCCCAGGTCCCCGATCTTGACGGTGCCCTCGTTCCCATTGACGTAAATCTTGTCACATCGCAGGTCCCCATGAATGACAGGAGGGTCCTGGGAGTGCAGATAGTCTATGCCTTCTAGAATCTGCTTGGAGAACTTGCGAAGTGCATCTGCACCGAGCTGCTTGTGCTCTTGGATAAACTCTCGCAAATTACCCGAGGTGAACAACTCAGTGATGAGGTTTATCTGATTCCCCGAATGCCAGCACTTGAAGCATCGTATGATGTTCTTGTGCTTCAATTTCGTGTTGCGCTCAGTTTCCTGAAGCAGCTGCTGCATGGTGCTGCTATCCAAGCCCAGCACATCCCCTGATATAATGCCCCATGCTATGTCTAACCCATTCCGCTCGTCAAAGCCTTTGTAAACCACCTTAAACCTGCCCTCACCGATGGTATCACGGTATCTACTGAAGCGCATATCTTCGTCTCGCTGGACAACTCCATCGTCGTCTAACGAGGCCTCATCGTGCTCCACCAATGCACCGTCTGTGCCCCTATACGTCTCATCTGAGACATCACCCATGGCAAATGTCTAGACTCACAACCTAGATCAATCAGTGTGACTGACAGATGAGGAAAAGCCGTGTCCGCCAGTGCGGCAGTGCTGGAGGAGGCCCGAGACCGCGCCTCGGCAGCCGTTGCCTGGGATGCGCCGCATGGAGCTAGCCAATGGATCTTTGACACATGTTCAGCCACGAAAAAATACAGCTTTTACCGTGACATGGCACACGAAGGCGACACACATAAACGCCGATCAGTCAAAATGCCATCATCGCGCGGACAGAGCCGGGAAACCATCAAGGGTCTGGCACGATCCTGTCAGTGGCCAATTGCAGCCATCAAAGCTTTGCGCTGGTGAAAGGGATTCAGTCTGCCAGCGGGCGCCACCTCGCCACTCCAGCCGAATTCTGCATATGATGCATGACTGCCGCAAGCGTCCACGACATGCGGTATGCATGCAGCCGCTCCAGCTGTGGGGTCCAGGTGACAACTTGGGCGGATGGTGGATGTAACTACGCAATGGGATTCCAGGGCGCATCAACGACCCTCACATGCGAGAGACGATGGCAGGACATGCTCGGCTCGATCGTAGCAGCAGCAGACCTGGGGATATCGATGCAGGCCTGCAGCTGCCTGCATATTCTAAAATTCTGTGGCTTGAACTAATACATCAAATTCAAGATGTGCGTGATCAACATGTTTTGCATACACTGTGCCATGAGTACACACCTGCACACTACAAGGCAAATACGGTCACGTAACGTTCGGGCCTACGTCCACGGGGCTGACCTTGTGAACGCCACGTGTGCCGGGTATCTCGGGGAGATACTCCCTGTGGCCACACCAGTCAGTCTGAAACCGTCTTATGCATGTGGGCACTTTCTGAAGCCATCCAGGTGGGCGACAGCCGGGACTCCAAAGAGGCACCACTGACCTCAGAATCGACTAACCAGATATGGCACAGCAATAGAAATTGCTCTAATATATCGCATCCTTCACGCGCTTTACGATATGGCTGTTGCCGACTACTGTCTGAGCTCCAGGATACGGTCGAACTTCTGTCTTGTCTCCGCTCTCGGGACATTGTCTGGCGTATGACTCAGAAGAGACTGTTCGCAAACTCTTATGCAATCTTGACATGCCCCGTCGTGGTACGCTCTGGCCCAGCTCTGTCGAAGCAAAGTCGTGCTCTGCCAATGTTTGTCCTTTGACTTGTTATGCCGGTTGAAGCCAATATCTCGTTTTATTCTATATGTACACTGCTTGCGTGGAGGCAATTGGGCCTCTTAGCTACTGCGGCGCTCCCGGTGGATATGGTGACCGACGGGACCTCTTTCGTTCAGCCGGCCTGTCCATTTTCGCGGCTTGCTAACACGCAGTCTATCGATTTTAGTTTGTTAGAATCGCGTTGTGGTAGCTGGTGTATGCTTTACAATGCAGAATACCGCTCGCCGCTCGTCTCGGCTTTCAACTGCAGCTATTCCAGCTCTTTATGGAGCGCCGGCACAAGTAAGATGGCTGTGCCGCCGGCTACAAAGTCATAATTCGGTAAAATTTTCTATATTTGGCGAGCTAACTGTTATATGTACGACAGTGTCGGTTCCGCAGCAACTTGGCCGCATCTGTCACTCAGCCGCGTTTTGAAAGTAGCAGCTGGTGTACCCCGCCTGTCATCACGACACCCATGACGATCCATGCATAATTTGTATTTGTCTGGCGTTTGCGTATTTGGTCACTGCTCGAGGCCCAAAGATGTGGGATCTGTCGCTTCTGTCACACGTTGGTGTGGCTACAGGCTCTGAGCAGGCGTTTTCCAAGGATGCGCAAGCGCGAGTTTCCTTCCAAACCAGAGCAAGAAAGCTGTTGGCTGAGGTCGAGAAGCTGAACAAGCATGAAAGTGCGGCTTTTCCCTTTACGGCTGTGTCGCATGTACTGAGTCAGTTAATCACGTGCAGCGTCTTTTACCCCGAGATTTCGCTGGCCGCCTATAGATGTGGCGGCGTCTGTATCGGAGTCACGTATCTTGGTCCGACCGATTCTATCTCGTCAGATGAAACCGCGGTTTGGATCTGGTCTTGGTGCCAACGACACGCAGGCATCTAGGCCATGTGTCATCATGATGTTGCCAATGTTGGTCCACCAGAATTGTTTGGCTTCGAGGGTGCTTGCTAAACTCAATCGGTCGTGGTGATTTTGGATCACAGTGCCATCCTCGCTGAGCCCAGTGCAAGACATCAATGCATGGCATGATCGATCAGGATGGGTGAACCGAATGCTCTTATTTGTGTTACCATTGCCTCATTGACAACTGCTCATTCACACGCCTTTGTCAAATTGGTCAGTGATGTAGGTATATTGCAACTGAATCCTGGGCCTTGTGCCACATAATCACACGTCACAAGTCTGTTGATCTGGAAATGCTGTGTTATGAATGCTGGACAGGAGTGGTGAAAGATGCGAATCAGGCTGACCTACACTCAGAAGCAGTCTGTAATTTGTCTGGAAGCATTGTTTCCATCAACCAATTCATCGTCGCTGATGTTTGTTGTCCGTTGCTGACCGCCGTTGCAGTCCGCTGTTGCTGACCCTGCACACTGACGATTCCAGGCAAACCTGCAGGACAATTAAGACAAAAAGGTGTGGATTTGAGGATCACGACTGTCCTGTCTCACATGGCTGACATCAATCGCCGACATCACCCACCGCAGCGAGTGTCAAGCAATCAAACCCCCCGAGGCCCTGCACAATCAGCTGCAGCCCTTCTTGAGGCAAAGGCTGCTGCAGCATCATTGCTGTCCCAAGCTCCAGCGCCTGCCACATGGTACAGTGACTTGGTCACTCCCACCCCTGCTCCAAAGCGCAGGGCTCCCATGAGGCCACCATCCCCC
>JALKAD010000179.1:945994-956052 GCA_024500015.1 Ulva compressa
AGACCCCTGCGATCTCTTCGCAACTCCAGAAGACAAAGCGAATCTGCAAATGCAAATTCCGCTGATGTGCCTGCGGTCGCCAAGCATGCTCATGTTGCAACGGACGAGGCACCAGGCGTTGGGCGAAACCTCCGGACCCGTGCACAGCGCCGCGCAGCCATGAAACTGTCTCCAAGCGATCCAGCATCCAGCCATGACACAGCTTCTGTTGCTCTCGGACCTGCGACTCCGTCACAGTGTCCTGAGGAGCAACGGCCGTACTCGCTTCGACAGCGAGCAGTCCAGACCGAGATGCCCCCTGTCGACACTGACATGGAGGTCTGGGCAGATGAAGAGAACGGTCCTTCACACGCGAATGCTGGCCTGACCGTGGACGAACCGTCACAGGGTGATGTTGATGCTACCATTGATGCTGACTGCTCGCCCCATTTCACATGCTTCCCTGCTCCCAACGCTCGCACAACCCCATGGTCATCTCCAACCATGACTCCTGTTCAGCATCAGGTGGATATGCACACCGGGAGTCACACGAAACGATCTCCTCTGCAAGATGCAACATGGAGCGCACTGCAGGATCCAATGATGTCCCCTGCCATGCGAGCTGTCTGCAGTGGCCTCGATCTGTCCCGTCTTGACGATAGTGCAGTTGCTCTGAGCCCCATCGCTTCCGGCCTCAGCCCTCTTGCACTTGGGCTCGCTGATCTACCTTCACCACTGACAGCATTGCCAGCGCTGATGTCTCCTCTCCCAGACACGCTGCAGGTGTGACAGCATCCCCATACATTGTGTTGCATGTTGACTTACTGACCAAGCTGCACTCTATGCTGACAACTTTGGCCACTGCAGAGCCCGACTGTGCTTCCTTGCATGCCCCTGCCATCTGGAAGTGCCAAGGATCTAGATGCTGCGCAAGAAATGCTGGACGCAAACCTTCTGGGCGTTCTGTCATCCTGCAAGTCAACCAATGAAACATTGTCAAGCAGTCTTCGTCATGCCGCTCGCAATCCTGCGCTGACGCCAAGGCTGCTCCCAGCATACAGAGATTGGCGCATGATTAATATGCGTGATTTAGGTATGCTTCAACGTGCCCACTCTGATCATGCTTATGCAGTCATTGCCCCTGGCATCACTGAGGTTGTCAGTGCTGAGGCTGATATATGCTTGTGTAGGGACTTTTGCGTCGCCCAGGGGAACTCGCATACAAGAACCCACTAATCAGAGTTTCTGAGTGGTGAAAATTAAGCCATTACTGTTCAAAGGAGGCCATTATTGTTCAAAGAAGAGAACTCGCCAGTCGAAGAGCAGATTCTTGTATTTTGTGCGTTGCAATCGCTCAGGAGCATCTGTCGCATCAGAATGCTTCACGTGTAGCATATTGTAGTCAAAAATAGATGCCGCCATTGCCGTTGGCTGCAGGTGAGTGAGCTGATGCTATGGAATGCTTAGATGTGCAGGTTAGCAATTGCATCGCAACTGACGTTATGTCAGACGTTCTTGTTCTTTATCGTGCTCAAGGTACAGGTGGTTACAGATGTGTCCACTGTAAGTCCAGTGAAACCTGTCAAAACAGAATGCCCTGGCGGATACAGACCCAAGGCCAATGCATGTGCTCATGTTGAATGATGCCTTAGCTCATGTGTGTGGTTGGTGATGCCACAATCAAGTTCTTGAACGGATTAAACAGCTTGCATCGTCCTGCCTCGGTGTCCATCTTCTGCTGATACAGCTGCACTGGTCTCGGCATGCCTGCAACGTCACTATTGTGAATGGCTGTTGAGTATATGTTGAGTGTCAGGACTGGATTCCGAAGGGCAACTCGCCGCCTACCGGGAGCCTCCACATGCATATCGTACAGATCGTGGATCCCACAAAAGTCACCGTAGCGTACATGAACACTTGACCCGTGGCATAGAGATCATTGGCAGATCCACAAGGTCCAGCAATGCCTTCGCCATGCGGTCTTCGGGAAACTGTCTGCGCCTGTTGTTGCCCAAAGCAGCTGGGAGTCGATTGCACGTTGCCTCATGCCTGTTCGCAGCAAGCTGCTCCAGCTTCATGCGCACACTTGCCTCGATCTCATCGTGCACAAATGTGTCCACGGGCGCAGGCAAGAACTTGGACACTTTCGATCTGAGACAAAGGGCCTTGTACTTCTGGTGAGTCAGACATGGCTGAAGCAGCTGTGATGACTGTCCCACATCATCAGTCGCCCGCTTTGCTGGTTTGCCTTTCAGATCTGCAGAAGTTCACCAATTGCATCTGCGCCCAGTGCTTCACACGTCAAGAAATCATGTGCAGGTCTTTCGAAACTCAAGGATGCACGAGCTCGGGTAGGGGTACAAATCTTAGGTTTGGCCATCCAGTAGTGCAGATAGGCTTGGAGCCGTGTCCAACGTGTTCACACACTCCATGGTGTCACTCTGGATGGACAGTGCTTCGCTCGAGGTTCAGCTGTCTGGTGATTGCGGGCGTGCACACCTGTGCTCGAAGGCATCGGGCTCACCTGAGCGCCGCCTGAAAGCCGTGGGGTGTGTGGGAACTCCAGGAAGGTGTTGGCATTCTGTGCTCGCTGATGACCGAGCATGTGTGGCTCGCTTTGTCTGTGATGCAAAGACGCGGTGCCCAGTTTCGAGACACGGCATGATTGTGTACATGTTACCCGAAGCTTAGACAGCAGCATACTGTTGCCGCCTAGGCCGAGATGTCGTGCAGGTAGACTGGGGAGGATCGGCAGAACGGGCGGTTTAGTCCATGAGCTCTGGGCACCGTGGGGTGCACCAGTGGCACTGGTGGGATTATCGCTGTCCTTGACCTGCAGCAGGCTGGGCAAAGTACATGACAACGTTCCAAGCGACATGGAGTGACATCAGTAGCTGTTGTACTGTCTTTGTCACGCAAGCTGGTGCGCCCGACGCAATAACAGCCCATTGTGACAAAACCGCCCTCAACACTGGCTGTACAGATCCTTTCAGACGAGCCATGCCACAGACGACCCTCTCGCAGCAACTTCCAAAATTACTGACTATCTGATGTCCAAGTGCTCACAGATTGGCCGTGTGAGCTGTCTATATCGACAGCAACCATGTCGTGAAGTATGAGTTGCAGGTGCTCACCGAAGCCCCTGAAGAACCACCGGAGGGCCCTGCCATTATGAGAGTAGGTTAAAGCACACGTTGCGCGCAGGCATTGGCATCGTTCTTGCACATTCACGCCTGGCTGTACCGCCTGACTGTACCGCTTGAACGCTTCCCCTGGTTCCACATGCTTGGATGTAGGCCCCGCCGCGCACACCGGCCAGTACACTTCTGGTAGCGAATCAAATCTACGCACCAGACCTAAGTGATGCGTGCACGCCCACGCTTTTGCCGCAAGCTTCCTGAAACGAAGCTGTAGCTCGCAGTCACTGCGGCATGCAGTCTCGTAAACACAGATGCGGCATGCATTGCCGACACAATCAGCTGTGTCAATGGATGCACATGTCGCAGGCGTGAAGCACGAGCGGGTCAGTGCTCGTGCAGTTGAAAATATAACCTGCTTGGAATGCCAGCCGCTGCTCCTTGACTGCAACTCAATGCGGCACATCCCTGTGATGGATCCGGAGCGTGCTCCACCACCTTCTGCAGCTTTGCGCGGGCCCCGTCGTGCGTGATATCTATTTTCTGTACAGTATAATGCTCTGTTTGAACATCGTAGTACTTGGTGTTCTCGGTGATGTCGACGACCGCGGGCATCGATCGCTGCTGCCGTGATGCACACTGGCATGCCGTAACGTCCTGGTGTATCGTATTTGCGTCGCACAGTCCGGAAAAGTGTCTCTTGCCTGTGGTTACCGTGTTTGCGACCCAATGAGCATTCTCGTTTGGTTTTCTACCTTCTGCTTGCTCCTGCACTGGCAGGACCGACATCCGCTATGGGTGGCACCCAAGCAACGCTTATGCTGGCAAGCATACCCCGAGCATACCGATTTCGAGGTTCGCGCAAAACTCTGAATACGCGTATCGCTTCCATATTTGCTTACTTAGATGTGCAGCTGTCTCGGCAGCGCGTTGTTGCATATGTTGGCCTCCGTGCTGAAACCAGCCGTGCAAAATTTTACAATGCATCCTGGCTATTCGCATGCCCTCAGCGCTGATCAACTGAGCTCATTGCCAGGCCTGGTGCAGGATGTGGTATTTCCAGAAGGGCTGCACTGGCCAACATTCGCACATGGGCCACTGCGCACTTTCATGAGTTTCAGCCTGGTGAGTGTTGCCACAGCCAGTGCCAGCACAGCTTGCATGGCTGACTGCAAAATTGATGGTGATACAATGCCGGCAGGCCGTCACAGTCAGCCGAAGGCAGCAGACCTGCAGTCTCGACGCAAATCATGACATAGCATGTTGCCCATCTATGAGCGAGCACTCCATGGGATTTTCAGACACGGTGGCCACGCATGATATGCCTGCCATAGTTACGGCTTCAGCAACGCCGCAAGCTTATCCTATCACTGGCTGGCAAACTCGCCAGCATGGTGTGACACTGTAGATGCCCTGCTGGCGTCAGTGCCACCGTGCCACTGACGCTCGTGTGCTTGTCTCTGCTGATCTCTCCAGTGCCCCTGTCCAGTGGCTACCTCACACACTCCGACACCGCCAGCGGGGTGCCTGCAGCAGCCAGCAGAGTCCACGCCCTCACCACGCTGCCTCCCCTGAACCCCTGGACGCTGCCCCAGGATTGGTACGGCGATACAAGCTCCCCTACACCCTCAAGCATGCGCACAACTGGCTACATTCTGCGAACACACCGCACAGCGCACCCGAACATCAATTGCAGCTCTCTCCCCCCGCAAGTATTTCCATGTATGTCTACGTGTCAGGTGACCTCCGCCACGATGGTGCCTTCACACATGCGCTGCATGGCGGTCAACGCACGCAGCTTGAACTCAAACTTGCTCGCCAGGCGGTCCAGGTTGCCGGCTGGGATGACGCGCTCAACGCGCTGGTGGCACTCCTGGCAGCGCGGGCCGCCCGCGGCGCCGGCGGCCGCCTGCTGCTGCCAGCAGGCGCGGCAGTAGCAGTGGCCACAGGGCACACATGCCACGGGGTCCTCAAACACGGCCACGCAGCGCAGGCATGTGTAGTTGCACTCCAGTGACGCCTCTGCTTGTACCTGCACCGCATCTATCATTGATCTACTACTAAATAGGCCCGGCCATGAAACCTGCGCGCTGCCCTCCAGAACACCTGGAGCCATTCGGACGGCGCGCCAGATGGAAACAGAGTGCAGCAGCCACAGCACTCCCTGCTGACGCCCTGCCTCAACGTGTGGCGATGCTGCGCCCGCGGCTACATGCAGACGATGCATGCGGGCACACTGTACGGAGCGTGAACCCGGTAAAACCCCCTCGGGTACCACCGTTCGGTGGACGTCCAGGACTGTTATGCACGGGAAAGAAGCCACCCCCATGGCCGGTCCCAGGCAGCAGGGACCGTGATGCAGTGATGCGCAATGCTTTGGTCCCATGCACAGCGCAGGCACCGTGGCGGGCTGCTGCAGAGCTTGCACCGTGTTGAGACAACCTTGCGCCAAGCCGCCGTGTGGAGGTGGGAAACCCACCAGCCTCCCGAGGCGCGCAGTCGCGACGCGCAGGCGGCGCGTGCTGCAGGGCGAGGACAACGCAGGCAGGCTGAGAGACCGTACCAGTTTGTCAAGAGTCGCTCGCAGCGACTTTTCCTGGTCACTGAACTCGGGAAAGACGAGCTTGGTGCTCGCCGGGGGCTGCGGGGCAGGCGGACTAGCCTGTTGGCAGGCCTCAGCGATGCGAGTGACAGATGCAGCCAGCTGTTGGAGGAGCTCCGAACTGCTCCCGGCAGCGGTAGTTGCTGCTGCTGCTGCTTCCACTGCCGGATAGGACTCCAGCGGCCTGGTGCCCATTGGCAGCTGTTTTGCCTGCGAGTGCATTCGGTG
Organism: Ulva compressa; assembly: GCA_024500015.1. NCBI lineage: Eukaryota > Viridiplantae > Chlorophyta > Ulvophyceae > Ulvales > Ulvaceae > Ulva > Ulva compressa. The sequence continues at coordinate 951,941 of JALKAD010000179.1, forward strand.
ATGCGTGTTGAAACCGCTGGTGGCATCAGCACATATAGACGATAGTCTCAATGCAAAGTGCCCAAGACTCAAAGCGAGATGCCCGCACATCAGCCAGGGTAGCTTCCGCACACTTGGCACACGCCAACGCGCCGGCCAAACCTGTACCAAGCTCGGACATCTGCTGTTCCAGAGTAGCGGCTTGACCGACAGCTGCGTCCAGTTTGCTCTGGTGCTCCTGTTCCAGCTGCCGCATTTTTGCCTGGTGTTGAGTCGACAGCACCGTCAGCTGCCCATGGGCGACATCCCGCTCGTGCTTTAGCTGACAGGCCTCGTCCTGCATCTGCACCCGGATCATTTCGTTCTGCTGGCGCTGTCTTGCCATTTCCGACTGCATTCGCTGGCTCCAGGCGCTGCCGTCCGCATCTGAAGTGGCTTTGAGCTCATCCAGGGACCCTTGCAGTGCTTGGACCTTTGCGGCCAAGCTGTCATGTTGTTCTTTCAGCGCATGCGAGTGCCTGCAAATGGAGGTCCTTGCCTGCACTGTGGTCCACTACCTTTTGACCACTACCTTTTGACCAAGTCAACCCTCAGGCATGCGAACCACGCGCTCGCAGCATGTGCTCACAAAGGGTGTTCCACGAGGAACCGACACCTGCGGGATAGCTGGGCCATGGCCGTCTCATGCTCATCCGACTGCTTTGCCAGCTGGGCCTCTGCCTTGCTGGCCCGTTGTTGCCACATGGCGACCTGCTCCATGCTTGCCTGCTGCATGCAGCTCATGCGACTGCCCAGTTCAACCCGACTCTGCCTCCCCCAGCTACCAGCACAAGCCTGCAGGGGGTAGCGGCTTCAGTGCTCAGTTGCACCCGTCCCTTTTCATGCCCGACCTTGTTTGACCAGGTTCCGTATGTTCCCATACAAAAAGCACTTCAAAAGATACCAGACAGCTGCCTCCACTCCAGCACAGTCGAGCGGTGACAGCGCACCAGCGCCTTGGACTGCGTGGACTGAATGTGACATATGCTGGACATCCAGCACGCCACCTGCTGCTGCACGTCTTGGCCGACAGCGGCCATTGAGGCCTCGTGCCGGTGCAGAATTTCGTGCAGCTTCTCCGCCATGTTGACCGCCCTCTTCTCTGTGCTGTCCAGCAGTGCAAGCTGGTCCCGAGCTCCCTGTGCCCACATCCGCCTGCACCTCACAGCTCTGTTGAAGACCAACAAAGCGCAGGCCTTGGATAATCGTCATGACGTGGCAGGCCAATCAAGTCTTTCGAGTCATGAATTCCCCCCGAATGGAGCCCGCTCTTGCAGACACGTGAGTGCCGGAGGCTTGGATGCTGCCGCACAACCTGGGCAGCTATAATCAAGAGGCTGCATCAACCACACTGCAAATAATTCAATTTACATTTACATTCTACCACACAGGCCGCGCGCAGCTCTCTCAGGCACTCTCAGGCTTGAGGAAGCGCTCATTATCATGGTAGACTGCTGTGCAACAAGTAGAGCCTAGACTACAACCCGGGCAGTCTGTTGAGTGCCAAAGTCGCCACAGCTGGCGGTCACTTGGCTGGCGCTCGTACGGGGAGGCCATGTGTTGTGGGCAAGATACACCGCGCGCTCCTGGCCACGTTTGATGAAGTGCATGTATTACTTAAAGTGTAAGCGACATCCCTGTTCGGTTCAGTCTGCCGTAATGTTCAGTTCAGTCTGCAGGCATCACAGCACTGCAGCGGCTGTCGCGGCAGTCGGTTCACGTCGCACACCGGTCCCGCGCCGCCTGTTCCCGCCCCTCAACCATGCGCCGCTCCACCACCTTGAGCTCTGCACGGTGCCTCTGCTGCTCGAGCGCCGCCGCCTGCTGCAGTGCCTGTGCCTCCCGCTGCGCCTCCGCCAGCAGCGCCCGGGTCGTTGTCAGCTCGACCAGGGCGCCCTGCAGGTCCTCGTTGGAGCTGGCCCCGGCGGCTCGGGCACCGTCAAGCCGCTCGGCCAGTGCCGCCACCTCGGCCGTCAACAGCGACGCTTGCTTCTGTGTCCTGCAAACGACCGCCCAGAACCGTCCAGCCGCAGTCGTTCTGTCGAGACAGCCACTGATGATCCAGGGCAGCTACACACTGTTGCATGCCTGACCCTTATCAGCCCTGTAGACAGTTGATAAGAACTGGTATGTGAAGCCAGATGTGATGAAGATGCCAACGTCGGCTGTGAGTCATGATCACAGACACAGATTCATGATCACAGACGCAGATTCATGATCACAGACGCAGGCCAAACAAGCCTGCTGGATGCATTGTGGCGCGATGCCTCCGAGTGCCAGCACACACACCCACACTCCCAACAGGTGGCTATGACCGGCAGAGTCCACCTGGTTGCAGAGTTGCGAGTGGATGCATTCACTGATGGTCCTTGGCGGACCCTGGGCCTTGGCGAACTGCCCTGGCGGACCCACACACCCACGGCCAGGCCGCCAGGCTGGCCCTAGACAACATCGTGTCACGCCCACAATCAGGCTTGACTCTGCACATGAACAGCATGATGAGGCTCACTTGGCCAGCTCGTCGGCAGAGTGTGTCTGTGCAGCCTCGTGCTCTGCAGCCTCCTTCCTGGCCTGGCCCAGCTGCTCCAGCGCGACCTCCCAGTCTGCAGTCTTCATTCCCAGCTGCCTCTGCAAAAGCGTCCCGCGCTCATGAGCAGACTCGAGCTGGGCTTCCATCGCCTTTGTAGCAGCATCATGTGAAGTCACAGCCGCCTGCAGGCGCTGCAGCTGCTCCATCGTACCCTCAAGTTTGGCCCGTTCTTCCCGTGACGACGCCTGCAGCTGCTCCTTCTCCGTCTGGAGCTCCATGATGCGTCCCGAAGTATTGGATAACAGCTGCTGTATGCCATGAAGTTCGGTTGCTGCGCCCTCGTTCTCTTTCTGCAGAGCCGACTGAGTCCTGATCGCCTCATCCAGCCTCTTCTGTAGACTCTGCAATGGTCATGCATCTCCTGACACACATGGTCCACAAACTAGCGCCAACCTTGACAGGCATGTGCAGAGGGGCCCCCGGATGCATTATGGCTGGCCAAGGAGAGGCTCTGTCAGCATACCAAGTGCGCGGCGGTCTGCTGTTGTTCACCCTGCTTCAGCTTGGCACTCTGCTGCTGCTCCACTTCTAGCTTGTGCGCAAGACTGATCATTTTTTGTGACATGTGGTCGAGGTTGGCCTGAAGTTGCTCCCTCTGGGAAGTGCAGTGAGAAAGTCTGTCATCCAGGCGGGTGCTCCCCTTAGCTGCCACCCGCGCTTGCTCAAGTTCGGCAGTCAGATGAGCCAGGTTGGCTGCGCTCTCTGAGAGGCGACTCTCAAGAGTCTGGCGTGCATCGCGCTCAGCCTGCACTTCAGCTTGTGCCTGCATCATCATCCAGCTGATCACATACTAGTCTCACGCAGCATTGCGTGAATCCCGAGGTTGCTGTGCCACGGGTTTGACACTTGCTGGTTTGACACACCTTTGACAGCTCTTTTTGAGACATCTGCACAGTCAAGGACATGCTTTCGTAGTTCCTCTGCAGTGCTGCCATCTCCTTCTCTGTTGTGTCATGGGCGGAGATGCTCCGCCTTTGTTGCGACAGCAGCCGGCCATCTGAGCCTTGCTGCGATGCATGCCGAGCATGAGGAGAGGTTTTCGGGATAGTGGGCAGGAATGTCTCATGCAGCACATCTTGTGCCTTGAAAGGCCCCATCGCCCTCGGAAGGCAACACTGTATTTATGCACACCGCTCCATGGGGCTCAGTGCATAACAGGACAGAAACTTCCCATGCGATCAATTGTTTCGCAGCTCTGGGCCAAGACGGTGTCCAAGTCTAATGTGGTCACAGTTTCTGTGCACTCCATTGTCGTGCCTGATCAACAGCAAGCATGTGGAGGAGTATATATTAAATGCGTCAGATGTCACTGGCTGCCATGGATGCACCACTGCCCGAGCAACACCTGGAGTATGCCTTGGTAACTTGTGTTGCGCATGCAGTGTTTCTCAAGCTTGGCACGTCCCGCAGTTGTCCTGATGGCACACGCGGCGTGGCTGAGGTTCATCTTTCATGCATGGGAGCTCTCTGCGCGCTCCGGTCAGTCGATCAACAGGAGCCCAGA
>JALKAD010000179.1:978693-991380 GCA_024500015.1 Ulva compressa
GCAAGTCGATCGCGAAGCTGCCCAAGAAATCATCAAGCTTTGGAAGGAGAGCGGTGTCACGGAGGACCCAGAAGAGCTCCAGAAGCTCTATAAGGAGAAGTCCACCGGAGCTCTAGCACGGTTTGGGGTACAAATATTTCTGGATGCCTGCGCGTGCTATGCGGTAGGTTTCCATTGATCTCAGTCCCATTCTGCGTAAGCACTGACAGACGTGTTCGATTTCGTGCCCGGGCATGCCTTGATTTGCTTAGAGCGAACGCCCCAAGCATACAGCAGCCTCGATTCGTAATCGCCTGCAGGCGTATGCTGCAGCGAGCGCAATAAACGATGGCGGAGACTTCTTTGGCAAACCGGTGTGATCCCATGCAGTACGATGCGCCTGGTGATCAGCCACACCAAAACGCATTCGCACGCATTATGACACATTCACAGATCCTCCTGTGCAGATCCTTGTGTTTATATTTTCCGCCGTTACGTTTAACTACGCGCTGGCGTTGATATCCAACGTCCTATCACTCAGTGTGTCAATCAGAAGCATGAATCGATTTGGCACCAACGCTGTTGCCTACCTGGAAGCAGTGAAGGAGATCGCTGGCCCGACGTCACTAGACTCTTTCACCCGTGTCCAAAGCGTCATCGACTGCATGAAGATCGCTTCGTCTCTGGAGAAGGTGGACATATACTTGAAGGTGCAGCTCCTTTGGCCACTGTGCAAGGTTCACCATGATTCATGCATCACCAAGCGTGGCACTCCACACCGTGCAGCCGCCTATTGCAAACAGTGCCAGTGTTCCGGCTTACATTGCCAGAGTATGCACAACAGTTCAAGCACCAGGGCCGCAGTGGCCAGCCGCTGCACTTCAAGTTGGTGTCTGTGCCTGTCAGCATAGCAGTCCATGAGCAGTCCACATCCCCACGTCACACCACACGGATCTGCCGCCACAACGGGAACCAATGAACACATGTGCCTTGCAGGAGCGAGCAGATAGCGCAGAGAGCACGATGCAGACGATGGAGCGGCTGGGCGTGTACTTTGTACTCAACCGGGCGCGAGAGCAGGGCTTCGAACCGGAGAAGTTTGGTATGTCTGAAACAGAAGCCGTCACGATCGCCCGTATGTTCACCAAGTATGTTCCTCCTTTTTCCCCCCCTCCCACCGTTACATGACTCCTGCCCTGCGCCTCATCTGTAGGAGACACGCTCTCCTGAGAAACCGCGGTGGCTGCTTATTATAAAGACATGCTGCGTGTGGCTGTGAGATAGACACACCTCGCCCCCCTCTGCTGGGGCCAAGCATATCCTGAATTTGTCTGCTCAGACGCGGTGTCCTGGATGAGTGTGCAGTGTGTTACATCTAGGGGCACGGAGTCAGTGCTCCAAGTGTATGTACGTCTATTTCCTGAACCCATGTTCACATGAGTTTGTACCGAGCATGTGCGCTCACGGCATGGTCTCGTACCCTCGGCAGGCGGCGCTGCGGCGAGCCATCCGAGCCGGCGGGTGTGAGCTGCGGCGTGAAGATGCGGAGCCGTGCTGTGTGCTGTGCAGGTACGACACGAACGACGACGGCCGCATCGACCAGCGTGAGCTGGAGCAGCTGTGCCGGGACGCGGGGCGGGACATGTCGCCTGAGGAGGTCAAGGCGGCCCTGCAGGCCATCGACGAGAACGGCAACGGGTGCGCGCGCCCCCCTCCTCCTCGATGTGTCCCTGGCCGATTAGGGGCATTCGCACCCCCCCTCATAGACAAGGGGGCATGCCACGTGATGCACTTTTCCGGGGTCGTCCGACATGATTGTTGGCGTGATATGGCACGCCCCTTGTTGGCGAATCCTGGTTATCTCAGCAGTTGTGATGTGGGAACTCCTTGCGTGGCCACAAGCGAGCCGGAAGTGGCTGATGCCAGGTGGCCAATAGAGCAAGAGCTTGCACCGGTGGTGCCCTCATCTCGCATGGAAAGGCTGTGACTGCCGGGTGGCGTTGAGGGACCCGGGGCGAATGCTGCCCCGTGGTGTGGGGCTCCACACCGTGCGTCTGATGGCATGCATGGGGGGTCAGGTTCCGTCAGTTACATGGAGAGTGGCGCAGGGGACCTCTCACAACCGGTGCCCCCCCGCTGACTTGACGTTCACGCACAGCATTTGCGCTGCTTGTGGCGCAAGTTCCCACACTGCGCCCCAATGATTATGACAGCCAGCACGCCAGGCACGCGCCCATCTCACCCTGCCGCAACGGCGGCATCACGCATGAGCATGCAGGCCTCCCATGGTGACACACCGCACTCTAGGTGATCACATACATGGCCACCATGTGGCTATCATGTACATATAGCTACATGTACATGTAGCCACCTATGTGGCCACAGGTGGGCGGGGTGCCTCACACAGCATGCATGCATGCAGGTACATCGAGTTCAACGAGTTTGCCGCCTTCTGGGCCAACCCTGAAGAAAAGGTTGCGGCCGCGCAAGCCGCGCAAGAGCCGCCCAAGGAGGCGGAGGCTGCCACCGGCACCACGCCGAGCTGAAGCGCGGCCACCAGCGGCCGCCACACAGGCAGCACGCAGCAGGCGACGCTACCCCGGCTTGCCCCCAGTGTCCGCGCACTCTGCCGTGCTGCGGCGGTTGCCTCAGTACCCTAGCCTGACCAGCTCCCGAGCGCTCCCGGACATGTGTACAACCAGCCCCCTCGGCCGCAGCAGAGCGCTGCACGCTGTGCATGCTGTGCACGAGTCCATGCTGGCTCGTGTGTGCGTGCCTCCGTGCGCCTCGTGTGGTCAATTCAGAGCAACTAGTTGATGTAACACTACGGCCCCAGCGTCTGCGACAGCATGTGCCGCACCGCCCCCCCCGCACGGGGGACATGCAGGCGACGCCCATAGTCGACACTCCCGTCGGTACTCCTGGCCACAACTATGACTGTGATACTACCAACAAAACCAATGCAGCGCCGTGTGGCCGAAAACAGCCAACCCCGCCTACACAAACACACCCGCGGATGCAGCGCCGTGTGGCTGGAAACAGCCACCCCCGCCTGCACATGCACACGGCAGGGTAAACAGCCACTGGTGCCAGACACCGTCATGCCACTGTTGAGCGCTTCTTACTGTTGAGCGCTTTGTAAGTCGAGCTTTTGGCCCCGCAGCCATCGGAATGCTGTGACACTGCCCTGAGCCTGACCCCGGCACTGCGATAAATGCAGCAGTCTGAAACTTCGCGCCACGGGTGGCGCCGTCACTCGGACATGCTCGCCGCCCCGAACGGCTTGAGCGCGCCCCGCTTTGACGCCGTCTCGAGCGCCAGCGCCGCAAACGCCACCATCAGCATGCTCTGCCCGGCCAGCAGCGCCGCCCCGGCGAGGACCTCAACCGTCCACTGCCGGCCGTCGCTCAACGCGCCCTCCGCCAGCGGCAGCGCCCGTGCGAGGCCAAACCCGGCGACCGCCCCGCCCTTGAGGTGCGGGTTTGTCGGGTTGGCCGCGACGACGTACCGGTACACGACGCCGAACAGCGCACACGTCGCCAGGCCGCCGCCGGCGGCGAGCAGGAGGGCAGTGGAGTTTGAGGTTGTGACGACTGCACTGGGGATCAGCCCGACTGCGCCGCCAGCTGCGGCGATCACCGCTGCCTTGCCCGACTCCAGCCGCTCTTGATCCTGCAGACCAGCGCCAACTGAGTGCAGGTGGATGTGTGTGCGGATGCCGGAGTCCTGCAGGACTGATGGACTGCAACTATTATCTGATCTCAGGCTGACAGTCCGCTGGCGGCACCTGTTGCAACTCGGACTGCATCGCCTCCTTCTCACATTCGAGCAGCTCTACTTGCAGCTTGGCTGCCTCGATCGCATTCTCCGCGGCTTGTGCCTCGAGCTGCGATTGCTGCACATGCAGGCCGTGATTCTCAGCTGACTGCAGCGATTCCATTGATGCACAGCTGTGGCCATGCTGGCGAGCGAGTGAAGCACACGTTTTCTAGCGCCCGTTGGACCGCAGCGTTCTTGTCTGCTGCTTGCAGCTTCTTTTGTTGTGCCTGCTTGATGGCCTGTTCCTCCAACTCTGCCTGCTTCTGCTGAATGCTCTTGACCTGCAAGCACGGCCAGCGCTCAAGCCAGCCCTGCGCTTGATGGCTAAATCCATAGGAAACAGACAGCTGCAAGCAGTTCACTGGAGACCGTTGCTTTGCGGTCAGAGTTGATGACAATGCCACCATGGTGGTAGCACCCGCAGGCTCACCTTCTCAGCCGCAGCGTTCACACGTTCCACCGCTTTCATAGCCTTGGGATCATCTCTTAGCAGTTCCTCGGCGCGTGTGAGAAATTTCTGCAAGGTTGGGTGGACGCCTGAGCAACAGGGAGCAGTGCAGGCCGTGTCACACGCAACATGGCCCCACGCCGTGGCTGGAGTGCTAACGAAGGTGCACACCGAGTTGTCTTCGCTTGCAACTTTACACAGGATCTTCCCTCGTCTGCGTTTGCTCTGCCGGTCTGCACAAGACTGACATGTTCACGGTCGGATTCCAAGGGCAGGTTGCACCGTGCCCCGTCCCACGATCACATACCTGACCTAGCCCAAGCTACACGAGCGTCAGCCACTGACAGACAGCGTTGCATGCTTCTGCATGATCTGTCAAGACTCGATGCCTTGAGCGCTTGCATCATAACAGCGTGGCGTCGTTGGGTTGCCTTGCTTCGGCGCCCGCCGTAAATCGGACAAAGCGACAGACAACACAGCTCAGTGACCAAGTCACAGCTAGGTAAAACACGGCGAGCAGACACTCAAGCCTGGCCGGTGCTATCTGGATCTTCATTCTCCCAGGCCATGTCGATTGTGCCAAGTTGTGTCGTAGGTGCGGCACCCCATGATGCAGCGAATTAACAAATAAAAATTGGGTATCACGGAATACGCTGTGCACGCTGTAATCCTTCAAAGCGCGATACCGAGCAATTACCCAGCTGCAGCACTCCCGACGCCCCATGCACCCTACCTGACTCTACACAGCTTCTCGCTGGTGTGCATGATTTCAGCTTGCACACATGTGTCCCTGTTGGAATTTATGTCCTCTGCATTACAGACCTACATGTCTTTAGACCTCCACACAGAACAACACAAAGTCAACGTGCCAACTTGCACCCCGGGCTTATGTGGATTCCGGGCTGCACCGCACTGCACACACCTATGTAGCAGCACTGCCCTTGCAATTGCCGTGCCGCACGCCTGTGTCTAGACAGTTTCCGCGGCGGGAACTCTCTAGACTACGCCCTCTCTAGATACTTCTGGGACGACGTCAACACACAGCCAGAACTCACGTTCCTACTAAAGGCTTCCAGATTGTTCCAGATGCGAGACTGACTCACTTCCAACAGTCTCCTCAAGCTGCATGTGCAGCCTCGGTGCGGCTCGGCTCGGCTCCCTGCCGCCCCGCCAGCACGACGCGCCTCTCCTCATGGCCCGGATCTCGCTACCAGCGCCTGCAGCAGTCTAGCACCGGCAAGACAAGCGGGCCACCCGAGGCGGGGCCGCCGGGTCTGTGCAAACGGGTGGCTGGATGACGTGGCAGCAGAGCATAGCGGGCAGGTAGCGGTGTGCGATACAGCCGTCTTGGCGCTGCTGGGTCCTAGATCTGTCACTGTATAACACACAGCCGTTTTGGGGCTGCTGAGGCCCTGATCTATCTCAGTTTAACATCACCATCTAGAGCTCTCAGGTGATCAACACTAGTACTCACGGTTCCGCTTGTCGGAGGTGTCAATCTCCTCATGGAAACAGCAATGTAGTCAAGCATACACACATCGCAACATCCTGTAACACATGACTGCCGCATACCAACTTCCTCGGCGCTGCTGAGTTCTAGATCTATCACAGTGTAACACATAGCAACTCCCTGTAACACACACACCGCAACATCATGTAACACATGTCGCAACACGGGCTGATGCGCACGCCGCCGTGGCAACGACGCGGGTGGCCGTATGGCTCGGTGCTCGTTTGACAAGCCAAACCGATCCTGTGGCTCTGTGGCTCTGCACGCTTGCAGCTCTGGCAGCCGCTGTGCTGTGCTCTGCTGTGCTCTGCTTGGACACAGTGCACGGTGCATCAGCTCCATGCTGCATCAGTGAGTCATCCCCGGTAGCACGGATCAGGGGGAAAACAAAAGGAATCATCAGTGCGGGGCCCCTCTCCCCCCCCTGATTGCAGGCGCGGTACGGGCATTCAAGAAACCAAAAAACAAAAAGCAAAAATCGAACGTCAAGCCACACTCAGGCGGGCATCGGCCACAGCACCCCTGCGGGCAGGGGCGGGTGAAGGGGCAACACGCGCAACGCACGAAACAGGAACAGGGGTGGGAGCACCAGGAACGCCGGCACCAATTTCTGTCTGCGCCAGGCCGAATATTCACAGTTCAGGCCCGGGCCGCAGCATAGCACGTCATCATTGCCTGCCGGGGCTAGGATACCATATCTGTGAGCCTCCCACATGCTGCAGAACTCTGAGAGGGCATCGGAGTTGCCCACGTGCCCAAGAGATGGATAGCATCATGACGTTGACAAAAGTCAAGAAGGGGGATTCATGCATGTACCTGCACGTCTGCATGCCAAGATGCGGCCACGTCCGGAATTCCAAGCGCCTGCAGCTGGTCGTCATGATTGTTGCTGGCTAGGATGGCAAGCCATCGCTTTGTTGGGTCACGGGATTCATGCATGTTTGACGGTTCATGATGTGTACGTACACAGCGTAGAGTCAGCGTTTGTTACGCCTCATGAGGGCCGGCCGCAAATGCATGCATATCGAGGACAAGATCAGCTGTTCATTGCGAATAGCGCCGCACATGCGCAGAATGCCCGAAGCAGCCAATGCAGACAACCCGAAATACCCGACGACGTGTGAAGGTGTTAATTGAACTTGCCGTTGCGGTTGATTGGTCGAAGCCGCTTCCGAATTAGCTGGTTTGGTTTGAAGCGACGACAACTATCGCCTTGTCCGGATGAGCTTGCGCTGTGCAGCCCAGCAAGTAGAAACTACCTCAAACTGTGACGACGGCTGATCACTAGACGCTGATATCCCAGATTCCCAGCAATGGCGCGCCTACAACTCAGCGGTGGCGCAAGAGATTTCTATGAGAACACTCTGGGCTCAAGTACGTCTAGAAACGAATCTTAATAAACCTTTGCCAGACTCGTGAGGATCCTCGGGGATCAATTTGTCAAGCGGTGTGCCATGTTTGCCGTGCCATGCCTCACGCATACTCCATTGCAGGTGACGATGAAGCCGAGCCTATCACCGGCACCAACGCATCAACGGGGTCACAGAGTGCTCGCAGGAAGGAACGCGTGCGGCAGAAATCTGCTCCGCAGAGCCAGAGTAGTGATCCAAAAGTGCAGCGCGCCAGCGCGCCTGCGCCCGACGTTCCCAAGCGCGCCAGCGCGAGTCCAGGCCAGGACGACAATGTTGCAAAGGAGGACGGGGTTGTCAGCGGCTCAGCATCATCCGGCAGCGATCAAGGGTCAGACGAGTCGTACACATCGTCGACAGGCGACGACACAGACGTTGCCTCCGACCTCGAGGGCCTGCAAGTGGCATCTGCTGTGGGTAACATAAAACCACCTGGAAAGCAAAAAGTCAAGGCCATGTCAAGCTCTCAGGCCATTACAGAGGCAGGCGTAGCCAGCAAGTTGGGAGTTGCATTCAGCAGAGTGCTGGAGCGCAGCTCCAAGCAAGAAATCATGCAGGTGGGCTCACCCAGGCCCATCTCCAGCCCCTGCAGCCAGCCAGCCCGCAGCATGTACGGCTCACTGCGCGCCCTGTGCAGGGCAGCAAGTCTGTGCAGAAGCGCAGGCGGGAGGAGGAAGCAGAGACCGCTCAGAATAAGCTAGCCAAGCAGGAACGGCGGGAGAGGCGGAAGAGGGGCCACGTGGCTGTGCCCCTCAAAGGCCAAGACCCAGTCCATGATACCCGTGAGAAGACGCTCGTCAGCGTAGCCACAAAGTGCGCCCCACCGGCGTCCGCCTGCTGCCCTACACTGAGCACCATACCGCCCGCTGCTGCACCGGCCCGCCCGCTGGACACCCGGCTGCAGATGCATCGTCTCTCGTGAACCCGTGTCGCCCGTCACGGCATGCTGTGCATTACACTGGCGGGCATCACTCTGCCGTGCATCACACCCATGTGGCACTCGCCAGTGTGGCCCTCAGCGCTTGTACAGAGAAACACCCGACGGCAGCGGCAGGAGTGCCCTGGTGTCTGCCGGCTGCATTGATCGCTATCCCAGGACACAGCAGCCGAGCGGCGCCGGTGGCCGCGCGCTGCCACGTCGCCCTGGCTGTTCGTGCAGTGCCGTAGCACCGCAGGGCCGCTGCCCGTGAGAGCAGAGCCTCGCAGCGTGCGCAGCACGGCCACCAGCAGCCAGCATCAGCGGTGATCGGCGCTGCCAGCACACGCCGCGGTACACCCGCCGCCGCTGCGGTTGTGTTTCACCCTGTGGCCGGTGCCCGCGAGAGCATCGGTCGGGGCAGTCCAGAACATTCCCCCGTCGCCTCGCACTGCATGCAGCGAGCCCTGAGGCCAGCACACGGGTCGTGCCGACACAGCCACAGCGCAGACGGCCACAGCGCAGCGGTCGCGCCACGGCCGTCACGGTGGCGGTGGCGGCAGCTGCTCGCCGGCTTCGGGGCTGTTCGTGCAGTGCGGCATGCTGTACGGCATGCTGTGCGACGTGCTGTGGGGCGTGCTATGCAGCAGATTTCTCACTCGATCGTGGGACTGTACACGCATGTACACGACAGGCCAGCCCTGCCGCGGCATGCCGTACCGACTGGCGGCAGGATGTCCTCATGGATCTCCCCCCGGACTCTCCGACTAGCCGCCAGGTCTGCTCGGAGAGTCTGGATGCGTAAAAGATCTCTGCAGCCATAGGGCAGCCGTGGGTGCCCTCGCTGCTGCCTCCTCGCTGCTGCATCGCAGTGTGACACTGCAGCAAGTAATGCGTCTACGGGAAGTAACTAAGCTCACGTCTGCGTTCGCACAGCAACTTGGGGCAGTTCGTCTGCTGTGCATGCCGGCGATGTCCCAGCATGGCCACGCTTTGGTCACGACTAGCTGTCTCATGCTCTATCAGCGGTGATGCAGCTCCGGCAGTCCGTAAAACTAGTGCGTGCTGAGTGGGAGGTGAGTGTGATGTGTCGGTACGCCCTGTGACGGGCGTGTGATGGGTCGGTATGAGATGAGTGTGATTCTGCGTGTCCTCAAGGGCGCCATAGCCGCCATCGATTTGAGTATGGCGTGCAGCTTGATCTTGCGCATCGCGAGGCCGTGTAGTGTGCTGGCCGTTGCTCGATAGTGGCTAGAGGGGTGCATGTCCAGAGGGGTGCATGGGGGGAGAGGGGGGAAATGGCCATTGATGGCCCAGGCTTGCTGTGCTGCATGCATGCTGAGTGTCGACGGGCGCTTGCAGGGGTGTTGTGCAGCTGTTCAACGCGATCAGCAAGGCGCAGTCCGCGAAGCGGCAGGCCGATGCTGTGGGTGCCAAGCAGCGGGACGTCGTCAAGTCGACCAAGGCCGCGCTCCTCGGCGCACTCAAGCCCGACGCCCAGCCGGCAGGTGCGCCTTTTGCACCTTGTGGTGCGTCATGGTGTGCCGAGTGCACACTCACAGGACCACAGGAGGGGAATCTCCAGATGGGAATCTCCAGATGGTGTTCCCTTCAGCTCTTGCGTCCCCATCACGTCGATGGCCAGTGGTCTGACAGCTCGATGGGCAGTCATCCAATTTACACTTGACACTGCAGTGCACTGGACACCTGTGCTGCTGTTGAGTCAGGCTGTGCAGTGTGAGTGTGTGTAGAAACGTGTAGAAATGTCGGCTCTGCTCCATGACCTCATGGGGCCAAATGGCTGGCCAACTGTCCAGCTCAGGTGCCACAGTGTGGCCACGGTGGGCTGTGCATGCCCAGGTCAAACGCCAGTTTGGCCGCATACCCTGGTCAGGCCCTGCTGCCAAACTGGCGTTGGACCTGCGCATGTGCGTCTGCGGCGAATCTGGCCGAAGATGAGGCCAGGTTCATCGGCAGGGTTGAAGCTGTGTCATGCGGCCGCCAGCGGGCGGGCCGAGTCGGTTGGGGTGCAGTTACCAACCTCCAATCAGTGTTTCCGAGATGATAACAGTCGTTCAATCCTGTTTTGTCTGACGTCACCTCGAGACACTCGATGATCTGTGGCATCATCCTACGTGTCGCCACCGGACGGATTAGGTCAAGATGATTGCGTCACGTGGTTAAGGCTGACACTGAGTGACGAGTTCGCCTGTGCAGACAGCGAGACACCGCGATGGAAGGTGTTGCAACAAGGTTTCACCGGGATGCACGAGGCTGGCAAGCTGAAGGACTTGGACAGGGAGGGCAGCAGTGACGGGGACGGTGATGCGGACGAGGTAGATGATCAGGAAGAAAGCGATGGCATAGATGAGTGGTAGACGCGTAGCGTCTCAGCGTGTAACGAGACCTCGAATGTAATCAGGAAAAAAGTGTGCAGATGCATATGCAACATGACCGCAGGACATGGATCTACTCATTGTTACACTCAAAGATGTACATTGCGGTCCACACCCTGCGAGGTATGTATGTGTGACCCGCACATACTGTGCCAATGAACAGATGGCTCGTTGCAGCGATTCCAGGCTGTCGCACCCAGGTCTCGTGCACACGTACTCCTATACCGCTACGGCGTGTGGCCAGGGCACGCCGAGTGCCAGGCCTCTACAGCCTCCACCCTGACCGCTATGCACAGCGCATCAGGCCTACCATACCTAGTCACATAATTCCTAAGTCTTGAAAACAGAAAAGTCCCACTCCGTGCCGGATCAATCGCACTCGATGTTCATTATTGCACGCTGCTGTTGCCAGCGTCGCTGCTCATGCCCCCAAGCTCAAAATCCCGAAGCCCCAATCATCAAAAATCTGGTCGCACTGCGCCGCATCCCGCGTGCCGCAACCCCGGGCGCTGCCACCTGTGATCAACAGCCGCCTCTTCGAGTGCGGCGACGCAGCGCGCTGCGTTTCCACCCTCAGTCTGCCTTGCAGGAGCAGAGCAGGTAAGTGACCCACTTGTGTCTCTTGCCCTGCACACCACCACCGCGCCTCAGCACCAGCCCCACACCAGCTGCCAGATGCACACGCAGGGCACGCAGCAGCTCGCTATCCAAGAGATCGGGCACCGGGCGTACCTTACTGGAGCATTTGCTGGTCCGTGTGCCGGCAGAGTCCTCCGAGCAGGAGATCAGCGCTGGCGAGTCGACGCCAGTCGTGCCGTCAATGTACGAGATAATGGTGCTGTCCGACACGTGCTTCTCGGACGCGCAGTCGAGCGCGCCGGGGGCCGCGTCCGCCGAATCCCACAGCAGCGGGTGTGCGCGGTGGCTGCCGATCGTGTCAAAGCACGAGTCCTGCTGCCCGCTCAGCAGCTGCGACGGCTGGTGCAGCACAGCGGCCGTGCATGACGGCACGTCCGACTGCGCCTCAAATGCGCGCGGCGTCGCAGACGACGACGCCGCGCTCCGAGGTGAGCTGCCGGCCGGTGTGCTTGCACCGGAAGAGCCGCCGGGGGGGGCGCAGGCGTGTGCGCTGCCCCCTGCCGGCGCGCGTCCGGGGACGCTGGGCGGCCTCGCCTTGCCGCGGTGCAACGACACCACGGCCGCGGCCGGGGATACAGACACAGCCGACAGCTGCGAGTCCTGGCCGTGCAGGGTCGTCGCGATGCTGCTGTGCAGGGAGGCGCGCCGGGGGCAAGCGGCGCTGCAGCTGGGCAGCACCGATGGCAGCATGGCGGTGTCGAGGCCCATCGTGCTCTCGGACATCGCGTCCAGGTCCTCCGAACTGCGCGTGCTGAGCGCTGCAGACGGAGCGCCCTCGGTCGGCGCCAGCACCGTCGACTCGACCGTCTCCTCCTGCGTGATTGTGTCAAGGTGTGCGTCCAGCGGCGCGCACGACTGCATGTTGTCATGCGGGGTCGCGGCGCGAGTCAGTGCCGCCTGCAGCGCCGCAATCGTCGCCGCGGACTCGTCCCCGGCTGCTGCGCTGGACATCATGCTGGAGTTGAGGGAGCTGAGGGTGGGGCCGGCGCGGCGCGGGGGCAGGCTGCGGAGGGGGGAGACTGCGAGGCTGGAGGCGCGCTGCGTGCTGCAGCAGCTGGGGGGTGTGTGCGGCAGGTGGGGAAGGCCGTGCAGGCCTCCGGTGATCGCGCCTGTGAGCGCGCCGGTGAGGCCGGACGTGCTGCCGAGGGGGCCAGTGACGCCCGCACGGCGGAAGTCCGTGGACATCTCGTCGGGCTGGGCCAGCCAGTTGCGCAGGGCACCGCACTGGCTGTCTGGGGTGACGTCTTCAAGCTCGAAGAACGGGGCGGAGGGAATGGCAACGGCGGATGATGCGGGCGTGAGGCGCGAGGAATTGAACGCGTCGACGCGGCTCATGGCCTTGCGCGGGGCCGCGTTGGCAGAGCCGCCGGAGGAGGAGGAGTTGCGTTGTTGGTGACCACGAGGGGTGCGCATGCGCCGCGAGCGGAGCAGTGTGAGCCGGGGCAGCAGCGCATGAGCTTCTGTGATGCTGAGGACATCCTGGCCGACGGAGGCGGTGAAGGATCGAGGGGAGAGGGTGGATGTGGAGGGTGGCCCTGGTGGGTTGGGATTGCGGAGGGACTGCATGTGGG
>JALKAD010000179.1:1006947-1025029 GCA_024500015.1 Ulva compressa
ACTGCACCATGCGACATAGAAATACGTGTACAACCCCAGCACCGATTTTTTTTTTATAACTATTAGGTCGCGAGGAACGCTTGCAGCGCGACTTTGTGCACACAGCACTATCAATCCGCGCGAGGCCTCGGTACCGATGAGATACGTTACAGATCGGTCTTCCGGAGTGGCGTACAGGCCTCGGCGGCGGCGTGAGCCGCCGCCTTAGCGCACGTGCCGCCCTGTGGCTCAAATGCGAGCATGCGGCGACGCTACCGCAGCAACGAGAGCACGGTCTGCCGGGGTGCACAGCAAGACATAGAGACGTCAATTCAATACTCGCCGTGTCGAAATCACTGCAACTTGGCTTGACGATTTCGCCGACTCAGAGCTATTGCCGCGTGGTTGCTAGTCCTTCACAGCCGAGTTTCCCCTATCGCACAAAGCAGGAGATAAGATCATGTTTGCGGTATGCTATCAGCAGCATGTAACAGAGGCCATGAGCATGCCTGTTGACAGGTTTAAAACGTTCTGTTCGCTTGCAGATTTCCCCCAGCACCCGCGTGCAAGCGCCTCAGCGATCCAGCACAATCGCGTTCAACAAGAAGGGTGACAAGAAAACCAAGGTAAGTGCAATGGCTGAGCTGTGAACTACGCTCAGGTCTTCCGGGGCAGCTCAGCCTGTGTCTAAGCTCCGCCTGAACGGCAGCTTGGCAACTCCGCAGACAAGGACCACAGCATGGCGCATCCGAGGATCACGGAGGCGGACATTCTGATGGCTGCATGTGCATGCAGGTTGTTCTGACTGCAAACGTGCCGAAGATTGGCCAGCAAGGGGAGCTGCTGTCAGTGCAGAATGGTTTCGTCACCAACTACCTGGTACCACAGGGCCTAGCCCGCATAGCCACCAAAGAGATCCTAGCGTGCGTCTCACTCTGTCCGTGTCAAGCGGTCAGAGGCCACGGGTGCTGGGAGGGCAACCAGGCCGTCACCTGCCCAGCACTGACATGGTAAGCACACGTGCAGGGAGGTGCAAGCCAAGATCGAGGAGGAGGCAAGGCAAAAAGCGGACATCAAGAACAAGGCCAAGGCTATGGCGACAGCTCTGCAGACCATTGGCGTTGTCAAGGTCGCCAACAAGGTAATTGTCCATCTCGACCCAGACACCGCAGCCGCCCTCGTGTGAGCGTACATGGCTCCTGCACCTGCTGAAATCGCAACTCGAAACGCCACCGCCCCTCTGCAGGTGGGCGCCAACGACCAGATCTTCGGCTCGGTCAAGCCTAGCGACATCACGGATTTCATCGAGCGACAGACGGGGCAGAAGCTTGACGCGAGCAAGCTGGAGCTGCCAGAGATGAAGACATTAGGCACATACGATGCCGCGATCAAGCTGCACCCCGAGGTGGTCGGCACCTTCAAGGTGCAGGTCACAAAGGCACCGAACTAGATGGCAGCTGCAGGTAGTGCAGGGAACGCTGTGTTGGGGGGGAGCTGCAGTGTTGCATGCAACATGAACGGACAAACATCAAGCTGGCAGTTGCAAGCATCGCTCAATCTAGGGCAGAATTGGACTCACATAAGCGATGTCTAGGCTCACCATGCAACAGCACTGAATGAAAAGCAGTCGGCAACTGTCATGCAGCTGCGTGTGCTGGCTCATTGTCATGAAAGATGGACCCAGGAGCAGTGCGGCATCTCAATGTGAGAACTTGTGTCAGCCATGTGCTACCAATGTCATTGCCTGCATTACAACCGAATTTCTCTCGGGCATTCATTCCCAGGATGCTGCGCACAACTGCCATAGCCATATCCTCTGCCAAGGCTGTGCACAGAATCGTGCTGGTGATGTCAGACCCATCCACGATCACACGATGCGCTGTGGATCGTGCCTGACACAACGATACCAAACATTAGATTATGTCACACGTCAATTGCTGCCTTGTGCCAACCAGACCACCCACAACAACAGTCGTTCCGGTGTTTGAGCATTGCCATACACGCCTTCCTCGTTGCTCCAGCACTTTGTGAAGCACAACCCTGCAGGGCCATGTACCATTTCTCCTCAGCTCACAGGGTCCACGGTGATTCGTGCACCTCAGAGGCGCTGGGTTGCACTGTCTTGAAACACATGTCTTGCAAACACACAACCATGGGGCTGTACAACAATATTAGAACCGCATGCCCTGCCTGTTAGCCCTGCCTCCCCCCAAACAACTTGAAGTGGCATGCTTTGAGTGTGCTCAGATCTGGCACAAATCCATGCCACGGTTCCTCTTCCACCACTAGCGGACTGGCCACTTCTGCCATATCTGCTCTGTGGTTGGTCATGTCGCACTCTCAACAGGACCCTCTGCGCAAGCACACCCAGTCGCTGGCACCACCACGACACGCTGTCGCGGTGCTGACCGACGCTGTCGCGGTGCTGACCGACGCTGTAAGCTCGATCGACAGCCAGGCCCGCCGCCGGCTCCATGTGTCTGCAATACATCCACATGCGCCAGCACTGGCCTCGGCTATGTACAGCCGTGCACAGCACAGCTACACCCACAGCACAGCCCGGACATGCTGGCTCGTGCACCAGACGCGTTCGGTTGCACCTTCTTGGAACGCATCGCCGTTGCGCCCCAGCAGCCCAACGCGTTCTGCCGGTCAGCACCGCCTACCCTGCAACAGCAGGCCCGAGCTCCTGACCCGCCCACGGCGCAATCAAAACCCCAGAAGGCGTGTGCCGCAATCACCACCCCAACACGCCGTGAGCCCGCAGCAGTCAGCACCCGCACCGGCAGGCCGGGCCGCTCACAGCACGCATTCGGAGCGACCTCCACCGTGCTGCTGCCGTGCTGCCGCTGTCGAAGCACGCATCTCACTCGACACCGCCGCCGCCGCCGTGCTGTTGCATGAGGTACTCCCGCACGAGCTCCAGCACGCGCGGCCGCTCCGCAGCGGGCACAGCGCGCGTGAGGTCGACGCCGCTCGCCGAGAGGAAGGCGGTGAGCCCTGGCACCTGCGCGAGGAGGTCCTCCTGCGACTGCCCCGCCTCCTCCGCCGCCTCCCCGGCCACGCTCACCCACGGCATCAGCGTCTGCAGCAGCGCCATGATAGGGTTTGCCGCCTGCAGCTCCTCGTCGCTCAGCTGCCTCTGCACACAGCACACAACCATCAGCACGAGACACAGTGTCAAGCTCCACAGCGTGGCAGCGCAGCACAGCGGTGGTGACCCACACAGCTGCGTCTGCATGCATGCACATCTGTGCGCCGTGCTGCAGGTAGCCGCCAGGGTGTGTCGCAGGAGAAGTGGTGCAGCTTGAACGAGCGAGGCCAGGTGCCTTTGCTGCAGGCTATCCGCAGTCGAAAAAACAAGGATGAAGCGCGCGTGCTGCAGCAGACAGCGGAATGAAGTCTGCGCGGTCAATGCCATCAGAGGCGAGATGATTTTGGCTATGCGATACATGCTGTGTGCTGTGTGCTGTGGAACGCACCGTGCCGCTCTGCGCGATGAGGTTGCGGGCGATCGTCTCGGCCATCTGCTCGAGCTCCGGGGGCGCGGCGCCTGCTCCGCCGCCGCCCATCGCAGCCTCCGGGGGCAGCGTGGCCACCGCGTCGGTGTAGTCCTGCACGGCGCAATGCGCAAACTCGTTTTCACTGGACGGCGGGTACGTGAGGTCGATCAGCGCGTGCGCATCGCCCACGGCCACCTGCGCCGGGTGCCCCGGCGCTGCCGGGCCGCCGCCGGCGACCGCGTCAGCGGCGTCGGCGGCGGCCTCCGCGCAGCGCAGCGTCCACGCGAGCACGTCCGGTGCCTTCCAGAGGTCAACGTGCCGCGCGGCGAAGATGCGACACAAGTGTTCGAGCGTTGCGGACTCGGCGCCGCGCGGTTCCGAAAATATCGGCCGCCGCATGACCGACTGCCAATTTGCGCTCTTGGCTGCGTCCTGCAATTGCAAGAGCTTTGTGTGCGCATATCTTATGCGCAGGCCACCAGCTTCGTCACATTAATCTCCCCAGTTCGCAGCATTTCACGCAGCACAGCACGCAGCACAGCATGCAGCACCCAACACCGCAGCACACCTTGTCCTGCATCGCCTTGACGAGGGTCGTCAGCGCCAGCGGGCACGTCGTGATCGCGTTGATCAGCTGCACGTCCAGCTCCGGCCGCGTGCCCGCCTCGTGCACGCCCGTCGCCGTGCCGTTCTCCGCCGCCGCAGCACGCCCAGCGTAGTATGCCGCCAGCGCGGTCGAGAATGCGTAGCTCGGCACCAGCCGCAGCGACACCGGCCCATCCCACGCCTCGATCAAGCCCTCGATGAAAGAGTACCTGCACAGCCGTCGCAAGTCGCGTGCTGCGCTGCACTGTAACGTACTGCATGACCCCAGCGTGCGCGTGTGTCAGGGTGTGTAGCAATGCATGTAGCAAATTATCCAGTTTTGCAAGGGGTGGGTTTCTTGCAAGAGTGGGAGCACTGTGCACAAGGGATTCGCCTAGGCAGGCCCCCAGCATGGTGAGATGGTAGACATGTGCGACCAGGGGGCTGTGGGTTGCACGTGTGGATTGCAGTCGTGACACAGCCGCACCGTGTGTCTACCTGTGGGTTTGCGTGCTGCTGCATGCAACTACAGTTGTGAGTCAGTCGTGACACAGCCGCACCATGTGTGGCAGTTGACTCAGAGAGCTCACCGCGGCCAAACACAGACATGACTCACCGACAGCCACAGCACACACTGCAACACAACACGAAGCACGTGCATGCAAGCAGTCACTTGGAGCGTGGCTACGCGTGAGCTCGCGTCCAGTCGTCAGTGCAAGGCCAGCAAGGCAGAAGGCAGCACGGCAGCCAGGCAGCAAGGCAGCAGGAAGCATGCCAGCAGGATGCATGTTAGCATGCCAGCATGACAGCAGGCAGCATGCCAGCACACGGCATGACAGAGTAGCTGCAGGCAGCATGCCACCATGAAAGAAACAGCATGCCAGCATGACAGCATGGCAGCAGGTGGACAGCATGCGGACAGCAGGCAGGCCACGGCAGCAAGTGGACAGCAGGCGGGCAGCAGGGGGGCCACACTCGCGAGCGCGCAGCGCAAGGTAGTCCATGTGAAACAGCATCCCCACAGGGTCTCCCTCGTCCAGCCGCAGCGTCAGCTTGGCCCACTCCAGCGCCGTGCGGTGCATGCCCTGCTGGCACAGCGCGCGCACGCGGCGCGCCAGCGCCGCAAACATGAGCCCATTCGCCGCTTCCTCCGACGGCAGCCGCGCGTCGCCGCGCAGCATGCAGGCCTTGAACGCGGGGTGCCACGCGCCCTCCAGCGCATACAGCGCGCGGTTCAGCATCGCCCCGGCATAGTCGCCCTGCACACGCCCGCCTCGCATGCTGCGTGCTGCGTGCTCCTGCCTTCCACAAGACAGCCAGCACTCTCACTTGGGGTGTGGCCGGGCCACCGCAGACGTGCGCGCAGCGCAGCACCGACAACTTGCATGACAGTGCATGCCCAATGGAGCCTCAAGCACCATTCGATGCGCTGAGCCGCTGCAGCGCGCTGCGCCACGCTGAGCCGCTGCTCTGAGTCGCGGCAGGCCAGTGGCCCCAGCAGCACATCAGCAGCAGCACACCAGCGCTCTGAGCAGATTTGCACACAGCAAGGCACCCCTTCGGAAGTTGTGAATCAGAGCGCGTTCCTCATGCCTTGCAAGGCTGCCAGCGGTATGTGCGCATCGGCACAGCACTCATACCCTATACTTGCAAACAAATGGACCACCTGATCGGACAATTGCTCCACAAAAGTCCAGCAAAGCTGCTGCATTTGGGAACGGACAGCCAAGAACTCAGAGATGAGGGGTTCACTGTTTGTCATATTACGTATTTTATAAAGTATTTCCATGTATTTTATAAAGTATTTCCATATGTTCAACTGAGGGGTACCAGTCCCGCTGGAGTACGGTACTCAGGTCTGGTGGAGGCGCGGGGCCGCACCTGGCCGGAGCTCTGGTAGATGTCGGCCATGGTGATGATGGACTGCACGTGGAAGGGGTACTGGGCAAGCACGGCCGCCACGTTGTTCGGATCCATCGACGCCTGCATGCATGAGAACACGCCGTGAGAACTACAATTGCAGACACAGCTGTGCCCAGCGGACCCCCCCCCCCCGCCTTCATACTCCGGTAGAATGTAAATGTTAATGTGAATCTGCTTACTTGTTGTAGCCGATTAGGTCATTGAGATGTCCGGCGAAGCGGGACCCAGGAGCCTGCACACGTGGCGGCCCCATGCATGAGCAGAGAGCATCGCTGGCAAGACCGGAATGTAGGCCGCAGCAGAACTGCGCCGATTGGCAGCTGCACAGACGCAGGGGGGGTTGTGTCTGCACATACATGGCATGCCGCCCGTCCTGCTCGATCGCCGGTGACCACCAAGCGGCAGCGCTGCCGTGGGCAAGTGGCTCTGGGGCAGTCTAAGATGCTCCTCAGCGTTTCACTGACGGTCCAGCGCACAGCGGATGGTGCGCATGGGCTGCCTTGGCTGGTGGGTTTACCTTGGGCTGGTGGTGGCTGAAATGCGACAGGACGGTCTCGGGAAACGATGCATAGATCTAGTGCTCGCTTGTGGGTTTTCCCGCAAACAAACACCTTTCCTTGTGGAACAGTTCGATCGATGAAGGATGCCTGGGAATGCCAACGGTCGTGCTGCACCGCCTGATAACGCGAGGTGACAGCTGATGGCGGCATGCGTGCGGGGCCGCACATGGGCACGTGGGCACGCGGGCAGTGGGGCTGGGGAGGCACCTGCGCCTGTTGGAAGTGCAGTGTGGCTGTGCGGTAGCGGCTGGACGGCTCGATGTGGAAGGCGCACACGCCTGCTGTGCTGGGGCTGAGGCAGCGCATGGAGAGGGAGCCGTCGTAGCGTGGCAGGTCCGCTGCTGTGCTGAGCAGGAGCTGGCGGGAGCGCTGCGGCTGCCCCCTGCGGGAGGGCGGAGCGGCGGCGCGCCTGGCACGGCCCTCGAGAGCTAGGACGGACGAGCCGAAGATGGCTCGGAGCTCTGCACAGGGCGCCTCGTGACGTGGGTGGGCTGGTCAGTGACCCCACTGACCAGCGGGCCTTTGTGGCTGAGGGGTGCATGCAGGGAGCCCCGGGAGGCTGGGCGGAGGTGCACGTACCCTCGTCTGGGCTGAGAAGCTTGGCGTTTATGGAAAAGGTGAAGGCCGAGTCCGGTTCGGCAGATGGTTGTGCTGGTGGTGGTGATGTGCTGGTTGCATCTAGCCCTAAATCTTTCAGAGCCGCATCTATATCCACATCTTGCACTGGAGCTGCCATCTCCTTGCCTTTTTTGGCTTGCTTGGCTTTTTTCTGCTTCTTGGCCGTGGCTCGGGTGCGGGAAGCAGGCTGTTCCTGCTTGACTGGACTGTGCTGCTCCTCTGCCTCTGCCTCCTCCTCAGACAGAGGCTCGTCGTCCTGCAGACGTTGCCTCGTACTCAGCTCAGACATGGACGGTCATGGCGTCACATGGACTCATCCAGCGTGGCCTGCTGGTACATGCTGCTGCATGATCTGGCTAGCACCTCGTCTCCTAGCAACAGAAACGGATTGAACGCAGGAGCGGCCTCGTCTTCGCCGCCAGATTCAGAGGCATTGGATGCGTCTGATTCGTGCGCTGGGAGGAGGTCGTTCCCCTGCAGCTTCTGCAGTTGCCTGGTGCCCATGCTGTCACTGGCTAAGTAGGCGAGCAGAAGCAAGCCGCGCGCAACAGCGGAGAGGTCTACACGCGGCTACACGGCGAAAGACACTGTTGACAGAAAATCTGCAGCCGTTTTGATGCGCAAGGTATGCGCTGCACGCCTGTTACGAAAGACCAGTCACAAGCGCGTAAACGGCACACGGATCGATTGGCATGGAGCGCTTATGCATGTCCGCGGCATCGCGCGGCCGCTCAACGATCATCGAGCCTCCGGAAAGAAGCAAACGGAACTCCACATTGCTAGCAGATAATGCTCCCGGACCTTGCCAACTAAATGTTTGTCACGTATCCCGCACATTTGGCACGTGGATCGACCAAATTCGCAGTACATGCCATCTGCTCTGTTTTCGTGCTTTCACTGACAGAAAACGTAGCCGGGCGTATGAACGTCTCGTAATCAGGTTTGAAGTATATTGATCGCCCGGTGATGTGCCCGGGCGCTGTTCCCGCTTGTCGCAGCTGCAAGCGCGCACGGCGTGCGCTCTCCAGAAATGGCGCAATTGACATCCAGGGCCACTTGATCTAGTCCACTGATCCGGGCTGAGTGAAGGCAGCGCATAGCAGTCTGCGCGGGATCGGTAACCGTCGCGCATCTCCTGCAACTCCAGTCGTTCCGCCATCGTGCTGGCCGCGGAATCCGCGCAACAACAGCCAATGCTCAGCGGCCGCCTTTCTGGGTAATTAAAGGGGCTTCAGAAGCGGCGTTTTGAGGATGTATCACTCGCCTGAGCCTCGAGAGTGTGCGATTTGTCGACGTTAAGCTGGAGCATTTCGCCAAGCTGCGGTCACACGGCATGAGCATGCCGATGGGCATCAATAACGGCTTTCTGTCGCGGGGCATGGAGGTGTGTACTGACAGCATTCGTCGCCAGGCATCTCATGCTTGTGTTGCACCTTTTCTGCGACGCAGCAGGGACGATTGCGAGTCCCGTATGTTCCAGTTGTCTCGCCATATTTTTTACCTATTGCGGACGTAGATCGCATGCACCTCAAGTACAACCGTCCCGAAACCGTGCTGTGCGCGAACATCGCTGTATGATCCAGCCGAGGGCCGCAGGATAAGCTTGTGGCACCCCCAAGCTGACAGACGCTCGAATATTGAACGCACTGTGCTTTGTTGTTCTGTTTAGTGCTCACGCCATTGGCGGGAGCGCGGTTGTGCGCAGCTTGCTGTTTGCGTAAGTTTCTGCTCGCCCGCGCGTTCGGTGGCGCGTTTCATACTTGCCGCCATCAACCTGTACTATTTTGATGTCAAGGCCATCCGCAGTTCTCAGGTCGGGGTATTGCGAACAATAGGTCGCAGCCGAGATATAGGGACAGTTAATGCTCATCTGTCCCGACATATTGCCTGAACTGCCACCATACCACAGCAGCTGTTTCGCAGTAGATCCTTACGGTGGCTTAATTGTGCCACTCGTCGCTGGCTGTCTGCATCACGGCGCCTGCGGCTAGATATGTATCGCATTCACTATGCGCGATGACATGTCTGGCTCCAAAGGGCCTGCATCGCCCATCTATAAGCGCAAACACAACATAAGTCTCATGCAGGATGGTGGGCCCGTGTCGAAAGGGGTTGTGGGGGTTGTTGGGAGTCACTCGCACCGCGACAGTGATGGGCTGTCTTGGTGTCGCACCGTACAGGAAGCGCCAGTATACCGCCCATCAGTAGAGGAATTCGAAGATCCCATTGCGTTCATTCGTTCGATAAAGGGTGAAGCTGAGCGCTTTGGCATATGCAAGATTATTCCGCCAGTGCAAGCAAGCACACCGTGTTTCGATGCATTGCGCAGAGACGTCGGCCACGCAGGGGCGATAGGCAGCCTCAAGCTCACGACACGTCAACAGCTCATCGGCAATCTTGAATGGGAGGACTGGGATCAGAATCGCTTCTGGACAGCTCCGGAGCGCAACCTCAAAGGTTTCCATCACCAGGCCGAGAACACAGCCGCGAAAGTCTTTGGCACAGCCCTGCAGATGCCAGTCAGGAAGGTCGAGGTAAGCGTTACTGCTTTGTTGTCTCTCGAAATCCGCCTACGTCGATCAGCAAGTGCTATAGCCCGTTTCCCATGCCTGACTCATCCCCATGTGCAGGAGGCCTTTTGGACAAGAATGACCAAGCCCTGCAAGGCCACGTCCACCGACTTCTATGTCGAGTACGGAGACAACATCGAGGGAACCGGTTTCGCAGACGACGAGAACGACCCCCTCGGCTCATCCGCATGGAATCTGAACAAGCTCCCGTTTTCAGACCAGAGCAGCCCGATCAAGCTCCTCCAGACGCCTATCCCAGGCGTAACGACCCCCATGCTGTACCACGGAACCCTGTTCTCCACATTCTCATGGCACATCGAGGACCTGTACCTCAACAGCATCAACTACCACCATGTCGGAGCGTGCAAAACCTGGTACGCTGTAGCAGCACACCACGCTGATGCCTTTGAGCAGGCCGTCCAAGACGAGGTGCTCCCCCACCCATCTCAGGCCTCCACTGACCAGCCGCCATGCCCACCCAATGCCGTGCTGAGCTGCCTGCTCCCTGCCTACACAGTCAGCGTCTGCAGGTCTACCATAAGATGTGCTCCAAAATGCGTAACGCCGGCGCGTCTGAACAAGAGATCAAGCAGCAGGTCCTCAAAACGCTGTTCCTCAAAAACACCATTTTCTCTCCTGGGCTACTGACAGCCCGCGGCATCCCCGTGACGCGCTTGGAGCAGGCCCCCGGCGAGTTTGTAGTCACGTTCCCCCGCAGCTATCATGCCGGTTTCTCCCACGGCATTAACCTCGGCGAGGCGGTCAACTTTGCCATGACCGAGTGGTATGAATTTGGCTGCGACGCAGCCTTACGGATGGCCTTCCTCGGCAAGCCCCCGGTGCGCCCCTCCACCACGGCCCCCCCACCTCACAGCTGCTCCCGCAGCCGATCATGCGCGTATCACCTCTTGTGGCAGCACCAAACAAACAACCGCTGCACCGTCAGCTTTACACCCTTTGCGGCCGTTTTCGGCAGAGCCCGCTGTTCGGCGGCGCGTAAATCACTGCAGATGCAGTGCGTGTAGCGACAGCCACCCTGACACAGCGCGCATGCTGCGCAGGCGCTGCCGATGGACCAGATAACGTGCATCGACGCGTACACGCTGTCTGAGACGCTCAAGGCGTCTGCCGACATGTCGCAGCAAGCGGACCGCGGCTTCCGGCAGTGGCTGCTGGACGCCGGCGCAGCCGCGATTCCCCCCCACGCCGTGCCGCTTGTCGTCTCCTTCTGCCGCATCATCCGGTGGCACCACCGGCACATGTCTGCGCTGCTGCTCGACGGCGTTGCGATGGACCGGCAGGCGATCGACGTCAGCGTGCCGTGCCGCGCGACCGGCGAGCTCATGCATGTGGTCGCGGTGATGCCGGCGGACACCTACGAGCCGGTGTCGCTGCGGCACTGGATCGCGACGAGCGACAGCGTGCTGGGCGGCCGCAAGGGCACCATCCTCCTGCACGAAAAGTGGGAGGTGTACCACGAGCTCGCGCAGCTCTTCTGCGACCTCTGCCTGCAGCAGGTGCGAGCTTTGACTTCCCTCGGCAAACTCAGGGTGCCTGTAAAGCCGGCCAGATCCGCTCGCCGCTGTCACATCGCGTGCCCGTATGTGGCAGCTGGCGCCGTGGTTGCGGATGCATCCAGAATACCTCGCCGGAGATTGTGTGAGGCCGAGTGGACATGCTCACGGCAGTGGTGGCTGCTTACGGCGTCGGCACTGTGCAGGGGTGGGGCCGCGTGCATCCAGAGGACTGGCGCACACAGGGCCTGACGGACCGGCTCGCGCTGCCGCACTGCAAGCACGCGCCGTGCTGGGAGGACCTGACCGCGCCGTACGACTGGGGCGGCGGCGTGTCCTCGCCGCTGCACTCGGCACTCTCCTCCTCGGACTGCCTGCCGCGCGCCTGCGGCAAGGATGGCTGCGTGCTGCCCGCGCTGGCTGCGCTGCTGCCAGAGCCCGCGGCGGACGTGCCGCTCGTGGCCCCGCCGAAAAAGGTGCCGGTCGGGCTGCCGTCCAAGCGCTCGAGCTCCAAGGGCAGCCGCGGCTCCCGTAAGGCCGTCGGCCGCTCCGGCGCCAAGGCACGCCCCTGCGCTGTGCTCTGCTGCACAGGCACCACTGTCACAGCGGAGATGGCTTGTATCACGTGTGCGCGCTGCTGCGTATGCAGTGTGTTCGGGGGCGCCCCTGGGCGCACGAGATGCATGCATAAAACCGGACGCTCCGGCGCTGCACGCATCTGTGAAACGTTAGCTTGGTAGTCATCGTGCTGGTCAACTTTGCTTGGACCCGAGTCGGTTTGAGCGAGGCGTGCCTTGCAGCAGCGAGCCACACTCACTCGCGACAGCACACAGCAGGATGACGCGCACTGCTTAGACCTGACTGTGCTGTTTTTGCGAGGCGTGCTGTGACACGTGTGCTTGGCATGCAGGATGCACCGCAGCACGAGTCGATGCCGGCCGGCACGCCCAAGGTCGAGCTGTCCGAGGCGACGGGCGCGCCAGAGCCGGCGCAGTCGCCGTCGACAGCAGCCAAGAGCCCGCAAGCGCAGCCGGTGGATGCGTCGCCGGGCGATGCGGGGGCGGACGCGAACGAGCAGCCGCGCAAGCGCGCGAGCCGCGCCTCCAAGAACGCGGCGATGGCGTCGTGGAAGGCGAACCGCATGCTGGAGGAGGACGACGAAGAGGAGGGCTCCCTCGGGGAGGACCGCCCTGGCCGCCGTTCCAAAAAGGTGTGCATGACCGTTCAAAACAGGCTATGCATGTCCCCCGCCACCGCATTTCGCAGTCCGTATTGGCGGGCTGTTTCGCTGCTTTGGGAGTGCGCAGGGGGTGTGCTGTGCGTGACGTGTGCTGTGCTGTGCAGCCGAAGCGGGAGGACTCGGTGAGCGTGCCGGCGTCGGCCAAGGCCGGGCCAGCGCTGGCCAAGGTTTACAGCAACGCTGCCGCCACCATCTCCAACGTGCTGGGCGACGACCACGGCGGCTCCGGCAAGGACCCCGTCGGCGGCCTCGCAGGCTTCAGCAGTGGCCAGCAGTGGTCCTCCGGAAACGGCGGCGTCGTCGGCGGCGGCGGCGGCGGTGGTGGCCACAGCGCGGGGCACAGCGCGCCGCTCGGCGTCGGCGACCTCGGGCTGCCGACGGGCGGCTCGCAGCAGAACATGCCGCTGCCGCTGCTGCGTTCCTCGACGCTGCCCGGCAGCCAGGGGGACCCGAGCGGCGGCGGCGGCGGCGGGTGGGGCGGCGGCGGCGTTGGGGGCCCAACGGCAGCGCCGGCGGTGGCTCCGGCGTCGTGCAGCCTGGCGCGTCGGCGGCGGCGCGGCGGCGGCGGCGGCGACGTGCCCGTGCGGCCGCGATCGACGCCGCTCAACCCGTTCACGCACTACTCCGCGTTTCACCACGAGCAGGACCTCTGGCGGCGGCGCGTCGGGGAGGTCAACAACCAGTGGGTTCAGAAGCTGCAGGAGGGCGCCAAGACCAACGCCGAGGTGCAGGCGCTGCTGCGCTACTACATGTCCCTGCCGGACGTGTCGCAGGTGTACCCCGTCAACGCCGACGCACGCATGGGCGGGCCCATCCCGTCCACCGGCTCTGGCGGCGCCCCCTCCCCGGGCCTGGGCGGCAACAACGGCCACGGGAGCGTCAACCTGCCCACCGGCTCCGGTATCCAGGTATGCTGCGTGCTGCGTGCTGAGGCGTATCAGCTGCGATGAGATGGGTGAATATGTTATGAACGTGTGGCTGAGGGGGCGTGTGATGGTGTGCAGGGCAGTGGGCAGCTGAACGGGGCGAGCCCGATGAGCATGCAGCAGGGCGCAAACTCACAGCGGCGCACGCTGCCGGGGCAGGGCATGGGCTCGTGGAATACCACGCCCGCCCGCAAGGAGAGCCTGCACAACGGGCCGATCTCTGCGCAGGACCTCGCGACCGGTATCCGCGGGCGGCCCGCGACGAGCGAAGACAGCCGGCAGTGCGCCTCCCATGGACCTGGGTGCAGTCCAGCGCTAATCCGCATGCAGCGGAGGCAAAGAGGCACATGTATCCTCAGGCATGCATGCACTCGCCTGAAACGTGGCTCCTCGCAAGGCCTCAATGGTCACTGGTGATGCATGTAATGTTGGCAGCCGTCGGCCAGTGTGGCGGTGCTGGGCTGTTGGTGGCCGTGCCGCTTGTGTGTGCGAGCCTGTGAAAGGCGGGGGGGGGGAGAGCGTGAGCGAGGCTTGTGTGGCTGTTGCTGAGGTCGTGTGATGTGTGCAGGAACGGCGCAAAGAACCGCATGCAGACGACGGGCGCCGTGCAGCACAGCGGCGGCACAGGGGGCAGCGTGGTGGCCCCGGCGGGGCAGCCTGTGGCCACCGGCGCGCCACCGTCGACCGGGCCGTTATCGATGCCCAGCACGCGCAGCCGCAGCACGCGCGCCGCGGGCGGCGCCGGCGCGCAACCACGCGCCTCCGCGTCCAACCTCTCGCAAGCCGGTGGCCCGGACGGCCCGCCCGCCGGCGGCGGCATGCCGCCGGAGGGCCCTGCAGGCGCAAGCCCACACAACATGTCGTCCACGATGCCGCTGCAGCCAGGCGGCCCGGGGCAAGGCCCGCTGGGGCAGCTGGGCGGGATGGAGCTGTCGAGCCCGAACGCGCCCCTCTCGCCACACTCCCCGGACACGCCGCACTCGGTCAGCGAGTTCATCAACGGCCGGGACCGGGAGTTCCACGACTTCATGTCGTTCCTGGGCGGCGAGGCGGATGACACTGACCTGGGCATGGAGTTCAACCTCTCCTGAGCGTGTGATAGTCAGCATGGTTTGGGGTGAGTTGAGGGGGACAGTGGAGCAGGGGCTGCGCCACGTGGAGCTGTTGACGCCCAGATGATTCGGTGATGCCAATGCACAGTCGGCTGCGGGGTGCCCGATGATTGGCCGATGTCACCTAACTTTTCAGCTGTGATCTGTAGGGCACGCGCCCCGAGTTTCCCGGGAGCCGCATCGACCGCTCGCACCGGCTCAGCCGCTGGTCGCTGCCGTTACTTTTGAAGATCTATGGATAGACTTGTAAACAAGAGGATCTTTTAGCATGACAGACTTGCCGGCTCAGCATGAGTTCGTTTACGCTGCTCCTCTGCGCTGTGGACTGCTCAGACGCAGTCCACACTGAGCGCATACCGCCGGGAGCGCCACTTGCACGCCAATGTAAATCAACATTTGGTGACTGTTCATTGAACCCAAGGCTGTCAAGCACCAGGCATGGCTGTTGTGGCAACGTCCGTGAAGCCAGCGCGTGTGCCCGCTCCGGCATACATGTACATTAGTTACATGCCTCAGAAGCTCACAACTTTCACATCGTCAAATACAAACTCTCACTCTGGCCATCTGATAGATCTGGTCAGGCACCGCGAACGTCTATCCACCACTGTTATACAACACCAGTCCATACGCACCATGGCTCCCAGTCATGCTGCTCTCTCTATACAGCAGTTGTGAATTGTCATGCAACTGCACATCACCGCACGTCCCACAACGCAACCCCGCCATGCATTGCCCAAGCTCTGCTGCGCTGCGACACCTCTTTGACACAGGGTGCGGCTCAGCGGCCCTCCACCCTCATGAGCCTCACTCAACATCCCCGTCCAACATGCGTGGCCCCCCGGCCTTGTCCCATACACAGCGCCGTCAATCGGCAGCCAACACCACAGCCACCCCCCCCCCCCCCCCCAAATGGCACCAACAGCACAGGCCAAATCCTCCTATTAATCCACGCCCCCAGCACACCTGCCACCCACAGCACGCGTGCCGCACGCGCTACTGTTGATTCCACTGCCCCCCTGGGCCACCACCACACAACGGCGCCGGCCCACATCACTAGCATTGGACCCCGGCCCACGCGCCCGCGCCGCAACTCACAGCTGCTTCTCACCCATCAGTCATCAGAATATGATACAGCGAGCGTCGCGTGTGCGCCTCGAGCTCACAGCCGCACCACCACCTTGCCGGTGGAGGCCCCGGTGAGCATGTACTCGATCGCGTCGACGGCGCTGTCCAGCCCCCGGAACTCGGTCGGGTCGACAATCGCCTGCAGCTCCCCGGCCGCCAGCTTCTCAAAGGCGAGCGCGCGGAACTCAGGGACCCCCTTCATACCCTGCACGCACGGCCGGCCCCTTCTGACACAGCTCTCCTGATGGGCGGTGCGCTCACCGCTGTCACACGCTGCTGTCGCACGCCGGTATCACACGCCGGTGTCACGCGCCCCTGTCACCTGTGCTGCGGTCACACGCTGCTGTCGCGCGTGCTGCTGGAGACGGGCGCTCATGCAGGGCGGATGAAGCACGAGCACAAGGCGGCAGCAGGGCAAGTGGCAGGGTGGGGGCGCGCCTCGGGCCAGATTTTGCTCGTCAGGGTTTTGCCATCCCCGAGGTCCACGGGCTCGTTGCTCCACATCGACACTTCGTTGCTGGGCCGCCCCTCCCGCTCCCGCGGCGACGCCCCTGCACACGCGGCACTGCATTGAACCATGGCACAGTTGGTGGCAGCACGGTGACAGCACGCAGCACGGTGACAGCACGCAGCACGGTGACAGCACGCAGCACGGTGGCAGTATACGACTGACACCTTGCAGGTAACACGACCGGTCGGGCACCTGTGGGCAAGTGCCAGCCAGTATCCTCTATGCCAACAATCGATGCATGATATACCATGCGCTGAACCCACTACCCATGCAAGCAGTTGTTCGGTCTCACGACATCATCATCACCGCCCGTGTCTGCCTCAATCGGCCCACGTTGACACGGCACCAGCATGGCTCTCACACAGCACCCGCAGCACGCTCAGCACGCACAGCATGCACAGCGCACAAACCTGTGTGGGGGTACTCGCTGATGTAGCCGATCTGCAGCAGCGTGGCGCCGGGGCGCATGTGGTCGACGAGGGTGTCCTGGAGCGCTCCGCCAACGCCGTCCACGACCCAGTCGAGGCCCTCTGGGCACGCCGCGGACAGCGCGCCGCCGACGTCGGCCTCGTGGTAGTTGACGGGCTCCGCGCCGAGGCCGGCGACGACGGCGGCCTTGGCGTCGGTGCCGACGCTCGCGAGCACGCGCGCCCCGGCAATGCGCGCAAACTGCACGATGAAAGACCCCGCCGCACCTGCAGCCACATCTCGTTTGCCGCGGCATGCCGCCCCGAAAGCACCTCAAAATGGAAGGGTTGGATTCCCACATGATGCCGTGCATATGGGGCGGTGTGCAGTGCACGTGCCGCTGTGAACCTCTGCTGTGCGCTGCGCATGCTACCATGGTGGACCGTGATACTCTCGGGTTGCCGAGTGATGCAGCAGGGAAACGGACGCGCGGGAATGGTGTGGGATGTGTGTGGCGCGTGTGGCGGAGTGTGCTGATGGCGTGATGCTGTAGGGTTTTGGTGTCCCAGCATGAAAACGGTCAAGCGTCAGCGCTCCAAACTGCGGCAGAGCAAGACGTTAATTACTATTATTGAAAGTGTACTTTGGCACGCACGGGCCAGCGAAGGTCCCCATAGGTCAGGAGCAACACATATGAAGGAAAAACTCCGTGTGAACCGTGGAAGGGCAGAGCGCAGAGCCTGGACGCCCCCAACCCCACCTCCGTGGGCGCCATAAAGTCTTATTGAGAGGTGCTTGGTCGTCGTAGAGGTCACCTCCCTGAGGGCACGGCAGAGGGCTGCCAGGTGCACTCGCCTCGGTGTCACATATAATATATGATAATCATGTATGATATATGGAAGGCGGGGCGACATGCGCGGGGGGGCACTCGTCTCGGTGTCACATGTATGGAAGGCGGAGCGACATGCGCGGGGGGTCGGCACACCTGCACCCGAAGTGACAAACACGGTCTGGCCAGGCTCGATCGCGGCCGCGAAGTTCACAACGACGCAGCCGAAGAGGCCCGACAGCGTGGTGGCCGCGACCTCCGGCGTGGCTTCAGGCACCTTGGTCAGGAAGCGCTGCGTTGTGATCGCGTAGTCGCAGTACTTGGCGTAACTCACACCGACCGCGTCGCCGGGGCTGAACTGCGTCATGGCAGAGCCTGTGGCGACAACGACGCCAGCGCCCTCCGCACCAACCGGAAACTCTGTCTTGCCTTTGTTCGCCGCACCACTGCATGACACCACGTGTGGCCTGAACGCGCATGCAAGCTTCTCTGCTGTGTGTAGCATGGTGCAGTTGCTCGTTCACCCGGGCAGCTGTGCAGTAGCAGGCATACAGTCATGTGCGACGTGATGAGGTCAAACTTCTGATACCATTGCAGGCTCGCGTGGCTTGACAAATCAAGCGCACGGTGGGCATGTCTGGTGTGCTGCACCACTGGTAGTCTGGTGCAGTTGGACCAG
>JALKAD010000179.1:1025065-1035835 GCA_024500015.1 Ulva compressa
CAGTGGCATACATGTGCAGCCCGAGGCATACGAAGGTGTCGTGTCCGCCGTTGACACCCAGGTACTTCATCTGTACCAGCACTTGTTCGGCCTCGAGGTCGGGTATGGGGCTGGAGATGACGTGCAGGACGTTTCTGGGGGTGCCTGTATGGCGGGCCACGAGCTGCTGCCTGGTTGTGGGCACAGTCACTGCGGGTGAGTCCACCTGCAGGGCTGCGGCCTATCACAGGTGGCAGTCCATCTATACTTTCGCTACATCTGCCTAATGAATGCGCCGTTGGTTATACGCATCAGGTCTGGCACAGCCGGGTCAGTGTTTACATACGTTGCTCCACGCTCCCGCGTTCCTGACTCACGCAGGCAGACAGAGGACGCAGTGTGGATTTGAGTTTCCCTCAGTGGCTTTTCGAAGGCCATGGCTCGGGGCACACTTGCACTGCGCGGAGTGTGCAGGACGATCGACCTCGGTCTCGGCCTGAGCGCTTGCCGTGACGTGCTGCGCGCTGCCGCGCACAACCAGCGTTCACCACGTGCCGCATAGTGTCAATAATATAGGCGACGTTCAGTCGAAAGGTCTCGCATGCGACCCACTACATCAGCGTGCACGTATCACGGCTCATGCGCTACAATAGAGATCTTGCCCAACAGCGATCGCGTGCAGAAGCAGTTGCATGAAGCCAGATTCCACCTTTGATGTTCACCGCCCCGATTTCGCATTGCCGCAAAAGCTACACCAGCAGGAACTCCGAACAGCAGAAGGCGAATCCAGGCTTGTAGCCATGTGATGGTGCCATGCATGCGCAGGTACGTGGAAACTGGCGACGCCACACAGTCTCTCATAATTACCACAAAAACAAAAAGAAGCCAATCGGGCATCACGCCAACCCGAATGAGCATCAGCGACAGCACCGCTGCGAACAGGGGCGGCAGAACGGACAACATGCACGACCCCACCAGACACGGGAGCAGAGGGAGCAGCAATGTAATCTTACACGGTTCTTGATAGTTACCGATGAGCGCCTGCCATGTTGCTCTGTTACATCATGGTCCATGGTCCATGATTCATGGAGCTTGGGACCGTGACCGTTTCTTGGCTGTCACTACACACACAACCACAACGTGCAAGGCAGCAAAGCTAGGCCCTATCACGTGATACAAGCCCTCCTTCCATCCACGCAACACTCGCCGCGCCTGCTCACTAGCATCAACGTGTGGGTCCCACAGACCAACATGGCAAGGCTCACACGGACATGGACACACTTTCGCCTATCATACGCCATGCCTCACTCGGCTGAGGCTCCGCCCTCCTGCCCCTCAGACTATCACAGTGACAGACCATCACCTTGCGAGACTCATTCTGAGACCATCACGTTGCGAGTCTCATTCTCGGCTCGATGCGACCTCACATGCCAGGAGAACACCACGACCATTGCTGCCATGTTTAAACCACGAATGTGCAAAGCTGCGTGCTTTCAAAGCAGCCCCTTAGTATTACCAGTATATTGCCACTGTGCAGAACCCCACACAAGCGCCAGCAAGCCCGCTAGCAGAGCATCTCGAATTTGACAGCAGGGCACACTCCAGCCAGATTATGAGCTCTGCTGGATATGGTGACCTGCTCTTCCGCTCGCTTGACTATGCTGGGACATCCAAAGAGCATCAACAGCTGTGCTTGCCAGCTCATCTGCTGGAAAGCAGCACATCAGCGAAATTTTTGGCGTCGAAGTGCCAAATGCAGTGCCAAATGCAACGATAGGCACGGGCAGGCGTGGGCGAGTTCTGGCAGTGCCCAGCTGGTTTCTCTCAGGAGAGGCTTCCGCAGTGGTGGCAGGACTGTACTCGACGCCATAGTCGTACGGCTGTGATGAGTGCAGCGCGACTGCGACTTTGGAGGGGGGAGTGTGGCGGTGATGAGACACCGTGGTGCTGACTGCACTGCAGCCGGCTGGCCATGGCTGATCTGAGATGTTTGTATCATGGCAACTGCCTGGCATGCACTCCACACAGCTGACCTGCAAAATATGATAACAATAATATAATGTGAAAAATACAGTTAGGTGGCTGATGCCGGCCAATTTATGATGGGGAGGGAGGCTCACCGGGATTCCGAACCTGAGCAGTTGGACCATGGAGACAGCTGTTTGGGCGGGAAAGGTTGTCACGGACAGTGGCAGGGGTCTACACAGTCACCGACATCTGCTGCGACAAGCAGACCTTGATGCTTGTCCAGGCGAGGCGAGTTCTTGAACAATACGGTCAGCTGTGCCGGAGCACCTGTCTCGCGATACCAAGCTGCTGCTCTCGTGTGCATGACTTGACCGCCAGGTGGGGCACACATCACTGCCGCATCCGTTGATCTACATGTTTGTCGTAATGCACTTCCGGTGCACGGGGCCCAAGTGTATTGAGTGTGTCTGCCTGCCCTACCCAACTGCCCGCTGCTTGACCAGAGCCTTCATGAGGGAGTGCAGCCTTGCCACGTCCGCTTTCAATGCCTGGATGTCCTGCCCAAGAGACTTGACACGCTGTAGTTTTGTGCAGCACGCCTGGACATGCCCCGCCAGGAGCTCCTGAGCCTCGCAACACAACTCAGCGACATCCTGCATCCACCAAGGTGGGTCTGAACAGCGATCACTAGGTGATACAGTGACGCATATGTGCATGCAGCTTGTCGACAGTAAATCTGCTTGCGCCACACACCCTCAGCTCTCCGTACGCTTGTTCAAGCAAATCCTCATGCTGTCGGAACACGTCGTCTTGCTGCTGCATCAAGCCCGTAAGATCATCGGAGAATGATCGATATGATTCACAGGCTTGCCTACATTTTTGAACAATTTCATTGATCTGATGAGGCGTGTTGTCCGTTGACCTTTCGACGGATGGTGGTGGTGGAGAATCCGACATGTTGTACCTTGCCTATCCGCTGTGAATGCGGCGTTAACAAGAAAAATGGTTTGCTTGAAGCCAAACACGTGACATTTGATGCTTGCCACAACGTGTACTAACTGACCTGTGGTGCGGCATCGCAAGCTGTACATAGGTAGCCAGATCGATTGACGACTCGAGTGTCTACGAGTCCAACCTGCCAACACGGCAAGCACATTGCTCGCGGGCCGCAATCTCAGCTTACAATCGCCGTTGCATTTTGCGTCATACCGTACTCCTCTGAGATCGTCGTCCCCCACAGGAATGTGCATTTGTAACAAGGCAAGCATGCTGGGAGCTGCTTCAACCTGGTCTCAAGGAGCAATACTCTCCTACCACACCACGCAACACAGCTACAGCTCAGCAACGACCCCGCCATGCCGCGCCCAGCAGGTCTACAGCGTACACTCCAAGGACATCCTCGCATTCGACACAGCGCTGTCGAATCCTCCTCTTGTGGTGCCCCTTTAGGTACGAGGGGCCTTCTCTGTGCTGGCCTACTCCTTGATTGCGCCCGGCATGAAGACGTTCCACCAGCCTGGAGCGTATGGAGAGTACGGAGCACGCCAGATGCCCTGCTCGTCGAGTCTGTCAAACTCAGGCACAGGAGCACCACATTTGGTCACCTCTTCCAGGGATCCCTCGACCTCGACAAACAGGACACGGTCCAGCCGCACCTTCATGAACCTGCACACCAACACCATCATGAGACGGAAACTCACAAGAAGAGATCACAGGCAATGCCCGCAGCTGTGGCCCCTCCACTGCTCTCCCCACATGGCTGGTCACGTAGTGAGCAAAACAGCAATGTGTTTCACATGAATCCAGCCACGTCTCTGTCGAGATCAGACTGCCGATGCACCCAAGCATGCAGTTTGCACATGCTCATGACGTACACCACATTCTGGCACTCGACTCCGATCTACAGTGGGGGAGGTCTACTCATGCTGACACATCACCTGTCCCGATACCAGCATCAACACTGCCTCTCAGGGACTGCCGCCGTTGCTCCCCAACCTGCTATTGGTTGGACGCCTGGTCATTGTTCAAGGGCAGATGCTGCTACGCTTCCTCGGCCACAGCTTGTGGCCGCAGCTCATGGGCGGTCGCGTCAGAGACCTTTCGACTGTGAGACACACTGCCATGTTGACTGGGAGGCACGTTCAAGGTGTATGGCCAGATGCTGTGACCGGGATCCCAGTTTCGAAATGACACAACGTGCCGGGCAAGCGCAGGCGGCTGCACAGGATGCAATAGAAAAGAACATAGCCCGAGTGCGGTGCCCTGTTGCCCTGGTCGTGTCGCCGCGCTCGGATCAGCTCAGTCAGCGTGAGACTCGGTCGGGAGGAGCACCCATGATGAGGGCACGGGCTGTCACAGTACTGGGGCCTTGCAGGCGCAGGTGATCGGAACGGACCAGCCGCCGCTTCCCAGGAATGCACATAATGCCGTCACTTCCCAGGAATAGAAATAATGGTCTAAATTCCAGTACTTTGCCTGAAGCATCCCCCTGCTGGCCAGCCTTGCTGAGGCTGGTCCCATAGCACTAGACCTAGTAGGTATGATGCTATGCTATACCAGAGCATGGTGGCTATGCTATGGCTAGGCTATGGCTAGGCTATGGCTATGCTATGGCTATGCTATGGCTACGCTGTGGCTGTGGTTATGCTATGGCGGCTATGCTATATAGCAAAGCAACACCTGGCGGCCTTGTGAGCTGCTGCTGAGCTGAACACTGATTCGCAACCAGTGGGAAGCCGGCCAGCTGGCCGGGGTCTCGATGCTACGGCCGACGTTCAGCAGAGTGGCACATACGTTGCAGAGGGGGAACGCCAACATGTATGCTCAGTCGCTGTTGGCCATTGCGCGTGTGACCGGGAAGCACTTCATGCCGGGCCTGGATGTGCCGGTGGAGCAGTTCTGAGTGAGTAGTGAGCTGTGCTGTGAGCAGCACTGGAGAATAGTGTGAGTGAACGTTTCGAGGCAACTGTAGCGCAATACGGAAGCTGTTGTGTTTCTGTTTGTGTACGGCATTCGGCCATGGTGGATGTGTTTGATGCATTGCCATGAATCGTACCCGTGTGTTCTACCACCTTGTGGAGCATAACTCTGTAACGTATCTCACAAGCAGAGTGGCACATACAGCAACACCAGTGCCTGCGTCCGAGTGCGAGTATGCAAGGCCGAACAAGGGTGACCAGGCAGGCACCACCGCCCATTGGTCCGCACATCAGCTCTCACACCCGTCGCAATGACTTGTGCAAGAGCTGTTCATCCCAGTGCGTGTACATCAGGGCTGGATGCAGCGGAACTGAAGCGGGGGTGCTGGATGCAGACGGCAGTGCATCACGCCACTTTGCACAGCACAGCCGCAGAGCAGCGCAGCAGCTGTGCCGCGTGGCGACACCTGGAACGATGCGCTGCACCATCGCATCACACAGCGGTGCAGCAGCGCTGGCGAGAGCCAAGTTGACCAATTCACACCGATAAGGACAGACATCGAAACTGGCACTTCAACGAAGCATCTGCTAGATGTTGCTGTGACAGTTGATGTATCTGGCTAGGTTGCAACAGCTGAACCGTGGTGAGACACAGACCACGGTGAGACTCAGGCACCAGGCGCCCACCATTCCTCTGGCCTGGCTCCCAGTGACTCTCGTGTCGCTGCATGTGGGCATGCAAGCCGCGCTAGTGGACAGCCATGCATGCACTACACTTCCGGCTGTCGGACCCTGACAGCGTGCTGTTCATCATGCTTTCACTTCCGCTTGCCTCATTATCAAGGGGCGGCGTACAGCGGACGAGCGCCAAGGCCACAATTGCTGTGCGAAACAATGCCACAATTGCTGTGCGAAACACGCTGTCAACCTCACAGTGACCGTGCAATCGGTGTTTGCACCATACAACTGGCATTCTGTCTACACTGGTTGTCGTGTCAGGCTGACCTGGGTAGTGGGAGGTTGGAGTTGCTGCGGCAAGCATGTGTCACAACAGAGAGGCCGCGGGGCGCACTTTATGAAGGTGTAGTCGGTGCCTATCAACGCCACACACGGCCTGCCCACCTTCTTGCACTCCTCGGGGTGCTGCTTCTCGAGCCACTCAGGCTCACACACCAAGAAGAAGTCCATCTCTTGCCCAGTCTCGTTGTAGTGCCTCGTCTTCTCCCGCAGCTGCTCCGCAAAAGACTCGTTTTGCACGTCGTTGAGCATCCACTTGGCGTTGGCCACGCACGCGTACCACTTCTGCATGCCTGGGTCGGATGAGTTCAAGGGTGCTGCAGGTGGGCTGTCGCCCATACCCTGACATGCGCGGAGCGGGCCAAGCCAGCGGCTTCACCGGAAGCCGCCAGATGAGACACCAGCAGCAGAAAGTTTGCGGGACTTGACAACAGTCGCGGGGCGATGGGTGGTTGTGGGACGGGCGAACGAGGTCGCTCCACGCAACGGCAAATCTTCGCGGGAAGATGCCAACATTTGCTGGGACCGCAGCCTGTGAAGGCAGCAGACCTTTACAGCTCACAATTGCAGTATATCTGGGCGGGATGGTGGACGCACGGTGGCGGTGGCCGCGGTAGCACTTGCGCCTTCGGAAGCTTTATCTTGCGCCGCAGCAGCGGAGACGGTCAGGCGTTGCCTGGAGTGACGCGATGGCCTGCCTTGCACGGCTTTCGGGGCGCGAGCGGCGCACGCCGCGCGAGGTGAAGCTGAAGCAGATAGCATCTCGATTGGAGCCTCAGAGAGAATCGACTAGAAAGGACACAACTGCACTCCGTCCCACGAGAACACGCTGAGTGGATCTATAATACACAGGGAAGATGTTGTGCGCCAAGCGAGTACATGTAGCCAGCGTTTCGGCAAGGGTTGTGCGCGTCACATGCAAGCTCCGGAGATGCAGCATCTCTGCATCGCGTTAACTCGACCGGTTGTAACAGAGACACGCTGTGCGCCTCAGATAACCAGCTGCATTGCACAAATGACTAGAATTTAGTAACTGGGGTTCAGTCTCGTGGTTCAGCACCATTTGCTGGCGAGCTGAGGGGCCTAGCGACCACCGCGACACGGCCGCATGGTCTGCAATGGCGTGCACACACATACGCTCTTTGCGGCGTGCCGCTGCCGCACGCCTGTCTGTATGCGGCCTATTCAGAGTGTCACCTATCTACTGTACCACGCACACGCGCGCAGCTCCCGTAGCCGCTGCGGGAGAGCGCCTCATACTTGGCATCGAAAGTAGCTGCGATGACACGGGCGTAGCCGTGGTATCATCGTCCGGCCGCATTCTAGGAGAAGCCCTAGCAACTCAGGAAGAAGTACATAAGCGCTGGGGCGGCGTTGTTCCCAGCCTTGCCCAGGAGGCACACGCGGAGGCGATCGACGATGTGGTTGACCAAGCAATGCAGTCAGCCGGCATCACATACAGCAACCTCGATGCTGTCGCCTACACCATCGGCCCAGGACTGAGCTTGTGCCTGCGGGTGGGTGCCGGCAAAGCCAGGCAGCTTGCACACAGCCACAACCTGCCACTGGTGCCCTGCCACCACATGGAAGCCCACGCTCTGGTCGCACGCCTCAACAACAAAGTGGAATTCCCGTTCGTCTGCCTGCTCATTTCCGGTGGCCACAACCTCCTCCTGGTCGTCCGTGGCGTGGGTGACTACATGCAGGTGCGTTCCTCAACAGCTCCTCTACCTTGCTGCTGGTTCCCGCACTGCAGCATCTGTGCCATCATTCCATACAGCAGTCTCCAACTCACCTTGCATACAGCAGTACCCAGGTCGTGTAGCATTCTGTGACGGTCTGCATTTGCACCTAGAGCATGCAGTCCTCAGCAAATTTTCGTGTTCACACAGTCCGCCCTGCATCATGCCTTCTGTGTGACGATGAGCTGAACCTGCGCCTGGCTGACTCAATGAGCTGAACATCGGCCTCGCTGACCCAGCGTTGCAGCTTGTGGCATCAAGTGCTCAGGCCCTCCCGCACCGCATCTGTACACATTACGGCACAGCACCACTACATGGCATAGCATCAAACACATTGCATGCGATGCATGATACTGCTACATTGCATAGCACCGTACACAATGTCATGCCACCGGGATACTCTATCCATCGATCTCCAGATGAGGGTCACCGTAGCCGCACTGTCCCATACCATCACACCAACTTGTTGAAAACCAGACCTGCCAGTCCCCACCAGTTCCTCCACCTGAGTACGTGCCAAGTTCCCCAGATCACATCCGCATAGCTGCACAGCCACGCACTCAACCCAATCGCCGGGACCTGCCACAGGCTGCCCGCCCCTGACGGCTCTCATGGCTGCTGCAGCTCGGCACCGCGCTGGATGATTCCATCGGCGAATCGTTCGACAAGGTGGCGCGCATGCTGGGTCTCGACGCCATGCCCAGCGGCGGCCCCGCCCTCGAGGCGTTCGCAAAGCACGGCGACCCCTCCGCCGTGCCCCTCACGCTGCCCATGCAGGCCAAGAAGACCTGCGACTTTTCGTACTCCGGCCTCAAGACCAGCGTGCTCATCGCGCTGCAGGAACGCTGCCCCCCGGCCGACGCTGACAGCGGCGGCGGCGGCGGCGGGGAGCCAGATACCAGCCCGGCCACCGCCGGCGTCCGCGCCGATATCGCCGCTTCGTTTCAACGCGTCGCGGTGGAGCAGCTGGCGCAGCGCACAGCACGGGGCCTGACCTGGGCGAAGGAGGTGGCGCCGGAGGTGCGCACGCTGGTGGTTTCAGGGGGCGTGGCCGCGAATCAGAGCGTGCGCGCGAGGTTGGACGAGGTGGCGGCCGAAGCAGACATGGCGGCCGTGTACCCGGAGCCGCGATTATGCACAGACAACGGTGCGCCTCACACTGCCTCAAAGCAAGTACACTGCATACGGCAATGTAATCATACATACACTATTTTCACCTGGCAGAGTCCCGATTTGCAGACAGGATATGTGCGGCAGGCCACGCACATCGCACATTTGCTCTGAGTATACACTGCTGTAGCCAGAGGCCGATGATCTGTGCCGTGGCCTGCGCTGTGGCCTGCGCTGTGGCCTGTGTGCTTACTGCGCACCTGGCCGCATTCGGCCGGGGCCGTTGCACAGCGGTCATGGTGCCACGGGCGACCTCTCCGCTGAGGCTCGCCGCGCGGCTGTGCGCGCACGCAACGGCCACGCCGGGTGCTATGCGGCTACAGGCGTCATGCATGAGCGCGCGGAGCAGTGCGTGATTACGCGTGCCAGCACAGCGTGCATGCCCACACAGTACCCACGTGCGGCCAGCATTGAGAGCAGCTGATACCGAGTGGCCAAAGGGAATATGCTGTGCTGTGCGGTGCATACATGCGTGCAGCGGCGGAGGTTTCGGCATGCGTGCAGGGGTAATGGTGGCATGGGCCGGGGTGGAGCGCCTGGGACTGGGGCTGGCGGATGCGCC
Source organism: Ulva compressa (assembly GCA_024500015.1). Taxonomy (NCBI): domain Eukaryota; kingdom Viridiplantae; phylum Chlorophyta; class Ulvophyceae; order Ulvales; family Ulvaceae; genus Ulva; species Ulva compressa. Next base: position 1,034,422 of record JALKAD010000179.1, read on the forward strand.
GCCAAGCGCGGAGGAGGCAGCGAATAAGTGGGTGGAGGTGCATGCGCGGTGGCCGCTGACGGCGGAGAAGCACCCACGCTGTGCTGCGCCCGCGCGGCGAAACCCGCTGCGCGCGCCGCGCAAGCCCTCGCGCATCCCGTGCGAGCCGCTGACCGACATGACGCGTTCTGCGCTGGCGGCGGCTGAGGGCCGCAGCACACCGGCCGGGGGGGGCGGGCTGCCGGTGGGCGTGTGACGGCTCGCACTGCTGCGCGGGCAATTGCTGCAGCGCACATGCATGCCGAGTGAATTCAGGATTGTCGGATGTTTGCTGCGGAGTGTGGCCTCCAGTACTCGTACGGCTTGTTGCGGTGGCGTGAGTGGTTAGCGCCATAAGCCGAGGCTGTGTGCTGCTGGGTGCACACGTGCTGAGATGTTGAATGATGGTTGTGAGTGGCTGTGGATGATGTGGAACTCATGATGATGGCCAACTCGTGTCTGCAGGGCTGGAATCACGAAGTAGCTTCAGGTGCTGCAACATGCACCTGGCAAGCGCTGCTGACGTGCACGTCAAACAGCCCTGCGCTCTGGAGCATGTGTTTATGTGGTGCTTGTCGTTTCTTGTGACCGCTGCCAGCGTCCACGTGGATGCCTGCCATGGCTGGTATCCCTGTGACTGCTGCCAGTATCTCAGGTGGCGGCATCTGAGGGATGAGGATTGCGTGCATACCTTTGTGAGCATTCACAGGACTCCCGCGATTGCGGGCGTCTGGCTGAGGCGTCTGGCTGAGGCGTCTGGCTGAGGCGTCTGGCTGAGGCGTCTGGCTGAGGCGTCTGGCTGAGGCGTCTGGCTGAGGCCTTGGCTGTGTTTGGCCAGTCAGCTGTAGCCCTGTGTCGCCGCTCTCAAGGTGATAGCATCTCGGGGTGTTGTTGCCGTGCTTGGCGTGGCACTCCCAACAGTAGCATGTTTGACTAAAAGGGGCTCCTGCGGAGACATGGTCATCGTCCAGCCGATAGCATGATGATCAGCATTCTGGAATGCAAGATACTCTGGAACGCAAGACATCAATCATGTAGCCGTACCTGTTTGCGTTGAGTGGCTTTGACGGCGTGCCCAGGTTCCCTTCAGAGCACGAGGCGTGGCCAGCTCTAGGCACGGGCCCACACTGCTCTGTACCCCACGGACTGAGAATAGAAAATCCCCATGAGTTCCGCTCTCGTGCATGTAAACCGTCAACTTGATTGATGTTGCCCACCGTGGACGGCAGAGCTTGACATGATGTGCCTTGGTACCGGGCCAGCTTGAGGCCGATGGTTCACCATATGGGTCAAGCATTGACTGCACGCTGTCTGCGGAGCTACTTGAATCACACTGCCTCACAGAGGCAGCAATGTCCTGATGGACGCGGCAATGTAATCTTACGTATCCATGACG
>JALKAD010000179.1:1036570-1050551 GCA_024500015.1 Ulva compressa
GCTGTGTGCAGCCGCTGCTGTGTGCAGCCGCTGCTGTGTGCAGCCGCTGCTGTGTGCAGCCGCTGCTGTGCACCGCGCTGTGTGCACCGTGCTGTCAGCAGCCGCTGCTGTGTGCAGCCGCCTGCTGCAGCTCGTGCTGTGTGCGGCCGTGCTGTGTCAGCCGCTGCTGTGCCCACCTGCTGTGTGCATGCCGCTGCTGTTGCTGCCGGTGCTGTGTGCAGCCGGTGCTGTGTGCAGCCGCTGCTGTGTGCAGCCGGTGCTGTGTGCTGCGTGCTGTGTGCAGCCTGCTGTGTGCAGCCGGTGCTGTGTGCTGCCGGTGCTGTGTGCAGCCGGTGCTGTGTGCAGCCACTGCTGCCAGTGCTGTGTGCTGCCGGTGCTGTGTGCAGGCAGTGCTGTGTGCTGCCGGTGCTGTGTGCAGCCGGTGCTGTGTGCAGCCAGTGCTGTGTGCAGCCGGTGCTGTGTGCTGCCGGTGCTGTGTGCAGTCGGTGCTGTGTGCTCCCAGTGCTGTGTGCGGCCAGTGTGCTGTCGGTGCTGTGTGCAGCCGGTGCTGTGTGCAGCCGGTGCTGTGTGCTGTCGGTGCTGTGTGCTCCCAGTGCTGTGTGCGGCCAGTGCTGTGTGCTGCCAGTGCTGTGTGCTCCCAGTGCTGTGTGCGAGCAGTGCTGTGCTGTCGGTGCTGTGTGCTGTCGGTGTTGTTTGTTGCCGGTGCTGGGTGCTGCCAGTGTGTGCCGCCACTGATGTGCTGCCAACGAGTGCAGCACACATTCGTGACCCATTCCAAGCCAGCCGTGATGCGGTGCAGGGTGCGCCTCTGGTGAGCCGGGCGATGGCCGAGATCCTACGGAGGTGTCACAGCAAGGTCGGCAGCTGGGTCGGCAGCTCTGTCGTTCACCTCGGTGATTCGAACGTGCCCAACGCTCTGATGTTCATCGACAAGTACACGCAGGTGTGGGCTGCAACGCTGGACCCACTGCTGGACCCACTGCGTGCCGTGGCATGCACGAGATCCATATGAGGCTGTGTTGCAGGTGCCGCGCATCTTGAACCCTCTTGTGCGAGTTTTGGACGAGCTCCCCCGGCTGGCCGCGGCCGATGCTGCCGTGGAAGCCCACATGCGTGAGGCATTCAACGGGGTGGAGGACTGTCGCCGGGCGATCTGCCTCGATTTCTTCCGCCATGCGTTTGACGGCTCCGGGGCCGACAATTTCTTTGACGCCGGGTCTTGCATCGACGGGCGGCTGACGAGCGCATGGAACTGGTGTGCTAAGCTGGAGAAGCAGCCATATTATGTCATCTTCAAGATGGCTGGCTTCACGGGCTTTGACGGGGAGTTCAAGTGAATTCTCGCCTATGGCATGGCTGTCAGCAGCCCCAATGCGAATGTGTGTATGTGATCATGGCTGTGGCCATGGGTGTTCATCAGAGGGCTGTTGTTTATGACTCCCAAACGGCCCGTGCCAGTCGCACGTGCGAGGTGCATGCATGTGACGAGACAAGATTTCCGATCTTGTACAGCGCGTCTTGCTGCATTGATTCGTGGACATGCTCGTGTAACGCGTCCAGTCCATTTCGCACGCTTATAACAGCGGCCCAACTGGTGGAGGGTGCTTGAATTGATCTGGGCGATTGCATGCTATTCTGGTCGCGTGCAAGGCGCCTATAGGCTTGCGCACACCACAGTGGACAGACTTCCTCCCGTTGCAGACTATAGTTTCGTCGCAATGGGTTCGTAGCTCTCGCAGGCCCTTACTCATGATGGAATCTGTTGGGAAACCTCCTGACATTTTCGGACTCGCCCTCTACCTTCTGGCATGTCTGGTGCTCTCGGCGCTGATCCTCACTCGCGCGGTGGACTCCCGGGGCTGGGCAAGGTCCGCGTTCCATGGCCATCGGCCGGTTGCTCTCGAATTAGTTTTATAGGGGCCTTCGAATGCAGTCCGAGGGTGTGCCTCGCAGGGGACTGCCCGCATGCCATGCACAGCCGCGCCCAATGTATACCACCGCGGCGCGTGCTGCGGCAGTGAACACCCACGCACCAGTACAGTCGCATGATCTAGCAGCAGAGGGCAACAAGCCGAATCTGCCTCTGCAAACGATCCGATCGTGCTTTTTGGGAGTGTGTCTTTGGCTGTGCGTTGTCCGAATCAGCCCCGCGGCTTGCCTCGGGTGCTGTGAAATGGCTTCACGATGCTCACACTGTGCTGTCAGCGTCATGATTTGTCTCCGACACGCGACAGGCACGTCGCTGATGCGACCCTGTCCCAACAGTTCACACGACGTAACTATAATGCTTGTGACTCCCAGGGCTGGGCAAGGTCCGCGTCTCATGGCCATCGGCCGGTTGCTCTCGAATTAGTTTTATAGGGGCCTTCGAATGCAGTCCGAGGGTGTGCCTCGCAGGGGACTGCCCGCATGCCATGCACAGCCGCGCCCAATGTATACCACCGCGGCGCGTGCTGCGGCAGTGAACACCCAAGCACCAGTACTGTCGCATGATCTAGCAGCAGAGGGCAAGAAGCCGAATCTGCCTCTGCAAATGATCCGATCGTGCTTTTTGGGAGTGTGTCTGTGGTTGTGCGTTGTCCGAATCAGCCCCGCGGCTTGCCTCGGGTGCTGTGAACTGGCGTCACGATGCTCACACTCTGTCAGCGTCAGGATTTGTCTCCGACACGCGACAGGCACGTCGCTGATGCGACCCTGTCCCAACAGATCACACGACGTAACTATAATGCTTGCCACCTTGAACGGCTGTGCACAATGCACGCAGCTTGTGTGTCCCGTCTTGATAGGCCATGCTCGAGGCACACTTGACAGTCTGCAATCTCTTGCATTCGTGCGTCAGAGCGAGGGTGCCGGTCCCATGCTGCATGGCAGACATGTTGGACCGTGGCCATGCTCTGCGTGGTCGTGGGATCGCTCGCATGCACGCATGCATGCGGTTCACACCTAGCATTCTGCACCTCAGTGATCACGCGGCGGAATACCAAACAACCCTGTCAAGCTGCAGGGGAACATGCCGCTATGTATGTGGGCGACGAAGGAGCCTGCCTCAACGTGAGCTCCTTCGACGGTTGTCAAACACAACGCCGCCACGGACAGGGGTACTCATGCACACCGCCATTGCCCCGGCGACATTTCCACGCCCATGGTCGCACAAGCGGCTATCGTGGCCTCACCTTCTTGCAGCGTTGCCCGGCGTGAGTGCGCTCGTGCCAGCACTCCTTGCCGACGCCTTGCAGCATGTGTGGGCCGTCCATGCCACATGGGCGGTGTACATGGCCTTCGGCATCGCATTGACGCTGGTAGCTGGAGCGCGCGGTGAAGGTGGGCCCACATGCAGCATCTCCGAGGCGCCCCCCCCTGAGTGGTGGCCAGAACAAGCGGCTGCCACGAGTCCGGTCCACTGCAGCAGTCTCGACTCCCACTCAATGTGGAGGCAGGTCACGGCGGCTGCTGGAAATGCGCTCCTGCCAGCAGTCACCGTCACCGCGGCCAGCTTGCTGGTTGCACTCCTGGCAGAGCCGTTCAGGTGCGCCGCAGCTTGTGCATCCCCTGGGGAACTGTACATGTGCTGCACCAGCCCATCACACAAGACACGTGTCAGACGCAGATACTTGAGCGTGTGCGAGACAATTGCCGGCGGTGGCCATTTGAGTGTGCGCGGCCAAGACATCGACCATGCATCCGATAGTGGCTGTGCATGCATTACGAGCATGCATTCGTTAGTGACACAGAGCGTATGTTGACTGGCACCTTGTTGCAGTGTGGGAGCAAGAGTGTTGGCGCGGCAGGTCGCAGCTACAGCACGCGCCAAGCAGCACATCTTGCTGTGGTGTGTCACGGCCATGGCATTGACCGTCTTGACGCTTGAGAACGGGCAGATGTGCCTGGCAGAGCCGAACCGGGGCTTTGCGCCCTGTCTGCTCGCCGTGCACCGGCCTCGCTCGGCCTGTGCGGTGTGCCTGCTGCTTCCGGCAGTGTTGCACGCCGTGGTGGGAACCCTCCGCTGGGCTTGTGCTGCTGCAAAGGCCGGGGCGCATGCGCTTGCACATGTTGTGCGGTCTGTTTTTGGCGGCGTCAGCGGCGTCGTGGAGGCTGTCGCACTCTTGCTTACGCTATATGCCGGGGGGGAAACCAGCCACGAGACGCGAGGGCTCATCACCGACACCATGTGCTCATTGCCGCGGGTAACGCGACCTTGGTGGCGGCTCGATGATGTCACGGCCCCCGCAGCGTCGTTGGACAGTGGCATGCAGGCCTCGATCTCAACTGGCTGGCTGACAGCGGCGGCTGTGGGGCATGTGCTTCTCTCGGTCTTCGCTGTCATTGGGTGCAGCCTCCTGATCGCTCGCGTGGTGGATGCGCGGAGGTGCGGTGTCTTTCACTGTATGCCATGCTTTGCAGTACATGTTACGATGCTGGTCTCCGGTGCAGCGCATGAAGGCCCGATGCGGTGTGCGGTCTGACATGCATGAACAACATGCATGTAGCATGGCAGCCAGGTGCATGCTGGTTCGCGCATGCCAAACTGATGCATGGCATTTTGTATAGGTGCCTCTTATCGTGGAGGCCGTGGCACGCATCACAGTCCCGCATGCGGCTGCGGCGTCTGTATGCCAACTCCGTCACAACACGGGTGTGGGCGCACTTGCGGTGGCCCGCGCGGTTCGTGGTCGGCGACATGCATGGTTGCGACACCTGCGTTATGCTCCTGGCTGCGTTGTGTGCAGCGAACAACGCCTCGCCGCCGCATGATGCCTCGCTCGTGCCCGCAACCGTGTCTGCACCCATGGTGCATTGGCTCGGTGCCATGGCGCGCTCACCTCTCTCCAGGTCGTTCATGGTTGTCGGATGGCTGGTGGTGGTCTTGCCGCCGATCACTGCCGCCTCGGTGGCGGGGCAGACGGTCTCAGACATGCTGTTTGAACGGTGTGTACCTGGGGGTTGAATAAAAAAAACCGGTCTGTGCCCGCATCAAACATTCTGGTTGTGTGTCCACGCGAATGACCTGCCGAACATGTGTGTTATGTACACACACGTCTTCCTGCACTTCTAGCGTGGTCTTACCCTGTCTCTGTGCAGGTTGGCGGTACCAGACCTGTTTGGGGGGTTTGCCTCGCCTGCATCACAGGGTGGGTTGAGCTGCGCCCAGAGTGACGGCACTGGCCCTGATCACCACCACACCGGCTGCCGTGCACAATGCATCCACACAGGCACGCACAGCCACGGCCAAGGTCTCAACGAATGTTGTGAACAATCACCGCAGCGGTGTGGGTCGTCATGTCCTGTATCATGTCATGAGCGGCAGGTGGCATGCCAGCAACCCTGTCGTGTGCCATGTGACCCTCCTGCTATGTCGTGTCATGCTGATTCCGACGCGCCTCCTCACGAGCACATGCCAGTGGAGGACTGCCATCAACCGCCCCATGCTGCCCTGTGCGACCAGCGCCCGTCGCCCTCAGATGCGGGTTGCTCGCCCGCAGCCGATCCATGCCTTCCGCCAACCCACCTCCCCTGCCATCTGCGTCTACGTGGCGGCTTCCCTGATGCGGATTCCACTGATGGCCCGGACACGATGTCAGATGGAGGAGACGCTGTGTCGTATGAGAACACAGAAACAGATGCGATCACGATTCACGGCTCGGATGACTCTTGGTTGCCATCTGGTGCGATTCACGCCATGTTTGTGTACGGTGTACGATGGCTTGTACGGTGTCTGTGCAAAGAGCCGTGTTGCTGGACTGTGTTGTTGTATGATGACGGGTTGCAGTTGCCCTTTCTGTTTGCAGAAGAGGAGGACGTGACCATGGAGGCAGATGACAACTGTGCGGAAGAGGAGCTTGGACCCGACAGCGGTGCAGATGATGCCTTGTTGTGCGCGGAGGATGACCTGCCACGCGAGGTTGACGCCCAGCCAGTGCGGGTGTCAGACCCGGCGGACGGGCAGCCAGAGGAAACGCGGGCGCCCGGCCCATCTGGCGGCAGACTGCGCGACATTGCTGCAACAGAAGATCAGGTACGGCAAGCCACCATGCGTGAGGTTGAGATGCTGTATGGTGATATGGATGATGATTTTGGCGATGATGACCCGCCCGCATCTCGTGATGATATCGAGCACGTTCTCCGGGACCCCAAATTTGCAACGAGGTGGGCATCTGCAAGACACCTATGTATTTCATGCTGGTTGGGGAGTTGAGTGATGTGTGGTATGCAGTTTTTGAACAGCTTTTTCTGTATTATTATGTCATTTGTTCACGTCTCAGACATGCGCGCATGTGTTGATACGTTGTAGTGTATGCTGCATAACTGTGCTGTGTGAGCCTGTGCTGTCTGGGGAAGCTTGTGGAGGCGCGTTGCTGTCTGTGTGTTGATCATGTCTTGAAGCGGTGTGTGATGGAGGCTTCAGCCGACGTTGCAGTGTCGACATGTCCTGCCAAACATGAGTGAAGCGTGGGTGGGGGCTGTGGTGGCTTGGGTCGGAATGAACGTTGCGGGCAATCCCCCGACGCATGTCTTCAGGGTCAAGACGAGTTTTCTCACTGTTGCAAATCTGGCCCACAAAGATGGTAGCGGCAACCCGATGCAAAAGCTGTTTGAGCATGCGACCACCGAGGATGTGGTACCCTGGGACGATGTCGGAGGGAAGTGGTGGCAATCGGCGGGCTCGACCATTGCTAGCGGACGGCGCAAGTTGGGCAACTCGTGGCATCGGTTCGTGCATGCATATCTGGCAGCAGTGATTGACAACTGCAAACATCCCCAATGCGCAGCAGCATGCTGCAAAATCGTTGCCCTTCTGGAGGCTTCACGCCTGGAAGGGAATGTGCCTATGGGAGCTGTTATCAAGTCTTTACAGCACTGTCCTGCTCGAATCTTCATGCACACCTTGCATTTCTTGAATTGGGCTGGGCATGTTGGGTCTTTCAAGACTCTGATGAGCTACAAGCACGTTTTCCGCGAGATCGTGTCGGAGTATCTCGCGCAACAGGAACTGGATGCTCGCATGGATGACTTGGAGGTATGCCACCCCACCCTGGACCTTGATGGATGATGATGTTTTGCATGCATGCAGGCAACACCAAAGTGTCACCAATTGTTTGTGCCACAGCACTGCGCCATGGTCCTGTCACACTGTCAAATTCAGTATTGCCCACATATGCTGTTATTGCCTTTGTCGTTGCACATGTCACCACCAAGAAGGCCTTGCACACCACGTGTAGTGCTTTTGGCATATGCATTGTTGTTTGACTGCTGATATCTACAGATGAGGTTGAGAATATCCCATTGCCATCGTCACTAGCCACAGTGCTTGTCACGGGCTGGGCTCGAATGCCCCTTGTTATTGATCTCTGTCTTGTGCTGGTGGTAACATGCATTTAATCGACTTACACCATTCCGCGTACCCTCTGTACTTCTCATGGATCCCCTGGGGCTCCCACATGCTGTGGATTGTATTGTTGCGTACAGGTGTTGTACACGTTGATATTTGGTGTGTCCCGATTGCTGGAGACGGTACCAAACTGTTGCTATTACCGCTATATACACGCTCCTACAAGAAGCAGTGCTGTTTTGCTTGGATCGTCATCCATGGTGCACCGTGGGCTCTTGCCACAAATAATCACAGCCATCCAGCTGCGGTGATTCACACCTGTACATTCTTTTTCGATGCTAGAAGCCATGCTAGAAGCCATGCTAGAGGCCATGCTAGACGCCATGCTAGAGGCCATGCTAGACGCCATGCTTGAGGCCATCCATGCTAGGAGCCATGCTAGAAGCAATGTCATACGTGCAGGACAATACAACCAGCAACAAGTTCATGTTATTTGGGCGGTTTCGTTCGTTTGTGGCTAAGTTTGTCATGAGTATGAAAGCCTCTGGCGCCTTCAATGTGCACAAGCCAACGCCAATGGAAAAAACCACTATCGACAAATGTGCGGAGGGAGCCATGTCTGGTTCCATGACAATGATGTATGCGCGCACCATTGCCTATTTGAAGTTTCTCCACGGGTGCCGAAATCCAGTCTTCTCGGCTTGGACTTGGGGCCAGATCTGCTTTGTGCCGACGGTATACTTCGAGAAGGCCAGCGGTGAAGGCGAGGTGAGATCTGACCTCTACATGTGGTTGGCCTCTATGGTTTCACCTTGTCCAAATAAACAATGGTGCAACATGTGTGGAGCTGCTACAGTCAGTGCTGCTTATCTTGGTTTGCAATGCGTTGTAGTGGGAGTTGTACTGGAAGGAAACTGCATTTAATTTTTGGTATACCGTACCAACCTTGTCACTTTAGAATTTGTGCCAATTCTTGTTTGTGCTTGAACAGTACCCGCCGCATTGAGCTAGTCTTCTGTCTGTTTGACAGAATGCCATGCGTGGGCAGGTCACCTTTGGCTTTGAGGCCCCCATTGGGTGGGACAAGTCTCCCTCCAAGTTCGGACAGAAGGTTGTCGCGGTTGACCCAACAGGCACCGAGGTGTGGAGCCAAGAGCAGTGGCAAGCCAGCATCGCGAGCGTTGGCTGCCATCTCCTTATGATTGCGGTTCATCAGGGCATCATTCAGCTGTCCGATCTGGAGGGGCTGGAGCTTGGCCAACCCTTCAAGCTGAGCGACCTGATCATGCGGCGGCACGAGCGGCACGGCGGAGACAAAGCGGAGCATCAAAAGATGGCGGATGCAACCAAAGAAATGTGAGCACGGCACTCCGCGTCGTCTGTCCTCTGCTAGCCGCCAGCCACATATAGTCACTGTTCACGAAGGCATGCTGTGGCACAGTATACAATGGCCTGTCATGTGCTCGAGTTACAATGGCTGGTCATGTGCCCTGCGTCCTATTTGGCAACTGCTGTTTGGCTGTGGTTGCTTGCCTGAGATCATATCAGTTGTTGATCGTCCCCCATGAAGATGATGTTTTGTTGCCGATGGCATATCGTACATGCAGGTTTGTGTTTTGCCGATGGGATGACATGCTACCATTGCGAGGTACACCATCCTCACCTCAAGCTATTGCCACATATTGCAGCATGTTTGGGGCTGGCGCGAATATCGAAGTGACGACGCGGGCTTTGAGGACGGGCATGGTATTTGCAAGGATCAAGTACGCGCAACTTGAGTGCGACGGCAATGCCAATTCTATGCACATTTCGCTCGCAGGGCAGTGGACGCCGGAAGGGGACACCTTTCAGCAGGACTACCTTCACCCCGGCTACTTCAATTCGCTATTCAGCCACACGGTGTGCAAGCTTACACCACAGCAACCTGCCGTGTTATGTTTTACAGCCTGGATTCTTGTCAGGCGTTGTAGTACTGTCTTGTTAATATCTTGCAAACAAGCACACCCTGCATATTTGTATCGATTGCATGGTTGACTCTTACATATCGGCTAGTTGTTATCCTGCACACCTACATGCCTATGTAATGATTGCATGAAGTTCATACGTACGTTCATATAACTGTTTTCTCACCTGTTATCTTACGAGGGGTGCCATCTGTACTTAACCTGTCATATGAGGGGTTCCATCTGTACTTACCCTGTCGTACCGTTACCGCATACTTCTTGCAGTCGTTACAAGAACTTCTAGGTGGTGGGCGGATGACAGGCGATATTTTGAAGGCAGCAATCAAAGACTCCCACATTCAGAGGGGAACAAATCCGCATGCATTTGCGCTGTTCTTGTCAGCGCATGTGAGGGCTCTGTTCCTGCAATCTCCCGATGGCTTGCGGCTTCTCCAGCGCGCTGACCGGTGCTCTCGAGCGGTGTACAGAGCGGCATTGAGCGCGCACCAGAAGTCGGCGTTGGGTTCTACCCTTGAGTATGGCTGGAATCTGATAAAAATTCTGCATCCCAAGGCGCCCCTTCAGCTGCGGCATTGGGGAAACAAGAGGCACATACCGGACCACAAGAGCGCATGCCGTGTGCATCTCATTTCACCTTCTTCTGCTCATTGTGCCCTTTTGTTGTTTTGCCGAGCCAACCTGTGTTCATGTCGATGCTCACCTTGTTATCTAGCCTTTGTTCAGCCTGTGTCCAACTCAACTTGTGTTTTAATTGTACATCCAATTTTCTGCATCAGTCTGCTACAGCAATTCTGCCATTAATTTTGCCGCTGTCAAGTCACAACACATTCGTAGTCTTTCATAAGCATGGCTTGCATGGTACAGCATGCTGAATACAAACTACCACCCAGAATATACGTTCCATCCAGCAATCGCATATCTGTCATCATGAGGACAAAGTGGCATGCTTCATGCAGGAGAGCTTGTCGACTTCTGTGAGCTCATCGGGGATTCCCAGAACCTTCAGCGCGAGTGGTTGTTGCAGCTTGAACGCCAATACCCCCAGTCTGGGTTCAAGCTCGAGGACATTGTGGAGAACGCTCGTGGCAAAACACTCGCCGACTGTGTGAATGCAATCAGGAAGCAGAATGAGAGGGCCAGCGCATCGACACCATCACATGAGGCGCCAGATGAGGGCAGAGCTCTTGGTGAAAGCGTGGCCCAGGTGGTGGAGGTAAGCCAAGCTGGGTTGAACCTGTCGGCGGACGAGCTCCTCGGCCGGGACATTGATGAGCCGTCCCGGCGCAGTACAATCAACCTGTGCGATGATGGCAACGCTCCCAACACCGCCGCCGCTGGGGTAGTGGACCTCGCTGGTGATGCGGGAGAGGCAACAGCAGGCGATCGGCGAGTTCAGACCAGTTTGCAAAAGTTCACCATGGAAGCTGTGTTGGCGCAACAGACCACGCCCATGCGGTACGGCGAACACGTATTTCAGGTGTGCACTTAAACTCGGCTTGTATTGGTGAATCTGGCGCCCCAACATTTCCTGTTGCAGCTCCATATGTTTTGTCTGTCCACTCTATCCAGGCATAGAGGAAGCTCATCTGTGCAAATGGGCATCGTGGGCACTATGTTGTGGTTGGCATGTGGTTGAGGAAGGTTATTTATTCCTCTGCCTTGAGCGACATTTGCATGGTGTGTGCTGCCGGGGCGTCTTTTGACATGCCATGCATGTGTGTTGCCTGTTGCTCCCTGGTCCCACGTTTCTGTAGACAGCTGGGGCCATGTCTCTTATATCCCTGTGCGTTGTCTGCTCTGTACTTATTGCAACATTCTCACGTTGGATAGCAGCACCACGGGTGACAACTGGTTTTGCAATATAGGTTGGTGCGCAAGGAGTTCTCACGGTCATGTACTGGCGCAAGGCATTGCTGATGCATATGGCTGCGCCACTGGCGCCGCTCATCGACCCGTGTATGCGACTGCGCGATTGGGTTCGTGGCTGCGGCGGTGATATCTTCACAAATATCCTTGCACGTATCTCGAACGATGATCACGGGCTTGCAGATTGGATCGAGGTCCTCCGTCTCGGTGAGTTCCCAACTTTTGGCACACATGGCTATTGCTTTCCATGTGTTGTGCCTTTGCATGTCTGCAACCACATTGTGCGCCACGTTCTTTTGTTGCACAATTGCACTGTGTTTCAATTCTTCGGCGGCGATCTCCTGTTACCAGATTCTAGTTGGCGGGATTGATGATTTGCATGTTTAGCCCGATTGTAATGGGCTGAGAGTGTGCGTGTGTATGCAGCCCGGTCGGCAGATGTGTGCCTTGTACTGTCATACGAGAGGGCCAAGAGGGTTCGCCTGAGGACCACAGGCTCTGACGGTGGTGGCGTCACGGCTTGCTGTGCTGTCGTTGACCATACCCCCGGCGGCGACGTTGTGTTGTGCGACGCTTTTGTGCCAAATGAAGGGGGAAAGCGGCGCATCCACCTGTGCCCGCGGCATCTAAAGAGCTCCATCATTGTGGCTGAGCATGGCCACCATCGCGATGGGCGTCTATTGCGCTACTGTGAAAAGCGCCTTTGCCGCCAACTTCTGTCTCTGAAGGTATTTTCTGGGCTCTCACATGTGTGCAACAAGCATGATGACCCACGGGGCGGAGGCACCCGGGCCCCGGTTATCCCTGCAGAGGGGCTGCCGGATATGTCTGCCGTGGCGCCACCCGCGCCGCACATGGACACCTTCTATCTTGGTCACGATGGCGCGCTGCGCCCGGAGACGTGGGGCACCTGTGATGTTCGCACCTGCCGGTCGCATGCCTCACACAGGACCGGACTCTGCCAAAAACATCGCTTGGTGAGATCCCCCCGATGTACAGCATATGGCATCACATGGCATCATATGGCATCATAGGGTTGCATCAGACGGTAGATGTGTCAGTGTATATGTACCGGCCCCACCATCCTTGTTTATCATTGACATGTTGCATCACCATGCCACACAGGTTCCCATCGATGCGCCGCACCTTGCCGGTATTGTTTTACACTCAACAGTTGATGCCGGCGGTATATTTGAAAGCACAATTATGGCCTATAGCTTAGTCTGTACAGATGTGGCATTTGGCCTTGGTGCAAGCATTCCCCACTTGTGTAGCTGTAGTTGAGGTTGGTGTCTGTTGGCTGCGGGCTCGACCGCGATGGCTCATCCTGTGTTAGTGCTTTGCCACCAGTTGGCCAAGGCTGTTTGCAGTGATTGGCCGCGAGGCTGCAGCTATCGAATTACATTCGGATCTACAGTCGGCTTTTGACTGACAACCGCCTCATTTGCTGGTAATATGCAGGAAAAGGTCATTCTCGATGCTCGTGGTGCATCATGCACGGTATGTTGCTCCTGCGGGGTTTTGAAGCCGCTTGAGCACATGACGTTGAGGACGCGCGGCAACACGGCAGATCCCGACTCGACGCGGCACTGCCTTGTGTGCGCTTTCAACGGCACGGCCAGCCGGGATAGCTCTGCCGCGCATGCCAACGACATACAGTCCACCGCGAACCGATCTCTGCTATCGTTGAAGGACGTGATGGCAACTTTGCCAGCCATGCCTGACGGCATCAACATTCGTCTTTCGGGGCCTTTCCCCGCCGGCAGTGGCCTCCACGAGAAGGAGGACAAGTCTACGTGTTGCATCAGGGACTGCGAAGACAAGCCCTCCGATGATGTGAATGGCAGCCGATCAGGGCTTTGTGCGCTCCACCAACATCAAGACGTTTTCAAGGTCACGCAACACGGCAGGGTCCACCAGAGGTGGCACAAAGGCCTCGTTCAGTTTGTGCATGCATGCGAGCGGGGGGATGTCGGCAAACAACGGGTTGCACAAGCGGGGTCGGATGCTGGTGCAACGAGAGGGGTTCTTGTCCATGGTGCAGCTGCCATGGGCAAGGAATCGCACCCGCTCTTGTTGTGGCTCTCTGGCAGGCCGGGGGTAGATGGCGGTCCCGATGCGTTGAGTCCCGCTGGGCGCGATCTCGGCGACCTGGAACGGGCTCTACTTGACCCGTCATGCCCTGGTCACAAGCGCACGCGGCAGCAGCGCGACGCTTCCGTATCGCCTCCTCCCCGCCCACCTTGCCTCGTTCAAGGCTGCTCGGCGCTTTGTGCTGTCACCAACAGCTCCAACCCTCAGTTGAGTAGGAGTGGTGTGTGCGAGAAGCACATGCACATGCCCTTGTACACAGAGCGTCACTCCGGTGAACCTTCCCTCGTGTTGTTCTGCCAGAGGTGCAAAGTTTTCAAGGACGCGCACGGCTTCACACCAGAGGGCAAGTGCAGCGCAACCTGCGGCCACCTGGGGGACCTGGGGAAGAAGACCGACACTGACCATTGCATCAAGGTTCGCCAAGTCCGGACTGCCTTGCTCAGCGCGCCGGCTGCTCAGGTGGCAGAAGCGTTGAACGTCGGCATCTTGTTACCAGCGTCTGATGCTCGCGTCACTGCACCGCCGCCAAGTTCCGGCACCCCAAGGAGCAAGGCACACCTGACCTGTCGCTTGCTTGTTTGCCCTGAGCCTCGCCGTGGCAGACCCAAGCCCGGAGCGGGCTGCGGAATGCCTCAGGTGTGTGGCAAATCGACCAAGAGCGCTACCATCCCTGTGTGCATTGCCCACCGACATGATGTCGTGCTCTCAGATGGGGCCTTTGCATGGCGAT
>JALKAD010000179.1:1060827-1086485 GCA_024500015.1 Ulva compressa
CGTGCCTCGACATGCGCATGCATGTGCGGCTCCATGCATGCTGGACTGCAAGGCAGCACGTACAACACACAGTGCACGGATTGCCTTATCGCAGACACCTCCCAGGCCTACAACTGTGCGCAACATGCATGCGCATGTCGAGGCACCCTGCAAAACCTGCCGCGCAGCGTCGTGAGTTCGGCCCGAATCAGATGCGCGTCGCATGACGACTCCTCGCACAGGTTGCAACATGTTGCTCGTATATAGCCGTCGAGCTGCCGTTCAGAAAGCGATGGCCGCACCCGCTGCCTTCACTTGACATTGTCCTCGTACAGTCGTAGCACTCAGGCCCTAGTTGGCACGTTCATCTCGAACGCGAACGGCTGTCTCTATTCCGCACAGAAACCGCGCCCCACGACGACGCTCATTTCGTATCCCATCAGATCTTTTATGTTGATAGGTAATGTAGACCGCACGGTGTAGGCATGCGCGTCGTCGCGGTCAGCGAGTGCCTCTTGGCACTCCTGATCGCGATCCTGCTGGGTGTGCTCCTGTGGACGGCTGAACCGGACAGGTCCGCCCCCGCCCCCGCGCACACACATCGGAATGCGCACACACACCGACAGCCGGAATGAAACACATCCGTTTCCCCCCATTTGTACACTGTTGCATCCTGTTCTGTGGCCTGCGTGGTGGGACACATGCATATGTCGCTTCAACCAGTGTCGACCGACGCAGTGCACAGCACAGGTAGCCGCTCCGGCCAGACGCGGTGAACATACCGCCGCGCGTGCGGGATCCGGGTCATCTTGTTATCCTGGCGAGACATGTTATCCTTAGTGCACGTGTGCAACGTACAAGTTCGTGCAGCGCCACGCGTGTTGCGGGGCCATGCATGCTGACATGGCCATGCCGAGACGCATGTATTCACGTGCAAGCTTGCACCGGGTGCGAGTGGCGTATCGCTGGTAGGAAGATCCCTGCTGTGCGTCGTCGCTTGCTGTAGGTGCACGTGTGGCCATTTGCAACGTATGGGTTCCTGCGGGGCCGTACAGAGATGCATGCATGCACAGGCAAGCTTGCATCGGGTGCGAGGGGCGCCTCGCTGGTGGGAAGATCCCTTGCTGTGCACAACCCCGTCCACCGTCTTCGCTTAATGTAGGGGCACATGTGGCCATTCGCGCCGGGAGAGGCAGAGGCGGCCCCCCCGGTGTTGGGACCGCATGCATGTGTGCGTCACGCCACCGTGTTCTTTTGCCCGGCCGTGGTCGCATGTCCGACGGTCATGGCGTTGGGCTCTGGCAGACTCACCGCACCTCTGGTCACTTGTTGTGCTGGTCACTTGTGGCGGGCCGCTTATGGCAATCGCCGTGCTGCTGCTGTGGTGTGCTCCCCTGCCCCGATGCGTGCATGGCCAACAGAGCACCCCTAACCACCATGAATCACCGCGGCCGGAATCCCCCAGCCAGTGCCCACCCCTGGCAATTCCCACTCCGGCCCGTATAGCTAAAGTCCACCATGCATTTGGGCTGACGCCGACGGCAATCGCAACCGCCCGCGAGAGCAGAGCGCGTGTGCCCAGCCGTGCCACGCCAGACCGGTTGCCATGTGTGCAGGGTTGCACGTGCGGTCATGAACCGCTACAGCGTGCGGCAGCAGGTGTTCGCGGCCTCAGCCGCGGCAGCGGTGCTGCTGCTGTCGCAGAGCTGGGGTTGCTTCCCACTCCTGGCTGCCGCGGGGAAGTGCTCGCCTGCCGTCTTCCGACCGGGGATGGCGGCAGCGGCGCTGGCGGTCACTCTCACCCGGCCTGTTTGGACGGCGGTGGGACCCGCATGCGACCTCTTTGCCGGCGCTCATGGCCGGATCAAGGTCGTGGCGGTGCTGCTGGCGCTGTTTGCCAACACCTGTCACATCGGCAGTCGCGCATGGGAGGGCGGGCGGGCCCGTCCCGTGCAAGTTCTTGCCGGGGCGACTGCAGCCTTGGCGCGCCCTGCGCTGGCCCGGCCATCGCTGCTTCTGCTGTGGGGTGTTACGGCACCGCATGTGCTCGCTGCAACCGTCGTTGTGGCCGCACACTTCACTCAAAAAAGGTATGCAACTGTTCAATGTCTTGCTCTGTGCTTGACTAGCAACGTTGGCACGCACTGTACACACCGCACTTGTTTCACCCACGTCCGCCCCACCCAACGCTGCCTTGATCATGGCACGGCATGTGAAGATCTTCGAACAGCAGCGAGCGGCCAGTACCGATTCGTCCTGGTGGCATGTGCAGATGCTTGAAACGCGTGCTTTCATCGGCAATTTGGTTGGTCACGCCGTGGCGACGCTGCAAGCCTGACCACAGCCGTGACAAGTCCGACCACCTAGTGCATGGGAGTACAGAGACCGGTGACCATGCCAATGGCGCGAGCAAAGACACCGACGACCATGCCATTGGCGCGAGCAATGAGATCGATGACCATGCCACTGCCGCGAGCAACGAGAACGACGTCCATGCCAATAGCGCGAGCAGAGGTAGCGATGCCAATGCCACTGGAGCAAGCACAGCGACCGATGACCATGCCACTGTCGGAAGCAAAGACAACGACGACCATGCCACTGCTGCGAGCAACAAGAACGATGACAATGCCACCGGCGCGAGCAACACAGAGAACGATGGCCATGCAAACGGCGATTGCGCTGTGCACACCGATGCGACCCGCTCAGCATGGGGGCCCCATCACTGCGCCTGCCATGGCGGAGGGAGCACGGCCGGGCCCCACAGTTGTGGCGGCAACCCGCAGGCGACCACAGCTGGGTGTACACATTGCACCCCTGCACATGGTGGGGGCCCCTGCAGCGGTCCAGGCGATGCGGATCCGGACGGCGACCTGCGCCGCAATGCCAACGTCACTGCAAGCGAGGAGCTGGAGGCCACCGGCACATGCGGTTGTGCAGGTATGTGGCCAAATGCATGCCCGCCTTATCAGTCTAGATATGAGTTGTACAGCTGTGCATGCGTGCAAGATTTGCCACTTGCCACTTGCATGCTTTGCACAGGTACATGCGGGGATGCTTGGCCATGTGGCATGGTGCGCTGCATGTGCAGGTCAATTTGATGACCGCTCCTACTGTGCACTGCGAATTGCGCTCGCAGGGGACTTGGATGCGGCTGCTGCGGCTGTCGTGGAGCAGCAGTGGACCTCAGCAAAGTGCATGGCGAGGTGGGCTCGCCGCCTTGGCTGTGTTGTGCCTGGTAAACTCTGTCAAATCCTACGGCGGCGATCTGACACGTCACCCGACCCTCCACCTCAGTGCACAGACGCATGTAGGTGTGCGGCGGAACATGTACTGGACGCGGCACAGTGCGCGGCGCTCGCGGGCGTCTTGGTTTTCTCGGGACTGCATGCAGCCATTCAGGGCACTGCGTGTGCGCTCTGGGTGGCCGTGCGCGCCTGCGCCCCCGCACTCGGCTTCTGGTGCAGGCTGGAATCCGCTCTGTTCATCGACCGCTATGTCGTCGGCTGTGCGAGCGGTCGAGGTGGCTCGATCCAGTCACCGTCTCTCCGCGCCCTGCTTTGGGCATTGGGCGTCCTCAAATGGCTTGGCAGCTTTGTGTCGCGCTCGATCGTCGGCCAGGCTCGATTGGCTGTGGCGCGGCCATCGCTGCCCTTCCTATGGGCAGCGGTTGCGTTGCCGATGCTTGTTGCAGCACTTGTGGCGATCCACGTGCTTGTGATTCTGATCTCCGAAAGGTTTGCCATTGACTGCTTGCCTCCATCGCCGCATCGTGTTGCATTTCATTTCGTACGTCCACACCATGCACATGAGGCACAAGCCGGAGAAGCTCGCCCCACCCAGACCTGCTACTTGCAACCCTCCCATTGCATGTGCATGGCGAACGCCAAACGCAAGAGCTGCCACATCCAATGCACCGACGTCGATGCCGGCGTAACTACACCACACGCCTCCCCTCGTACCGACCGGCAGCCCATGTTTGGTTGGGTGCAGATTTGCGGTCAATGTTGAAGCAGCCGATGAGAAACAAGACGACAAACCGCGCGGGAAGCTGGCAAAACCTCCGCCCGGGCAGGCAGCGGACGACAACACAACAAGCGCTGGACGCAACAGTGAGATCACACCGCGCGGGACCAACAGGGAGCGGTGCGGCCCCCCGAACGCAACTGCACCTGCGGGGTGTGACGGCGTTGGGTCGCCTGTGCGTGTGCGCGGCGGTGTACAGGCGGACAACACCCCAATGGACACTGATGTACCTGCACAACCGTACAGCTTGTGGTCCGGTGCGTACACCTCACGTCCCATGCTTGCACGGCACATGCACGTGCTGGGTGGTATTCCGGTGGACTAGGGCCCTTGTTGTGACACCGCTCCTTCTTTCGGATACAGGGTATGCAGCAGCACCGCCATCCGGATCACATGTCTAGCGCGCCAGTGCGCGCCACGGTTACGCTGCCTGCAGTTGCCTGCAACCTACTCGGGTCCAATCATGCCGTGTGCAGACGACGATGACGTTGTGACGGAGGCTGCACTGGCTGAGGAGTGCGAGCGCGCTGTGGAGGCTGCTATGGATGTCGATGCTGGCGGGCTGGCCGGCGAGGAGGACGATCGCGGTGGGGGTGGTGTCAGCTCGGAGGCGCAGGCTGCCACAGAGGCCCTGGCTGATATGGACGCGCTCTTACGTGACCCCCGGATCGTCGCAACGTGTGCTGCCAGAACCCTGTGGTAGTGAACTTGTGTGCTGGTCTGCCACTGCAATCGGTCAGTGTAGCTTTGTTGTGCGGCAGCGCGGCCGTGTTGGTGTGGCTGACGTAGCAGTGTCAGTGTGGCACCGCCGTACGCTTCCACCGTGCTACCGTGCCACTGTCAACCTGTACGTTGTTTTTCGCGCGCAGGCTGAAGTCGGCCTTCCTCACGGCAGCCAACGTCTGCCACCACGACGTCCGTGGCGACATGCTGTACCCGATCCTGTTCAACGGGCGTCACGTCGAGGATATCACGTGGAGTGATGCCGACGGCAAGTTTTGGCAGGCTGCACGGAACCGTATTGCGAGCAACCGGCGCAAGGTGGGCAATGTTTGGCACACGTTTGTGCACGCGTACGTGGCGGCTGTTCTTGACAATTGCAACCACCCCAAGTGCGGCGCGTCGTGTCGAACGATCCGCGACACCCTCGAGGCCGCGCGCGCTACAGATGGCCACGTGCCAATGAGCGCATACATACATTCCTTCCAGCACTGCCCAGGTCGCATCTTCATGTTGACGTTGCATCTCCTGCACCACGCCGGGCACATCGGCACGTTCTCGACGCTGCAACAGTACAGACACGTCTTCAAGAGGATGGTCTCGGCGTGCTTGGCCGCGGACGAGTGGGACTGTCGAGACCCTGAGCTCCAGGTGTGCTTCCATGTCTATCTGACCCAGCTGCCGCGGTGCCACACTGGAACCTCTTGTAAACTTGCTTGCATTTTCCCACTCCTTGGACACGCCCGCGCCCACATGTCGTGCCGATTGCATTCCTCCCGTCCCTCAAAACCGATGTCCACAGCGGCTGTACATGCAGGACAACAGAGCCGGCAACAAGTACATGTTGTTTGGCCGGTTCCGGGAGTTTGTGGCCCACTTCGTGTTGAACATGAAGGCCTCGGGGGCGTTCGACATCGGCAAGCCAACCCCATTGCAGAAGTCGAACATGAAGAAATGCGCAGAGAACGCGGTGTCCGGGTCGGTGACGATGATGTACGCGCGCACGATCGCGTATCTCAAGTTCTTGCATGGCGTCCGCAACCCGTCGTTCTCCGCATGGACCTGGGGCCAGCTCACCTTCGTGCCCACCGTGAGATTCGCCAACACAAGAGATCAGGCGGAAGATGATGATGTTGAAAAGCTTGGAGGGAAGGTGCGGCCATTCGCGCGAATGGATAATTCGGAGTGCCCGCCGCCCTCGCGCCCAGGATACCATGTGCACGTGTACCCCTCGCGCCCTGGATACCATGTGCACGTGTACCCTTCGCTCACAAGATACCTGTGTATCCTCATCCTGAACGCAGCTTTGCATGCGCACGTGCCGATTTCACGGTGCACTGCCGTGGCGCAGGTGACGTTTGGCGTTGTGGCGCCGGTCGCATGGGACAAATCGCTGTCCAAATTCGGCCAGAAGATTGTCGCGGCCGACCCCACAGGAACAGAGGTGTGGAGCGAGGAACAGTGGCAATCTTCCATCGCCAGCGTCGGCTGCCATTTGCTCATGCTGGCGGTCTACCAAGGGATCATCCGCATGTCCGACTTGGATGGACTCGAGGTCGGTCAGCCGTTCAAGGTTGGCGATTTGATCCGGAGGCGGCGTGGCGTCAACTTCCAGAAACGCAAGTTGATGGCGGCTAAAACGAAGAAGATGTGCGCTTTCGCGCACGCGCGTCCACTCCTGTTCGCGCTCCGTAGGGGGTTCGGTTCCAACCGGGGCATCTCACACCCGCCCACCGGCAACCTTGCATCCCGAAGCCTCGTGTACTTTGTACTCTCAATTGGTGCATGATGCATGTGGATGACGTAGATGACGCGCCGCACGGTTAGTAGAATGTGCGGGTCTGACTTGCACAGTAGCAGGTTGCCAACACACACCTGCACAGGAGCGCGCCTCGTGTACTGTGTACATGTTATCTCGCCCGCGTTCGCGCCCCGTCAGCCTCCGCCTGTGCACAGCAATGACACCTTCCGCGTCTGCCACCGTGCATGGCCATGCTTGGGCAAACGTCCTCTGACATGCAACCCACGTGCTCCCGACCGTCCGTCCTTGGTGGGTCATGCTGTACGTCTACAGGCTCGTGGTCTGTGCAGGTTCGTGTTCTGTCGGTGGCACGAAATGGTGCCCTTGCGGTACATCCCATCTTCACCTCAGGCGATCTCAACCTACTGCAACATGTTTGGAGCTGGGGCGGACATGGCTATCACTGCGCGGTCGCTGCGCACGGGCATGGTCTTCCAGCGCATCAAGTATGCAGAGGTCAACCGCGACGGCAAGCCCAATAGCGTGCACATCGCGCTCGCGGGCCAGTGGACGCCGGAGGCCCAAACCTTTCAGCAGGACTACCTTCACCCCGGATATTACAACGCGCTGTTCAGTCACACGGTGTGCAACGCCCTCACCTTTACAGCACCTAGACAACGGCCCTGCACAAATGAGCCCCGTGAGTTTCGCCCCCAACTGTACATTACATTGGCGTGTGCAGTCCTTACGCGAGGCCTTGGGCAACGGGCGTCTCTCGGAGGAGGTCCTGCGTGCCGCCATCGAAGACTCTCGCATTCAAATGGACTCCAGTCCCAACGCGTACCGGCTGTTCGTGAGCGCACACCTATCTGCCTTCTTCCTCCAATCGCCGGAGGGGAGCGCCTTGCTCGCTCGTGCGGACAAGGCCTCTGAGGATGTGTACGACGCAGCCGTCGAGGTGCACCAAAAATCGCGGCTCGGGGGCACCATGGAGTACGGCTGGAATCTCATCAAGAACCTACATCGGAAGGCCCCTGCACCTCTGTGGCTTTGGGGGCAGGACCGGCACATGCCGGACCCCGAAACACACCGCAGTGCGTCCCCCACCCAGCGCCCGCTGTGCAACTGCAGCATCCGAGCGGCGGCTTCATGCCCTTCGCTGCTGTCACCTGCCTCATTTCTGACTAGTCTGCCTGCTGCAAGCACCCAATTGATAGCATGCAAGCTGGCAGCCCTCTCCGGCCGGCGCACCGTACGGCCACCCCCGATCCTCTGCACGTCCTCATACATGATCTGCCTCTGCCACATGCCTTCTGCCGTGCGTTGCTTGCACCGCTGCCGCCTGCAGCGTCAAGCCCGCGCCGCGACTCTGCCCCGGGAAACGCTTATTACAATAGCAGCACCACATTGGCCGCACAGCTGTGGCACCACAACATTGGCAGTACAGCCCAGGCAGTTCCTCTCACGGTAGAATCAGCGCGTGTCACACGTGACTGGCCACGTTGGCTGGCACCAACGTGGTTCCCGTCGTGTACTCAAGCCGCGCTTGTGCGGTTGGACCGGTGATGTCGCTTGCTTGAATGCAGAGGAGCTTGTGGACTTTTGTGCTCTCATCCGGGCCTCACATGAGGGGCAGCGTGGGTGGGTGGCGCAGCTGCAACGCACGTTTCCAACCTCCCAGTTTGCCCTGGAGGACATCGTGGAAGATGCTCGAGGGCGAACGCTTGCAGACTGTGTCAAATCGATCTATCAGCAGTCGCGGGCCGGCACCACAGAGTCGTCGGTGGCAGCCAATGAAGCCACCCTTGATGTGACAGATCCCGAGCCTGGTGCCATGCCCGGAGAAAACGTTGCACAGATTCTGAATGTGTCCCAAGCAGGGCTGGAGCTCACACCCGACGAGCTCCTTGGGGCAGACGTGGATGCGCACACGCGGCCGGGAGAGGATGCCACCACGGCAGCCCAGCGTCGTATCGAGGCTTCCTTGAAGGAGCTCACCATGGAGGCCGTGAAAGCAAAGCAGAGCGCCCCCATGAAGTTCCGGGATCATGTGTATCAGGTGTGCCATTCACACCCGATGACCTATGCAGGGCGGTTGTCGGACCCTGTCGTGGCATATGCATCAGTGCGCCTGATCAGTGCCTTGTGTTGTGTGGTCGATCTTGCGGCCAACCACGCCGTGGTGTTGCGTGGTCGATCTTGCGGCCAACCACGCCGTGGTCGATGTTGTAGCTAACCACGCCGCATCCCAGCCGACCCACCACCTTGTGTCACGCAGATTGGCCGGGTCGGCATCCGAACGGTCCTCTACTTCCGCAAAGCCTTCTTGCGGCACGCAGCGGGTCCCCTCGCCCCTTTTGTTGATCCAGACCTCCGCCTGCGGGACTATGTGAAGGGATGTGGCGGCGAGATCTTTACCAACATGCTGCAACGCCTCACCCGCGATGATCATGGCCTCGCCGACTGGCTGGAAGTGCTAACACTCGGTGACCTTCCACTCACTGATCCACGCCCCTGACCCGGAAGTCTGGTGTGGCATGCACCAGAAGCATTCCATGGTGGTTTGTTTGTTTCTTCGCGTGGTCTCACCGGCCTGTCCAACATGCATGCCCTGCTGCAGTCTCACCGGCCTGTCCAACATGCATGCCCTGCTGCAGTCTCACCGGCCTGTCCAACATGCATGCCCTGCTGCAGCTCGGCCTGTCCAACATGCATGCCCTGCTGCAGCTCGGCGTTGGCCTGGCCAGGGTTTGCCATGCCATTTGTTTACAGAATTCCCCCACAGTACAACGTTGTGAGCGGTTCCCGTCGCGCTCCGTTCACATACATCGCTGCCATGCCAGGCCATCCCAGCTGTAGCACAACCACCCTTTGCTCTTGCATTTGCCGCACCACGTACGTCTTTGGCCGCTCTACGTGTGTCCGCAGACCTCTGACGTTCCACACCCACATGCAGTGCGGTCACCGGAGGTGTGCAGACTGATGTCCTACGAGGATGCCGAGGCCCACCGGAGAGAGACTGAGGGCCGGACCCGGGGGCCGTCGGCATGTTGCGCTGTCGTTGATTGCGACGCCAACGGCAAGGTGGTGCTTTGCAATGCCTTTGTGAGCGCGGAGTCGGCAAAGCGCAGGCACCATGTCTGCCCGCAGCACCTGAAATCCTCCGTTGTGCTCGCGCCTCATTGCAGCTACCCACATGGGCGTCTGCAGCGCTACTGTGAGAAGCGCAGCTGCCGAGACTTTCTGCCACTCCAACGGTTCCATGGCCTGTCACATGTTTGCGACAAACACAAAGATGACCCCAAGGCCGGTTGCAAACGCCACGCGACTGTCCCCGCGGAAGGCGTGCAGCACACACACGCTGTTGTCCCTGACACTCCACACCTGAAGACGTTGTATGCTGGCCATGATGGCAAGCTGCAGCCAAACACCTGGGCCTACTGTGACGTTGACAAATGCCGGTCGACGGCACCGCGGGGAGGCATATGCGAACGGCACTCCAAGGTGTGCGTCAGCTGTTGTGTCTTCCATTGTGTCCATATAAACTTTGACAGGTTACATACTGCGTGCATACGAGCCTCTATGCACACCGGCTGCTGTGTAGTGCCTTCTGACGCCCCCGCCTACTGGCACCAGTACCGCGCTGCTGCTGGCTGCAGTCCTGGTTGCCCATGCACCTGCCATGCACTTGCCATGCACCTGCCTGTGCACCGTGCGCACTGCCATCATCCGCGGCGCGTTGAAGCAAGTGCTTGACATGCATCTCGTTTGCAGTCCAAGCTGATACTGGACGCACACGGTGAGGAGTGTGCCGTGTGCAACTCGTGCCACTTCTTGAAGCCCCGCTGGCAGATGACAACGAGGTCGCGCGGGAAGGCAATCGACGCTGACACCACGCGGCACTGCCTGATTTGCGCCTTTCACTGCCAGACCGCCGCGAGGAAATTCGCGGCCCTGGCGCCGGGCCCTGTGGCGGCTCCCTCTGTTCCGGTGGTCAACACCAGCATGCCGCTGCTGCACTTGCGAGATGTGACTCCGTGCTTGCCTGAAATGCCGGCAGGGGAGAACGTGTGGCTGCAGGGGGCATTTCCCCCGGGCTGTGGCCTTGTGGGTCACCATGACGCAGACCAGTGTCGGATCGAGGGCTGCAGTGAGGCTGTGTCAACCACAGATTCCGTCGCCGGGCTGTGTCCCACGCATCTCCATCAGCCGCTGTGGAAGGTCACGCAGCACTGCCGTGTGCGCCAGCGGTGGAGCAGCAGGTTCACCCAATTCATCATCATCGGCTCGGATGGGGACAGGGTGCCCACGACCGACTCGCCCATCACGAAGGCGGCCGCGCGCGCCGCCGAACCGACTGGGCATCTTGTCCATGGCGACGACGCAGCGGCCGACGATCACCATCCTCTGTTGCTGTGGATATCTGGGCGTGCCGGCGACGGCGGCGGCCCGGCTGCCGTGGGCCCCGGGATCCGCGACAGCAGAATGCGGAAGGACCAACAAGCGTTGCTGGACCCCGCGAGCCCCGGCCACACCTATAAGGCGGCGGTGAAGCGCAAGCGGGCCCCGGAGCAGGCCGCGGTGCAGGCCGCGGCGCCTGCCCCTGAGCCCGCTGCCCTGCGCCCACCTCCATGTCTCGTGCGCGGGTGCCCAAACACCTGCGCCCTCACCCAGAGTGCCAAGCCTGCCTTGCAACGCTCTGGCGTGTGCACCGTGCATATGAACATGCCGCTCTACACCGAGCGCTGGCTCGGCGAGGCGCCCCTGGTCATGTGGTGCACGTCCTGCAAGCGCTACGCAGACGCTGCTGCATTTACCCCGGACGGCGCTTGCAACGAGCACACCTGTGGGCATCTGGGGGGCAAGGGGAAAAAGTTTGCAGGAGACCACAGTGCCAAGGTCAGGGAGGTTCGGGACGCGCTGCGCTCTGCGTCGGTCGACACGGTCGTCGCGGATCTGAACATCGGGACGCTTCTGCGCGCCGATGATCCACGTGTCCGTCGGACAGGGGCGTCGCTGACGTGTCGCTTGCACTGCATCCCCACCCTCAAAGGTAAGCGAGGCGCGGCGCCCGCGCAGCCAGTGGTGTGCGGCAAGTTGACAAAGAGTCTGACCATCCCTGTATGTGGCACCCATCGGCACGATGTCGTCATGTCAGACAATGCATTGTGCTGGCGTTGCACCCGCTGTGAGCTGTGGAAGCCCATTGACGGCGTGGAGGAAAACCTCTGCCGCGATTGCAATGCCATACTTGCGCCCCGCCGTGCATGGCTAGCGCGGCAGCGCGGACCGCCGGCCCAAACCGCCGCTCGCACGGATGACTCGGATGCCATGAGCTGCGCATCCAGCGTGGTGGAGGTTGTACAGTCCGACCCAGAAGAAGAGGCGACTTCAGAGGTGGACGACATGCAGCTGATGGCTGACCCCGTTCCGGCGGATGCCGCCCCGCTCGAAGCGCGCGCTGCTGCGGCCGACGACGCGGCCTTCATGTGCCGGGGTGGATGCGGCAAAGAGCTGGCGGAGGGTGTTGGGCTGGGTGGCATCTGCTTGTCGTGCACGGCGACGGGTGGCTGGCACTCCTCACCAGTGGACCTCGCCGCGGTCGCCACAGTTCCTGGGTCCATCCCGGATGCGGTTGGTGCGCTTCACGTTGACGTCCTTCGTGCCGCTGCGGACTTGCAGGTTGTTCGGTGTATCTGTTCTGCACCCGCCCACCTCCCTCGCCATGCTTGTTGACTGCATGGCATGTGCAGCCACCCTGGACTCGATTCGCATGAATGGGCTGGCGGCGGACCTCTCCTACCCACCTTTGCAAACACGAAAGTCATCAGTTTCGGACCAGCAAGCCAAAATTGCATACAGCCAGCGGCTGGCGTTTCACATGTTGTCTGATGAAGAGAAGCAGAGGCGGCGGAACGAGTGGACTGCCAACTCGAAGCGCGGCCGCCGGGCTGGCCGCGTGCCGGCCGGCCTCCCGCAAGGACCCATCGCCGCTGCGTTCAGGGACCTCGCCGCCGCCGCGCCGCCCACAAGCAGAGTGTGTGAACATGGTGTGTATCTGCTTGGCCTTGCCCTGTGCGCAGGACCATTTATGCGGGGCTCTGCTGTGTTTGCTCTGGCGGCGGGGTGGGTGGTGGCTGGGCCGCAACTGCGAGTGTGCGCCCCTGTCAGTTGTTGTACATGCGCACCCGGTAGCTGCACCGCTTGCGTGGGCGTACTCTGTGCGCATAGCACCAGCTGTGGGTGGTTGCATAAATACATGCTGAATCCATGCTGAAATTTTCCGCGTAGCAGGTTGCGTGCCTTACACTCCGCACGCGTCGGTGCATTTCGGTTGGATTCCGCAGTTCGTATTGCATGAGAGGGTTTGTCGCAGAGTGAGTGTGCAAGGCGCGAAGGCTTTGTCAGTGTCTAGACAGCTGGCGCGCACCCCCCTCGCGCTTGCTATCCTCCTCTGTGGTGGGGTCGTCTGTGTGGATTTGCATGTGCGCGGCTGTGTGGTATCCACTGCACGTGTGCTGACCGGCTGTGGGGCTGTCCGGCTCTCGGCTGCAAGACTCGGCACCCAGTCCTACCAGTCAGCTCGGCTGCCTCCGGCATTGCACCGCTACTGACAGTGGCATTCAAGTGCGGTGAAGCTGACTGTCGCCCACTGTGCCCACTGCTGTCACTGTCCATCTGCATGGGATGCTTGCTGTCTACTGCACTCTGTGTACACAGTTCCGAGTGCGCATGCAGTGTGCTATGCACGCAGCGCCATGCAAATCATGATGCGATCCGTGTACAGAGAGCAGTTGCGGCATACGGCCTGCTGTCCATGGTTGCAGCTCGCTCCGTGCTGTTATCTGCAACAGGTGGCATGCTGTTGCAGCGCTTAGTGTACACTGTGTATCTGCTCTGCGTTGCACTCGCCAATTGGTGATGTTTGAGCTTCTGTGAAGGCGTGCTGCTTTGTCGGCGGGTCCGGTGCGATCACTGTATGCTTGGCCGGGCGTGCTGTGTGCTCTAGGATCATAGGTCCTGTGCAAATCCAAATCCAACTCCCTGCGGCACGACCGCAGTGTTGCATGGTGCGTTGTGCTGGCTCACCCCACCTGCCGGCAACTGCTGTGGTGCATGCGCTTGTCTGGTGTTACAGCCATGTGCCGGCAGCACACCGGCTCGCACGAGGTGCGCTTTGCAAACTGCAGCCCCCTTCAGTGTATGCATCAGCCCAGGTCATTCTGCAACATCTCATGCACTGCTGATGTGCTCATTCCGCACCATCCACTGTGCACGCTGTGTGCGGTGTGCCCCATGCAGCGTGCTTCCGCTGCATGCACTTCCCGCCGGGTGCATGACTGCGGGTTTGTGTTGAACGTGTGTTGCGCGCATGCGTCTGTTGGTCCTTGGATGTGGACAGCCTTTGCTCTGGGTGTCAGCACGCCATCTCGTGTTGTGCGTGACAATTTCCCCGGTGTTTTCGCTCCCAGAGCCACAACCCGTGTTGAGTTTAGGCGCTGGTATGCAGCATCGGCTGCACTGGCATTGGTGGAGCGATTGCCAACCTTTGACGCTTGGCTGGCGCAAGATTCGCGCGATCAACGCCGCACCGAGATTGGCATGACCTACCGGACGCTGATTGTCAGCACTTCGGTCCAGTTTGCAGAGGGCATCCGCAAGGCGAAAAGGGCTATCCTCGATTTCGGTCCAGTTGGGCTGGTCTCCCAGCTTGTTAAGGCTGCGAAGCCGCAGACGAAGACGGAGCCTGCTGTTGCCGAGACTCGCAGGCTCAGGTGTCAACTGTTTGTGACGCCATCGCCACGTACGCCTCAGGGGACCGTGCTCCCGGCTGGCCACGCCAACCCCATCGCCTCTGTGGGCCAGGCTTTGGGCGCGGCCGATCCCCAATCGGCACGGCAGTCTACAGCCCTTCTCAGTGCCATGGAGGCCAACATCACATACAGCAGGCAGCAGTTCCATGGCGTGGCATCGGTGCGGTCAGCGTCGGACACCCATGACGTTCGCCTGTTCCAACTTGCACGGGACTGCGCAGTTCTCTTGGCCCACCACAGCTTCCGCGCCACCAGTGTCGCTGCACCGCCACAGATGCAGTATGTTATGTTGCCTCTGCGGTGCTGATGACGCATCTTGGCATGCTGTCGCCCGTCGGCGAAGGCGAGCGCGATGTCAGCCTGCCTGACCTCCTCACGCTCTTCGTTTGGGCGCTGGCCTACAGCACGCACAAAGATCATGTCATGCACAACCCCGCGCAGAAACACAAAGGGCATCTGGCATGCGCGGCCGCAGTTGCGCGGGCATGGGATGTGCTCTTGCTCTGCAAGCTTGATGAGCAGTCGTGGGCACATGATCCAGCCGTAGCGACGGTCTTCATGTCCGTGCTCGCATGCCTGCCGCGAGCGCTGGTTGAGCACTTTGGGGAGGAATATGACCAGGACGTGTGGGACATCTTCGCCGCGCGCGCGTCAAAACGGTCCGGCCCTGGCGCGGACTCCCCACCGGTGCGCGTTCCATTCTCTCAGAGCGCGCCTGCAGCGCTTGAAATGCGGGATGTGTTTCAGTACTGAGCACAAGCGTGGATGCCATGCTTGCACCGAGGGGCTTGGGCATAGCGCCATGCATGCAGGATGGCCGTGACTGTGCATTGTGCATGGACAGTGCATTTGCATGTTGCCTTCCAGTGCACCAGGCATGCAGTGCATGCCACACTCCAGTCCTGATCGAGATGACCGCGGCCTTTGCACGCCGGTCCTGATCGAGATGACCGCGGTCATCGTACGACCGTGCAGCAGTCGGCACCGTTCACATCGTCGGCGGTTGGGTGGCTATGGTGCAGCGTGTACGGCTGTGCTGTTTATCCACCACGCCACCAGCAGCGGCGACCGCTGCTGCGGTTGGTGCTGAACCGCACGCCCGCTGTGCAGGTCGCTTGGCTGGAAGGCGCTGGCCCGTCGATCCGCATCACTGGGCTGCCAAGCGCCTCAGAGGTTCGGGCCGCACAAGCACCACAGCTGCCGGATCTGGTGTACAACCGCGGCGCGCAAACCATGGCCAACCCCCGCCCTGCGGCAGGTGCCGCGTGCGCCGTGCCATACGATCGCCGCACTCCGGTCGCATGGCGTCCTCCGGCCGCTCGTGGGGGGGTGAGGAAGCGCGGGCCGGCTCGCGGCACCAGCCGCGTACGGCTTTCACGTGGCGGGCCATCGTGCGGCCGGGGCATGGCGCTGCCACTTTGCGGCCGTGCACTGCCAGATATGCATGACTGTCTTGCGGCATCTACAAGTGTGGCTGTGGCAGGGGGAGGTGGACCCGGTTTGGTGGCTGCACCGCCGCAGCTCCACCGAGAGCCTGATTCGGAGCCCATCGTCTGTACAGGTGATCGCGCCTAATCCGCGCATAATTTGAACCGGACCGCGCCTAGTCCTGCGCCTATACCCGCGCATAAAAGCTAACCTAACTCCTGCTCATAAATATGACCGGATTCTCCTGCATATGCTAAGACCGTACCTACCCGCGGTACTCTGCGCGGGGGCCTGGTAAAAGGAAGTTTTACAGTACACGCTGGTAAAAGGAAGTTTTAAAGTACACGCGGATTACACGCGGCATGATCAGTGATGATTACCGTGGTAGTTTTCTGTGATATAGTATTGTGCATTGTTACGTACGACGCTGTACCATGGCGTTGTGGGAGCGGGGCCCCGTGTCGAGGCTAGGCGTAACACCTGACCAAGACACGGGGGCCGACCACCACGACGACATGGGCCAGACGACGATTGGACATGTGTGAAAGTGCAGTTGTACGTGAGTGTGTGCAAGAGGCTGCGTGATGTGATGCCCGTGTTCGGCTGCGCTGAATGTGTGAATGTCGAAGCAATGCCGTTCGGTGTGAGGAATAATGCACCTGCAAGCAAGGCAAGGTTCTGTTAATGATGTCAACTGATCTCTGCAGTCTGTCACAGCGCTGTTTGGGTTGCACCAGACATTGCCAAGACACTTGGCAGCGCTGTCGGACATCAAAACTCACGCGCAATGCAGAAGCACTCCTCAGCGAAGCATATAAAAGCAGCAGGATGTCGGTATATATGAGTTCCTGCATGCGATAGAGTCTCGTGAAGCACAAGTTGCACGGCGTTGCGCAGTCGAATGAAACACTTGCAAGCACACGAACATGTACGGACCACAGCTCTGCGGGCAGAGCATTACCTTCCAAAAAGCAGCCAGTCTGAATCATGTAACAGTGGTGTATGTCGTCACAATACTTTAGGATACAGCCATGACCGTCAGTCGCGCGCAGCCTTGAGCTGCAACTGCTGGAAACTAACCAATCCGCAAGCAACAGGACAGTGTGCTAAAGCTGGAAACCCATCTTGATAAGTGATTCAATTATCGATGCGTCTAGTATTTATTGTTGCGCGCCTACACGCAGAGTGATCAGAGCTCTAGTTGACTGTGGCTGTCAAACCTGAAGTGTCTGCAGGGGCACGCCACACTGAGGTACCGCGAGATGCGCGTGCAGCTGCTTACAGCACAGACAGGATGACGTCGTTCAGTGTATCTCTTGTGTGAGATATAACCGTCTCAAGCAGTCCTCGACTGCTGTGAGCAACATGTCGTCGAGCTGGATCTCCATGTGATGATCACTGCTACGATGCTGCAATGATTTGCGCGAAGATCGCTGCCGCGACCAAACGTTTCCTGATAGCTGAGTCGTAGACGTTTTAGTCGCTGATAGCGCTTTATTCCTCAACTGTGTCAGACCGTGGCGTATCTTTATCAGACATCGGCGACTGCCCCAACATGCTTCAGATCCAGCTGATGGGGAAGCTGTCCACAGCCGGCATGGCTTCACCATTTACTGCAGTGCGGTTGTTTGCTATAGTTAGCTACATCAGAGTGTTTCCTGCCATGCTGCCAACGGCACCTTCAGCTTCACAAAGCTGACAAGCATAGCAGACTCTTTGTGAATGCCAAGTACAGCAAGAATTTTATCAATAAGCATTCATCAGCACAGCCTAGCAGACATTCTGATCAGCCATGATTCGTTCGTTCACCACAGATGTATCACACTTTGCGACATTCAGGCACACCACATGGCATGGCCTCCTCAAATCCACTGTATTCAAGGCATTGAAAACCACTTGCTGCAGCATAGATCAACCACAGTTGTCAGCTCAGAACAGACCTGCTGTCCCCATTACTACGTGAGTCGCTGCCCAAACTGAAACATGTGCGTGTTCAACATACAGTGGACCCAACACACTGCCCTGCCCAGTCCAATCACGGGCAATGTGATGGCGGCACTCCCCGGTAGGAGTTTGGGGCTGTTTCTCGCAGTTGCATAGCTGCAGACAGCATGACCATGAGTGCTCTGGTGATCCATCGAAGCTGCGCACACAGGACATAGCGAACGCTCCCAAAAGCCACATCTAATACCCATTCGCAACTGTTATTGTACACTCCTGCCGGGGCTGTGCACAAACGGCATGTTTACAGACTCGAGCACATCGATGGCCATAGACAACTGCATGGCTGCAGCCACTGCCAGGCTGAGCCCCTAACTGTTGCACGATCGAGTGCTGTGCACAGCCTACACAGACCCATGTCAGGCAGACTGTGGCAATGCCAGCCCCGACCTACGCCGATGCAGCCGCTGCAGATGCATGTGCACGCACGGAGACCACTAGCGCCGCCGTACTGATCAATTGAACCTTGGCAGGCCAGTCCTCGACTGTGTCGGCGAACACTGTAATTGTCCCGTCCATGTAGTCCCATACTGCAGCCGATCAGCCCAGGTGGCAGACATGGGCTTCTGCCCACCCTCTGGCCTTCACTATCCAAAGCGACCACCTTCATCCGCCCTCCTCCCTCACAAGGCCAGCAACACAGAATTGCGCTATGGGCGGCGCATGACGGCCTCAATCCCACTGCGACGGCTTGCAGCGATGTGCGCGATTGATCACTCAGACCTAGGAAACGGTAGCGCACAGAAACCTGTCATGCACAACAAACCCATGCACGCCACCCGGCCGCACCACACACGACCGCCCAAGCGCACACGACAACGGCCACAAGTAACGAGCGCCACACCCCGCCCCTCCCACGGACACCAGTATCGGCACCACTGCGCCCAGCCTTGTTGTGCTGGGATAGTGTGGGAATGCCGGCCGCTGTGGGCGCGCATACAAACGTGGGCTGATGTGTGTTTTCTTCGCAAACCCCTTCTGTATGGAACCAAGGCATGTGGTCACCGCATGGTGAGCCATGGAGACGGGGTAAGCAGCACTGCAGGTGGGTGCCCTGAGGGGTAGTGCTGTACCCTGACAGTGCTGTACCCAGGGGTAGTGCTGTCTGTGCCCAACAACCGGTGACCTGGCGCGTAAAGCACTCGAACGGCGTACAGAACAGCTACCACTGCACCAGCACTCGCGTGGTGATGATCGACAGCACAAGATAGAATGAGAATAGCAACTCTCCATGGCTGACACCGAAGCAGAACCTACAGCATTGGTTGCGACGGTCACAGCAGTCAATCTGCTCTGCCTCACACACACTGTGGCTGCTGTCACAAGCCATCTACTCCGGCTCAATACTATATGTCAGAACTGCTCAGAACAGGTGTCCGTCCATGTCAGCTTTTGTGCTGAACATTACGATGATCTGGCCACGATGTTGTGCCGCGCCAGGCACGCCAGGCGCGCGCAATCGAGCCCCCTTCGCGCCAGGCTGGCCACGCATGGAGGTCCCCACCGACGGCCTGCCAGCGCTGACTTGCCATCGCGCATACGCCAACATCCATGGCATATCCCCCTCTTGCCCTGGCAGCCTACACACCCCCCTCAACGTGGTTGAACCCCCGGGGAGCCCCCACGGCGCCCCTCCCGGCACCCCCCAGCACCCCTGCTGCCCCCTCCCGCACCCCGACCCCCCCCCCCCTAACCCCCTCCCCAACACTCACCCCGGCACGTGCCCAGTCACTGCTCGGAGCGCGGCTACCGGTTGACTTTGGCACCAGGTGGTCTGGGGGCAGGGGCCAAGGTCGCCGCGTTGCCGCGGACTTGCGCGTCATCGCGCAAGACGCCACTCCCATGTTCACCCCGGCTGCTGTTGTCGGTGTGGCGCCAACTGGGCGCTCCGGTCCCCCGCACCTGTTGCCCATGCATGGCACTGCATGCATGTACATAGACTGCCCTACGCAGCACTCG
This sequence comes from Ulva compressa, assembly GCA_024500015.1. Taxonomy (NCBI): domain Eukaryota; kingdom Viridiplantae; phylum Chlorophyta; class Ulvophyceae; order Ulvales; family Ulvaceae; genus Ulva; species Ulva compressa. The sequence continues at coordinate 1,080,493 of JALKAD010000179.1, forward strand.
CATAGTGCGCTGTGTATATGGCCCGCCGTTTCTGTTCGGTGTGACCGGTTGATTCTGATGCGGACAGTGCACGACCATGACCGTGCTACCTGCTTGTGATTGTTTCATTTGTTCCCTGGTTTCTTCCCTCAACGCTGCTGGGGGCATTTATCTATCACTGTTCAACACATCATGGCAGTGGTAGCTTTGGAAACCCACTGGAATCCCGAAAGACTTGCTTGCATTCTGTCACTCTTGCTCTCGACTTCACATGTTGCAGAAACCCAGCCACAAACCCGTGGCTGCCAAGACTGCTGTGACTGAGGGCCAGCCCACACTGCACGTGACATAGCTGGCCAAATTCACCCACCGCCAGCATTACCGAGTTAGTACAGGCCGCTGTGATGTCACCATCTCGGCTGCTGGCTCATTGGCTAAGTAGACCTACCGTTGTTATGGCAATATTACAGCAGGTCAAGCGACATTCTGTATGCATTCAGAGGTTCAGGACCAAAAACGCCCCAGGTAGTTGTGCGTGTCGTATACCTCTGCTGGTGTTCTCGCCAGCGAGACGCGGGTGCGCTGGTCTGCCGAGCACAGCCCGATTGCATGGCTGCGACGGTCAAAGCGAGCTAGCTGCACATTCATTGAACCGCACAGCGCAAAACTGCATGTATCGGATGACGTGATATGTATTATCACGTTGGTAACTGTGAGGATCGCAACTGCGTGCAGCTTCATATCAGCTGGTCCGTCGAGTGTTTTTACCGCTGGCCTCAGTCAATCGATCAACTGACGCGAACCAGGCAACGTGATATAGAAAGCGACTGCAGCCACTAGTGGAGCTCTATAGGTGTGTCTCCCCGTAGGTATGAAAGGGTCACAGCTGCTGCACGACTATGATGGCGCCGTCGGTCACCACAGTTGTCCAGCTTGTCCAGGCTGTGTTTCGCACGGCGCAGTCATCTTCCGAATCAGAGACTGACTGTCCTCTGCTACATAAGTGTCGTTAGTATCATTATAATAACAGTTCTGTAACCCAGGAACGGTAGTTGCACCCATTGCGATTAGACAGCTGCATCAGCCGCTGTCGACATCGTCTGACGGCACGTGAAGAACGTCTAACAATGTCCTCACATAATACTGCAGTCTTCACCAGTGTACCAGTGTACCAATGCTGTATTTGGCACGTCCGGCACATTTCCTCACGGTTCACAGTCCGCGCATAGCGATAATACGCGCGGGTACATCGACTTGTCCAAGAGCAGGTCCGCGCATAGATCTGATACGCGCGGATATGGAGTGCGCGCAGTTTAGCGGCATAGCATTTTTATGCGCGGTTGAGATCCGCGCATAGCGGGCCAGCCTATACTTACGCGCGGCCACCTGTACAGACGATGCATGACGTTGACGGCATCGTGCAGCCGGGCCACGCAAATGGCGGCGGCGGCGGTGCTGGTCGCGGCGTCGGTGGAGGTGCCGGCCGTGGCGGCGGCGGCGCGGGCCGCGGTGCTGGCGCGGCGGGCGGCAGAGGCGAAGGCAACAGGGTGGTGGTGGCGGTGGAGGTGGGCGTTGGCGGGGCGGCGGTGGGAGGGCGGCGGCGGCGCCGGCAGGCGGCGCCGCGGCGCGGCGGCGGCGGCGGCGGCGGCGGCGGCCGCGTGGCGCCGGTGCCGGTGGCGGCGGGGGGGGCCAGGACGTGGTCCTCCGGGGGGCGGCGGCAATGCGGCAATGATGGTGGCAGTTCAAGCGATGATGATGTCATCCTGGTTGTGCCCGAAGGAACCACTCGGCATCCGCCGTTGCACGTTGAGAGCCTGGATGAGAGTCGTGATGCGATGACGGCTGCCCACGACACGTCGACTGACGACTTCGCATTCTACACTGATGCACGGCAACACCCTCATACAGTGCTTCGCAACCATCCGGTGGTGGAGCTCTCACCAGTGGTATGCCTTTGCTGGTGACGATGCGCGTCTGTGTACACATGTGATGTCACCGAGCGCACCTGTGCGTCACCTGGGATGGCCTCAATCACATGCATGCATTTGCCTTGCTCGCAGCATTGATTGCATCCGCAAACCTTCACTGACAGCCGGTTGTAGGCGATTGCAATTGACCCGGTGATTTAGTGCTCGCCGGCCCCTTCACGAGTTGTCACTTGCGAAGGCCAGCACTCGATCTCCCAGCTTGACATATGCGCCTGGCTGTGCAGCGTTTGCAGCACATGCTGGTCCCCCCTGATGGCGTCGAGGCCGTTGTTGGTATCGTCATGGGCGGCCCCGGCAGCGGGAAGACTTCACTGCTGCGCGACTTTGCTGCACTGTCGACCGATGGCTCCCAGCTTCGTTCCACCCTCCTCGCTCGTGCGGCTGCGGCACTGCCTCCGGTGCACCTTCGCCCGGCCGGCCCACCAGCTGGTGTTCATCTGCTGGCCCACAAAGCGTTGATCACAGCAAACATCGGCTTGCCCGCTGCCACCCTGGCGCGTGGTATGCATGCGCATGCATGGACCTCCAGGGTCGACGACACGGACGGCTTCTACAGTGGGCATGCCGCGGTGACCATTGCAGGGCATGTGCTGCATGTGCTTGAGGAGGTTCAAGCGTGGCTCAACCTCCTGCCGCTGTACTTCGAGAAGCTGCGCGCTGCTTTCAATGTCTCCCCGGACGGCATCGGGGGTGTGCTGCGGCGGTGCCAGCAGGTTTTCGCCATGGACCCCCAGCAAAACGCATGCCGCATGCACGGGGTACAGTGCGTGAGACCAGACGGCAGCGTCGAGTTCGTTCCCAACACGATGGTAATGCCGTGGACAATTCTGGAGGACAAGCTCTGTGTGGGGAAACCCAGCGCGAAAATCCGGCATCGGGTCTTTGTGATGCATGACAACCACCGCATGTTTGGCGCTATGTACAGGCTCCTCCGTGACGGGTGCGATTCGTCTCGTGTCCGCACCTAAGCTTACTGCCACATTCCACCCGCGACCTGTCGCACGATATGTTGCAGGTGTCGGCCACGTGGCATAAGCGCAAGCTTGCGCTATTGATACGGCTGCCGTCGTGTTCGACATTGCCTGTTGTGGTGCGCAGAGCACAGTCTTGTTCTCGGGAGCACGTGCACCTGTGCATTTCCACGACCCACATGCATGTCTACAGTTGCCTGAGGCTCGATCGAATGTGAGTTCAGCGTGGTGCACAGGTGTGTGCACAGTTGTGCACACAGGTGTGCCTCGGCTCCCACGTCCGCTACTTTTCTGGTAGGACCTCCGCGACCAGCTTTGGTGTGTGGTACACTATGATAGCTCTGGGCACGCAACAGCGTTTAAGCAAAGACTTTGTCGGAATCTGTGTATTGCGTACGTTTGCACGGCTGGTGTACGCACAGCAACAAATTGTTCACACCTTAAGATTCTCGCCGTGGCCGTCATTCGCACCGTGTGGAGCTGTGCAGGAATGCGGCCGACCTGCACACCCTCAACCGCCGCAAGGTGCACTTGAGCACCGACGAAAAGTTCGTGACGTTTTACCACCCCGACCTCACAACCGCCCCCGTCGCCGATTCATTCGGCATGAAGGACGCATCGCATGGTGTTCATGCTCAGCCAGGCGGGCTGGACGAGGAGGCGTTGCTGGCCGAGACGGACATCAATCCACAATTCCGAATGACGAACGGCGGCGAGACGCGCTTGCGACCGCCTGCAACTGTTGTGGTCGCCGGAACCAAGCCGGACTGCAAGAAGCTACGCACGGATCTGGAGAAGCGAGCTGACTACATGGCGCTCCGTGCGGGCGTGCCACGCAACCTCGATGGGCTGGACACCGACCACACGTCCCGGTTCTGCAAGGCAGAGGACGCATATGCGTTCAAGTGTGATCCCCATGTTCATGTGTGCTATCACACCGTCTTGCTTCTTTGCGACGCAGCGCGCGCCGCATGGTCTGATTTTGCATTTCGCTTCCTTGCAACACTCCGCCTGCATGGGCTTTGCAAGGGCTCCGCTGGGTCCGACGGTGTACTCTGAATGGTGCTAGATGCGGACTGCTGACGTGCACGACGTGCCTAGCTGTTAGTAGGATGGTTGGATCCGACTTGTCCTAAACTCGGGCATCTCGAGCTCTGCCATCGCTCGCTAGGATCGGGAAAATGCGGCCCCGTGACACTTGCGGACCTGATTGTTACAGCCGTTCAACCGTAGGTTGCCCACGACACTGGGGTACCGGTGCAGGCACACCGGGAAGTGGGGAAAGAAGGCCGTGCAGGAGCTTGAAGACTTTGTGTTTGCGACCTGGCGGAAAATCACCCTCCACATTGGCGAGCCGTACATCTTGACGGAAGGGCATGGTGAAGCTTGCCCCAACGGGTCGCCCGCTGTCATACTGTCGTGGCGCCTGCTGGAACGCGAGAAGATCAAAGCGGAGATGGTACACAAGATGGAGACAAAGCTCCCCAATGTCATCAAAGCGCATGCGACCTGGGATCGGATCTCATTTGTCGGTTCCGCGGCTGGTGTGAGCTTGGGGCCGGAGTCATCTGCTGCCCAAGTGGCCGAGCTCGCCATGGACCGGTTCCTCGACACCGTTGCTGCTGGTGGGTATTGCATGCTGCCGCGTGTGAGTGTGCGATCAACAAGCGGCATCACTCAGGAGATTGTGTTGCACCCATCTCCGGAGTTCATCCTCGACCGGCGCGGGCATCTGGTTGCACTACAACTATGGTAACACGCGTCACAGGACGTCCCGCAGAGCGTCTCGTGACGCTTGAAGGACGCTGGCAGGACAGTCGATTGACGCATGTAGGACATCGCGAGGATCCCTGGCGGTTCGTTCCAAACGGTGGCAAGGACGTCCCCAGACAGCCCTTGGACTGTTGCGGGATCCTCCCCAGTTATCATGGCAGAGTTCAGGATCCTCGTCAGAGGGCTTATGCATGATCCGAGGACGCTGGTCAGGACGGAAATTGGGTTACAGACTGTCCTAAGGACGCCCTGGGCTTAATTTCAGGATCCTATCAGGTTCCCTGTGGATCCTTTGACGGCTTGGCAGGATCCTGTGGCCTGCCAGGCCTGCCAGGGGACCCTTAGGGCCCTGCCAACCCGTCAGTGCCTTCGCCATAGATCTACTACACGGCTCCGGAGAGCGCACGGCCTCTGCAGCCATGCCTCTGCAGCCCTGCCTCTGCAGCGCTGCCTCTGCGCCTGCCGCGCCGCCTCTGCAGCCTGCCTCTGCAGCCCTGCCTCTGCAGCCTGCCTCTGCAGCCTGCCTCTGCAGTCTGCCTCTGCAGCGCTGCCTCTGCAGCCCTGCCTCTGCAGCCCTGCCTCTGCAGCCCTGCCTCTCAGCCCTGCCTCTGCAGCCCTGCCTCTGCAGCCTGCCTCTGCAGCCGCCTCTCACCCCCCTGCCCTCCCTGCCTGCCTCTGCAGCCCTGCCTCTGCAGCCCTGCCTCTGCAGCGCTGCCTCTGCAGCCCTGCCTCTGCAGTCCTGCCTCTGCAGTCCTGCCTCTGCAGCCCTGCCTCTGCAGCCCTGCCTCTGCAGCCCTGCCTCTGCAGCCCTCTACAGCCCTGCCGCATGTGGCACTGCGCACGGCTGCACGCTTGTGTGGGAAGCGGCCACAGCCCTGCTGCATCCCACCCTTTCCCCACCACCCACCCCTCCACTTCACCTGGCAAGCTGCTGACCCTGATAATGACGTGCTGCTCATTCAACTTGGCTCGCCCTCGTGCCCCCAGCCGGTCGAGCCCTGCTGCATAGCTGCTGATGCTCACTTTCCGAGCAGGCGCTGCATGTCTGCTGCCCGGGCCTCTGACAACTGGGTCTGCACAGTACATGGGAGTTGGCATTGGCTTGGAGGGCCGCTGACACGTGTCAACACTACTTGCGTGCCGGTGACGCGCTTGTATACTGTGCTTCCATAGGATGCAGCGCCTCTCGGCTCGTACCTTTTGGTCTTGGAGGGTGTGCCACATTGATGACAATGTGCTATCGCTAGGTGCGGTGGTCAAGTCTGTTGGCTGTTTATCCTCA
>JALKAD010000179.1:1100482-1111297 GCA_024500015.1 Ulva compressa
AGGCGCACTGGCACGTGCAGAGGCGACAGCAGCGGTGGCATGCTGGCCACAAGCTGCATGCATGCGAATGAGTCTCGTTCGGCAAGCCGATGCGATGGGTAGTGAGCTGATATGTGGGCCGCTGGTCATGGCCATGTGTAGGGCTGCCCAGCCAAGCAAGAGCGCCAGGGAGTGGCATGTGGGTGATGAGTGGCACGGGGCATGCCTGGCAGAAGGTGAAGAGGAGGGTCATGTTGGTGCGGATGCCCTCCTGCTCGAGCTGCTTGCACGCCTGGATGCCCTCCCACGTGGTGGCAATCTTGATGTAGATGCGATCCTTGTCGTAGCCGTGGCCGCTGTACAGCTCAATCAGGCGCCGGCCCTTGGCCACTGTGGCCTCTGTGTCGTATGCCAGCCTGGCATCACACTCTGTGCTGACCTTGCCCGGCACAATCTCCAGGAGCTCCGCTCCAACTCCTGTGGCGAACCGGTCTACCGCTCCTGCAGGTGGGGAGGCGGTTGGCGAATAGCATATGCATGCATGCTGATAGGGAGGCTGTGCAGCTGCTGTGTTGACCAACATGCGTCGCACATCAGCCTTCGCTCCGCGAAACAAGTGAATGTAGCGACCATGGTAGTCGTGCTTGGCACCTGCGAGGCTAAACGCGATGGATCAGGCAGGCTGACGTGTCTGTGCAGGTGAATCTCGATGGAGCGTGGGCAGGACAACGCTTGACCGAGGCGCCATGGTCACAGCCGGCCATGAACGATTCTCTTTCTGTTTGGACACCATGTGTGGAAAACTTCGAGCTGGAAGCTGGTGAGCTGGCTATGCGCTTGGGAAGACCTGAGTGCAGCAAGCTGTGGACAGAGTACCTGAGTAGGGGCGCTCTTTATCGATGTTGTCAACGTCAGCAAGCTCATCTTCCAGGGCCTGCTTCAGTATGGGCTCGTATGCTGGAAGATCTACGACCTTGTACAGCAGAGATGGGTTGGTGGTGCAGTCAATTGGCTTGTACTCCTTGATTTGGGACACATCACCTGCATATTCGCCTGCGTGAGCAAGTGGGATGCCTGCAACGCCATTCTGAAGCATGCTATATGAAACTGCTCGCATGAGTTATCCATGTAGCTCTCCTAACGAGAATCCAGCACTGCGGCGACACAGGAGTGCCTGGGTGAGGTGAGCATATGGAGCAACGCCAGAGCGTGCCTGTATCTGCCACCACAACCGTCATCGCTTGCAGGGCTTCGAGCTGATTTGCTGGACTCCCCATCCCGGCTGCAGCGTCTTTTCGCTCCGCAGTCGCGCGTGCTCGGAGGGCCTGTCGCCTGCCAGTCTTTGCCACCAATGCGGGCCGGCGTGCGTGTGAGACTTGGAGAGAAATCATGAGTTCACCTGCACTTGGCTTGATGTTTACTCGCGTGAGGCAGTACTCGCGTCGGAACACAAGCGCACCCCGGGTAACTCGACTAGCTGCAGTGACGAGGACGAGTACTTGCGGTTCGTCTAGCATGCAGGGGCAAGCTCTGCGCGGCAAGCCACGCCAACAAATTCTCGCCCAGACATACAGCTCAGATCAAGCTTCCAGCTGTGCATGACAGGAGCAGGAACGCAGGAAGGACCAGCTAACCTGACTATCGGATATCCCGGCAACGCTGACGTACGCGTGCACATGGATCTTTAAGACGCCCGCGGCCGTAGTGCTAAGGCTGGACAGTCACTACGTACGTGCACCGTTTCATCAATCCAGGTCATGCTTGCAGCGTCAGAGAATTGTGCATGAAGATTCTAGCTAGCTGCAGATAAGGAAGAGGCACCGGACCGGCGCGCGTCCGGAGCTCGAGACGTCAATTCCAACTCGCAGTCGCAAATGTATGCCCGTATTTGAAGGCTGCCAGAATTGCAATTCTCAATCGACACAACGCTCGCTTGAGCTATTTTGTTTTCTTGGGTGGCGCTTGGGGAGTGTCATACCGTTCTGCAAGCCGATATCAACGTGGATGCCACAGTCAGCTTGCAAATATGCAGTCCTAGGCCTTGTTTGCATCAAATGGTTGGAGCAGGGCTACAATGCGTGGAAGTGATGCAACTCTTCAGCTGCATATGTATTTATGTGTTGACTGGAGCCTGGCGGTTGCTGCTCGTGTATCGTTATCAGGCACCGGGGGTAACGCGAGCGCTCGCGTGTTTCCGAGACTTCGCAACATGCCTCATGTAAATCGCCTGTCGGGTCCCTGCGCCGAAGCAGCTGCAGACATTTGGACAGCAGCCGACAGTCTCAAGCAATGCTAATTTATAAATGAGGGTGCCACTGTCGGTAGCGAGGTTGCTGCTGGCTCGTGATTGCAACCGCACCTGGGAACGAACAGTTCGCCATTCTTGCACAGTGTGCACAGGACGGTCTGAGTCCCACTTCTTGGAGGTGACTCAGTGGTCGATTCAAGAGTGTATGTGCTGGCGCCTTTGTTCAAATTATGCCTGAGCAACCAATCAAGTGGAGAACTTCGACATGCAGTTCTCCATCCGGGTAGATACAATCGAGATATGCCAAGGCGAGAAATGCCACACCTACAGCTGTAATATACCGCTGGCGAATGGACTATCACTGGCACGCTTCGCGTGAACATTGTCGCTCGAGGTCCCAGCCGCTAGCTGGGCCATCTCAGACGGGGGCCGCTGCAGAGCTCTGAAGACATCTGTGCGCAGTCCCCCGGGGGTGTCAGGCAAGCAGCATCAGTAGAGACCTCCTGCCCGGATGCAAACACGACAGCTATATGATGGCAGACCAGCCTCAGATCCTATCACAAGACAGTGGCTCCTTGGGCATCATGAGCGAGGGAGACTAGCGAGGGAAACAACTCGCCTCAGCCGCAAGGTCACGTGGGATCCCCATGAGCCAGCTCCCATGCATGCACATCCTCTACAACAGGCTGCCCTGCCTGTGGCTTCCCCCCCCCCTGAGGGTAAATCTGAGGCATCGGTGTTGTGTCTGAGACCACGGAGCATTGCACACGTGCAGCCATCGCCATGGTGTTGCACAGCAAGCATGGACAAGCGTTTGGCACCGCCATTGCAAGTTGAACTGAGAAGAGTAGGCATGTGGGCAAACATGCTGAGTGTGATGGAAGCACCCATTGAATCGTACTTCAGGCGTCACCCCTGGGAAGGCGTCACCCTGGGCGTCACCTCAAGGCGGCCTAGGCGTGGGCAGGCGTGAGGACCCCTTTGTGCACGAATCCAGCTGCCTGTGAACTCACTGTTTTGCAACAGGTTCCCATCCCGCCTTCCAAGCACCTGCAACCACTGGCACTGGTGTGGCACATAACTGCAGTCGTGGCAGACAAATACTGCAAGACTCTTCTGCTGAACAGACACACAAGCTGAGGGTCCCAAACAAACTGGGGCACGCACGGCAACCCACTCGGCTCGGTGACATGGCATCGGCATCCTGCACATCAGAAGCTCTCACGCCAAGCCAGAGTGACCCATCTGAATAGACACACCGCCAGATCCCTGTGCTACTGAAGGGTCCCCTTTTGATTGCCATCATTCTCAGCCCCCCGTCAGCAGAACAGTAACTCGCACAGCCATTGGATGCAGTGGAGCTCCACCATGGAGCAGCATACCAGCAGGCGGCCTGGGTGGCCCAAGTTTCACCGCGCATACATGCAAGAGATTGGTCTCAACAGGGCTCAGTGGACTGTCTTTGTCGCTCTTGACTACTGAGTGACTGTACATGCTCACTGTGGTGCCAATGAGCTGCTTACACTTGAGCCACCCAGTTGCTCGTGCTCACAAAGCTGACATGACAGAGCGGTGCTGTCCCTGTGCACTTGGCACTGGCCAAGCCCTGATTCAACTCCAATCGAGGTTGCAGGCTCATACAGATGTAACATTTTGATCTTTGGGCCATCAGTAGCTCGCCACACGGCTGACACAGATTTGTGGTGTTTGCATACGTGGGTGGTGACCTGCCCCTGTTGCACACATATATTACACTGGGCTGAGTAGAGACATCCATGAGATAGATCACAGCCTCGGCGCCGAGGAAAGCACAGACGCGCACCAGCAGCGCCATACAGAAGTCTGTGGCCGCAAACTACGGCCTTAAACTATGGCCTTTTTCCATGACCCACAAGGCAGATTGCTACTTGACACTAAAAAAACTAGACTCCGGCAACCTGCTGCTAGACCATACTGGCAGTTTAAAGCGCCACCAACCTGGGGGCTGCCTGGCTCGTGCTCAGCCTGGCAGCCCCCACAAAACAGCAAACATGGAAGATGCTTGCACGCCGCACAGTGCGGCTGAGGCCCGGATCGATCCCGGTGAGACGCACCCCAGCACGCCAACATGCTGCACCACCAAAGAGAGTTTTTTTGCACCTCAATCCTGTGCTTGCGGCAGAACAGTCCCAGAGAACAGTCCTGAGAAGAGTCCGCCAGCTGCACGCAACGGGGCCACAGGCCGGCTGGCACGGCGGACGTGTCCCCTCACCTGCCCCAGCATGCCTGCGACGTAGCTAAACTATGCATAGTTTGCCGTGCATGTGACACATGCACCTGGCCGCAACACCAGCACCACGGCCACTGCAGCGAGGGCAAACTGGAAACGCACTGGTTGCAAACACGCAACCGCAACACCAACACAATCTGGTCATGCACACGAGTGCTCATCGCGGCGGGCCCGCCTTCGCCTGCAGCTTATGTGGTCGGCCTGAGCGCAAAACCTGTCGGCACACCGCCGCAGGCTGGGCCGCCCAGGGACGCAGCTCCCAATGCACACGCCCACAGCATCAGGCAACACGCAGCACGAGCATACACCCTTCGCACACAGGCTCGCATTCGATCGCAGTCCCTGCACACCACTGTCGCGGGGCAGAGACGCCGCTCCGTCATGCACACTGGAGCCCCAACGCGCCTCTTCTGCCGCGGCGGAGTGTCAACGAGGATGAATCCTCTTTACCGTGGAAGCCTGCACGACGGCGGCCACAACGGCGCACGCTTTCTGCGATGCCGCCTAGTCAGCATAGACGAGGGAGCGGCGCGGCCGCAGCTCGAGGTGCCACGCGGCCGCCATGCTGGCCAGCCGCTCCTCCAGCGCCTCCTGCGCTTCCACCTCAGCACGCAGCGCGGCCTCGAGGGCCTGTGCCGCCGCCGGGTCCTCTTGCAGAAGCTGCTGGAAGGTCGCTTCGGCCATGCCGACCATCCTCTGCACCGGCGCTCCAGCTCAGAGGTGTGGTGCGTGCTCAAGCATCGGGCCAAGTACACGGGTGTTTTGTTGGGACCAGGTGTGTATTGTGGGAGGCAGAGCACAGCGCCAGTGGCGCCCCGGAAAGCATGCGCGCGCTCCGGGGCACATGTGTGGAGCCGAGGAAGTGTGGTCCGTCAAAGCCACCAACAGTCACCAGGAATGCAGACCCCGGCCCGATGAGGGTGCTGATAGCGTGTCGGTGTGCGGCAGGGGCGCCGTTGACGAAAGTTCGGTCATGGCTCAAGAGGGGCCGCTCTTGAGCAGCCCGGGCAGGAAGCCGGGAGGTGGTTTCGTGTAATGAATGCGACAACACGGCCATGTCCGGCAGCGAAAGCAATGTTGAGTGTGGACGGACATCATCTGTCCTGAAGACGGGTGCAGTATCGGGGTGAGGGGGCGGACCTGGTCCTGGCATGGCTCTGACAGCGGCAGCGGATGCAGGGCACGCGGCACGGGGCCGGAGGCGGCCGCGAGCTGCCGGAACACGCGAGGCGACAGTGTGATGGCGTCGGCGCCGGCGACGGCGAGCGCCTCCGCCGCGCTGTGCACGCCCGCCACGGCGACGCGCGTCGCAGCGCAGTGGCGCTTGCAGTAGTGGTAGATGCGGCGTACCGCGGCGACGGCGCCGGCGTCGCAGGGGCCCTGCGCGGCGGGGTCGCAGAAGCCAGCCGCGGCCTCCGCAGTGTCGAGGTCGATGGAGGTGACGGTGCCGACGTGTGCCTCGCTCGGCGGCCGCAGGGAGGCCGTGATTTGGGAGGGGCTGACGTCGGAGGCTGCCGCGGCCTGCATGCATGCGCCGCGTGAGGCCGCAGGCCGTGGTGTGGGAGCCGTCACAGAGGTATGCTCCACAAGGTGGAAGAGCAAGAAGGCAGGCATGCATGGCAAAGCTCAGATGCAGGAACCACGGCCAAAGCCGTACACGAAACGGGAAGTATGAGCCTTTGTCACCTAGAAGCCTGTCTTACTCACACTTGACTCACGAGTGCTGATCACAGCACAGCGCAGGCCTCGGTGTGGGTGCGCTTGACAGCGCGCTTGACAGCGCATCAAGCTCTGAGGGGGGGTGTGCGGGGCACATCCGTGCATACGGAATCCTCCAATGGCCTGGGTGCTAGTACAGGGGTAAGGGCCTGACTGAGTCGATGCCAGGCCTGCCGCAGTTGACTGCGTCAAGGGCGCAGTCGCCGAAACATGAAGCATGCAATTGTGCACCATGCTTTGTGTTGCACTGAGATGGAGGGGGGGCGCCAGCAGCGGCGAGGGCACCGCGTGCGGCTTTCTGTGGTCCACGCTGTTGAACGCCAGAAAATTTATGATATAACACTGTCATTGTACCGGGCTGGCAGGCCAGAATAAGAGATCAGGCGCATGGCCGGGAGCCCGGGTGTGCCTGGGCGATGCAGAAGACGTCATACCAGCATGTGAGACAGAACGCGGTTCTTTAATATCTAATCGGCGCGGGGCAGGGAGCATGCCTGGGCGATGCTGAAGACGTGGGTGATGTTGGTGGGGATGCCCTCCCGCTCCAGCTGCTCCGCAGCGCGCAGCCCCGGCCATGTTGCCGGCAGTGTGACGGCGACCCGGCCGTGGAAGCCGTGGCTCGCGTGCAGCCCCACAAGCCGCCGTGCGCGGTCCGTCATCGCGTCCGCGTCGTGTGCTGCTCGCGGGTCGCACGTTGTCGTCAGCGGCCCCGGCGCCGCGTCCAGCAGCCGAGCTCCGACTGCGGCTGCCACGCGCTCCGCAACCCCTGCACCAGGTCGCTGCGTGTGAGAGGTCTGAAGCTCCCCCGCCGGTACTGCCAGATGGTTGCTGCGTGCTGTGATGAGCCCCAGCATGTGGCAGCTCGAGTGAATGCCGGAGGGAAGAGTGTGTGAGCCCGGTACATGTCCAGCACAACTGGTCAAGGAGTTGTTTCGCCCCCGTGCCATGGCGTGGCTGTGAACGCACCGGAGTAGGGGTGCCGATCGATGATTTCATCAGGCCTGCTGTATTCATCTTCGAGCGCTCGCTTGACGGTGAGCTCGTGCTCAGGCAGGTCAACCACTTCCAGCAGCGACATCGGGTTGATGGTGGTGGCGTCAGGTCCATACCTGCTGACCCGTGACGCATCATCTGCACCACGCAAGATGTCGATGTGAAATTTGTTTACCGGCATCTACGGCAGGCCTTGGAGCTGGTTCTCTGCTAGGTCGTGCATTGCAGTGCATCCGGGAACGGATGGGATCCCTCGGAAAGTAAATTCTTGCCCCTCGATCGACCCCAACACACGCAACCTGGCGTCAATATGCTGGCAGGCATGTTCTTGCCGCAGTGATGCGCAGAGGTGTGCATCAATATCGGGGAGTAAGCTGTACATGTTCGATGTCGACAACGACACGGCCCGTCGCTTGGCCAAGCGTAGAGCAACACACCGAGGGCCGCCGCACCAGGTCAGTTATGATTCTACAGAGATCGTAATCAAGAGTGATGTGTGTATATGGTCTGGTCAAGCATACGCCTTCGACGTGCACGCGGTCAGTTGTCGCTCACTTGAGCATGCATGATGCCCTGCCCTATGCGCAGATCGATCTAGATCTGACACGAAAACGCAACCACGGCAGCCATACACAGGCGCCTGGCTCTAGCCTATTACCAACTGCTTTTGCGCCTCGTTCGACACCATACATGTCACTGCGCTATGCACCTATCCTGCAAGTCGCGGCTATGCATGACTGCTATAGCTATTCGCACGACGTCGAGACGAAGTCCAACCATGACTGGTCAACCGGAGCACTGCTCACATTGCAGCAATGCGAAAACAATTAGAGCCAGCAGCGCACTCGAGCTCAACATGACTGACGTCATCTTGCGGAACTGGCTCAACTGGGAGCCCGAGTTGTGCACTCTCGCTCTGTCCATCCGCCGCTGAAGAGGGGTGCACCGGCAGCGAGTATCTCCACGAGCATCGCGCGGGCGCAGGGCATCTAGCCGCTGATGAACTCCTACGACTATCATTGGTGAAGGGCAACGCGCCTGGCGGTCCTTTTGGTTTCGGTACTTGAGTACCTGCAGGCACGGATGCGACAGCTCGGTCTCCGACGCCACGTTGCAGCCTTGATGTCGCAGGAATCCAGACAAACAGCTACTTTGCAGAAGTTGTTAAAGCAGGTGCCGTGCAGATAGTACAGGAGATATATTGTGCGCAGCGCTAGGCAAAGGCCATCCTTCACGCGACCGGCTCCGCTGACGTGGAAGCTGACGCTGAGACTCGTGCATCACCAGTCTCCCCACAAATAAAAATAGAGCCTGCCATATGCCCTAAGACAGTATGAATGCAGCCACTGTCACTTGCCACTGCGCGTCGCTGTCTCGTTCCGGCCGTGCGGGGCGAGAGGCGCCTGTGCGCTCCTGCGTGTCTGCATGCGTCGCGGAGGGAATGTACTCATCAGAACAGCATCGAAATAACGCACCGCTCCACTCCGTTACTGCTGATAGATGTTTCTGTGGCCTTTGGTGCTTGCCTTGTGCGTACGGCCCGGAAGTACGATATCTCGTCCAGTCAATGCGGGATCGATATCCAGTGGATGCGTATGCTTGTAAGAAACGTTGAAGGAAATTACGTCAGTTCTTATACAGGCATTTGGGATGCTCGCAACAGTCTGACTGCGCCTATGTGACAGTGCAGGGCACGCTCTGGGCAGCTTGCAAGCGCACGCACGATTTGGCAAGCGCGCAATCGTGTCAACTCCATCGTCATGGCGCGCACGTGACGCATTGTAGGCTCCTTCCCAGGACCCCCCATATCCAGATCACAGCTCTGCCCGCACTACTCAGACCTGCGGATCACAAGCTTAGGACGTCGCAGCAGTGTTCGTTGCCCGGGGCAGCATGGTGTGAGGTGCCTGTGCAGGCCCGTGTGCACTGTGCAGCTCAACCAATCACTCTGTAACGTATCTCATCATAGGCCCCATTGCAAGGCTACAGGAATCCCCTGATTTGAGTGCCACATGTATGCTCAGACCTCTGATCCGCATGTGTGTCTCAGGTTAAGTGTAAAGTGTGAATTAGTTTACTTGCCTAATTCGATTAGGCCAAATGTTGACATAGCCGGCAAACCGGGACCAAGGAGCCAAAGGGTAAACCAGGTGCTGTTATTCTGTGCCCAGGCATACATCTTTTGCGATCCTGTTTGCTGCAGCCATACCAGCAGGCTGCCCAATCGGACAGCCAGTGAGCAGTCGCAGCAGCTTCAGCCCTGCAGGTAGCCAGAGCTTGGAGCAGAGGCTGGCATGCACATGCACCGGGATCCTGTGGCCAGTGCCGAGTAGGTCTGGTACAATCCCTAGCGTTGTAAACTTCGTTGCCTCTGTTGCCGTGGCTGCAACAACTGGATCAGTGTGTGGTGGTCAATGCTTGACAGCTGGCCAGTGGTGATGTCGTAAGTCTGCGAATGAAGATAAACTCGGATGCACCTGTTCCATGGTTGCTATACACTGTGCCTATATCCGGGTCTGTGCTGGCAAGCGCATGAACAGCCCACTGTTGGCTTGCCTGGTCTTCACTGGTTGTCCCTCAGTGGAACTCCACATCTCTATCGCCCTCTGGCGGTCCACCGAAGCTTGTGCACATCTCAGCAAGAGATCTGTCTGGACGCACATACTGCAAAAGCTCGATTGCCCGTGCCACATACTTCTCGATTGTCATTGTCAGCCGCTTCTCCTCTTCATTTGTTCAACTAGCCAGTCCCAGCCCTCTTGCACGCCTTCTGCAGATAGGCCACAGCAGTGCATGATTTTCCAGGAGTGATTGGAGGCGCTCCCAGCCAAGTCTAAGGCATCAGCTATCTCCTGGTGTGGCATGCTCTTTGGGAGGTCCATTTTGTTTGCCAGGATCAGGATCGGCCCCTGTGTTCCCTTGACAACAGGGTGCGCCAACATCTCCTGGAATTCCTCCCGAGCAACAGCCCTGGAATGACGTTCTGAGTCAATCGGCCGTGAGCACAACATGGTGCAACATCTGTTTATGCTGATGTATGCTGGTCAATACACGGACCCATACAGTTCAACTCTGACATGGTGTGCCGTGGACGGCAATATGGCGCACTGCGGGGCAAGCCATTGTCAGGCACTGTAGACAGGGACACACATCCGCAAGGCATCAGCCGAGTCGATGACAAAGACGATCCCTTCAACTTCCTGGTAGTAGTTTTGCCACATGTTTCTGTATCTGGAACCACCTGCCATGTCTATCACTGTCAGACCAACGTTTCCATGTTTCAGATTCTCAATGTTGCATCCGATCGTTGGAGCCTGCTCTCCTGCTTTCGCAGCTGATGCAGGTCGAAGATGACTGACGATGGTTGTCTTCCCAGCGCCATCTATCCCCACAACGACGACCGAGTACTGCAACAACAAGACGATGAAGATTTCCGAGCATCCAGGCTTCTCATCCAAAAACCACACAAACCCCCCGGTGAAAAGAAACAGGCCAGTTCCACTTCTCTACTCGCACCTTTTTTGAGTTGAAAATCGAAGTCCCTTGCTTCTTTGCCTTGGAGCCAACTCCGCCCATGTCGTGGCGTGAACCTCGACAGAGATCGGGA
>JALKAD010000179.1:1117895-1127912 GCA_024500015.1 Ulva compressa
TGCTGAGGTTGGCGTTTGCGTCTTCCCACACATAGCACCCCAACCCCTTGAAAGTCACGTTGGTCAGTGTGGCAGCAGTGGCAGCCCCCTTGCAGATGAAAGCGTTCCGGAGATCTGAAACTGGGTCTGCGAGCCCTGCAGGTCATCACTGGTCATAGTTATGCCACCTCCTAGCCGCTGATATGGGTGATTGAGTGGTCATGTCGTCGACTGTGCACCAGCAATGGTGTGCAGCATCAGCAGGAATATGCCGCACCCTCGATTGTAATGTTCTCCATGCTGATGGCCGGGCCCTCACAAACAAGAGCAAGCCGTTCTGCCACGCAAATTCCTCCATTACGAATTTTGGTGGTGCCAGAGAGGAATGGCAGATACCAATGTGGATGAGGCTTCTCATGCCAAACCATCTTGTACACGTCTTTTTCATAGCCTCCTCGGGGTTGCATAACTCGCCCGCCCATATCAACATTTAAGCCTGTTGCTTCTGCGTTCAACCACTTACAAAGGTCTTCAGTATTATGAACTGATTGTGGAAGAGTTGTCCACTGCAAGCCGAGCTCCAGGTCATTCAGAGCCAACGGCACCAGGCAAGTGAGCGCTCTTTGCTTCAATACGCACATTTTCAGTCATCCTTGCCAACAGCTGATCGTTTGGGTGCCTTGTCACGCTGTGATGTAACACAAATCTGACGCTCCTGTGCGAAACGTGAAAGACTAACTGCGTCAACCTGAAGCTGCCCAGCACTCAACAGCTGCGTGAACCTAAACTCCCGGCTTGCCAAAGGATCAGATGTGCAGTTCGCTTACGCACAAGGTGCAGAATCGATTGGATGTGAAGCGATGGACGTCAACTTCACTACATTTGAAATTGTCGAGGCCACGAGTGATCACCCAATAATAGCGGACGCTGAGACAAGACACCATGGCAGGCTTGAAAGCATATGCGCTTGCCCAGCCGGCTTGGTCGGTGATTGCAGATAGGTCTAAGTTGTTCATGTCCTGTGCAATTCACCTTGCGTTGGATCGCACAAGCTGATGCATCGACGCGTCATGACACGCTGTTGCGCGGCTGCGCGGCCGTCCAACTGGATTGCAAGCGAACCAGTGCGCGTAAGTGCAAAAATTCTCCAGTCAGTGCATGCGCAGCGACGGAAGCAACATGCTGGCAGCGAAACATGCCTGCCGTGACATGAAATCAAGGTCATCCCACTTGCAATTGCGCATGCAAGACGCCCGGCCGTGTGAAAACTTGTGCACGCGTGCGCGGTCGGGCTGATTCAGCCGTGCACAAACTTAGTCGGACAGGTGTGGTAACGATCAGCACATGTTCTCGCCACTCGGTTTTGTTTTCGGTCGAATGTGAGCTTAAATGTTCACTGCAGCTGCATTCTAGCCTGCACTATCTCGAGATAAGCTGCATCGGCTCGCAAAGCAAGACGGCTCACCGTGTGATCGCCGTTGTCGGTGCATGTAAGTTGTTGAAAACAAAAACCGGCGCTGCAACTCCGCGTGCTGATAACGAGCGATGTAGGTATGCCGTTGCGTGCGCAAACCGGCGCTGAGTGCTTCACGCTGCGCAGGATGACGCCTTTGATGCCCGTTGCACAACAAAATCAACCGCTATGAAACACGTAATAAGCCTCCGCAAATTCACTTCGCCATGACATTACAGTTCATCACAGCTGTCATGCTTCTGGTTGCATACACCAGCGTGTGCATGCCGCAACGGTGATGCCTCTGCCAGCATGGGATGCCTTGTCACACAGGACGCATGATGAGTATAAATCTCCTTACACGGATGATCCACCACTCAGGGTGATCCACTAGGCCTAGCGCAACCGAAGTGCGCTGCCATGAGTCATGGCCTAGCAACTGGAGATGACCCATGTGGCCAGCAAGTTATAGTGTCTGTGCAACACCCATGAAAATCACCACCTGCCATGACTTGACTCAGCATCTTTGTTCGCTGAGGGATCGCAGGTCAGGGACCAGAACATAAGCCATGCCTGTCATTCAGACATTCAGCCATCGCTGCCACACAGCAGTGCCATACATCAGCAGCAGTGGCGCCATGCCAGCAGAGTGCAGCCTCCTGTACCAGCCTGGACCGGCCCAGACGCGAACAGCGCAATCCACAATACACAATTCAACAATCGACGCCGCAGCCAGGCGGCGCAGCAAAAAGAAGCAAACTACCCTGACCCGGCCCACCCTTCCCACCCCGCCCCATCCGTCCTACCAGCAAAATCGGCACTGCCTCCCATCCGGCCAGCGCCTGGGGCCGCTCTGAACAGCCGCGCCCCGGGGCCGGCCCCAGCAGCGCATCAAAACTCGAGACTAGTTCTGCCACACTGGCCATCATCCCATCACCACAGTTCTCCTGATCCCTACCACCCACTCGAAAAGTCTGAAAATAAATCCATCCGCATGCACGGCAAGTGGCAAAGCAGGCCTGCCTCACGCAGGCGCGTCACACCTCCCATGCGCCAGCTGCGCAAATGGCGCACCAAGAACTAGCAGCAGCTCCCACGGCGCCGCTGCATCGGCCTCTACGCCAGCGGCACGAGGCGGCTGCCTGCACGCACAGCGCACAGCGCACAGCACCTCCAGGAACAGCAACGATCGGTGGTGCCTGACCAGGGGCCGCCGGCAGCGACCGGTGGTGCTGCACAGTCACGCCCCTAGTGTAGCGGCACAGGTGACACCGGCCTGCCCGCGAGCCTTGAGCGCGGCGTGGTGTGTTGGCAAGCGCCGCTGGTTCCGGCGGGGTTGCTTGTGCGCCTGTCACATGCTTCACACAAGCAGCCGGTATGCTGCGGGCGCGCACGCGCCGGCAAAGTGCCGGCGCGTGCGCCATGCTGGCCTGTGGCCGCTACAGCTCCCGAGAGCTCTCATCCCCGAGCTGTGCGACCGGGTTGACGCAGAAGCAGCTGCGGAGGAGCGCCGGCGGCGCGCGCACGCCCTGTGACGCGAGCCGAGCCCCCAGCCGCCGCCCGATGCTGAGCGGCGGCCTCGGCGGCAGGCCTGTTGACGGCGTGCCAGAGCGCAGCGACAGTGGCGGCGCCGGCGGCCCAGACCGCAGCGAGATCGGCGGCCGAACCCTGACCGGCAGGCCCTCTGATGCAGGGGTCAGCGGCGACATGGGGGAGCCGTATGCTGAGCTGTACGCTGATGCATATGACTGCACACGGGACGCCGGCTGACTGCGCAGGTGCGGGCTGGGGGACAGGCTGGTCGCGGTGCGTGGCGTAGGGGCTGTGCGCACGCTCTCTGTAGCTCCCCGGCGGCTGCCGAGGCTGCGGGGCGCGCTGCCGCTGCGGGGGCCGCTCCCGCCGCTGCTCGGCACGGCTGTTGGAGGCCCGAGGCCGACGCTGGGCAGCGACGCGAGGCCGCCGAGGGCGGACCCTTCGACTTCCTCGTACGCGTTGCGGACCGAGCCGGGCTGCCACGCGTCGCCGTCGAGGGAGTGTGAGCTTGGCGACGCGGAGCGCGAGCGGCGGACGTCTCCACTGAGAGATGAGGAGCTAGAGGAGGAGGAGCGGGTGATGCAGCGCGCGAGGGATGAAGCGTCCGCGTGCGGCAGGAGCACTTCGGGGTTGGGCGGGGTCGGGCAGCGGACATCGCCAGGCGGCCGCACGTCGCGCGCCCGCCGCACCGTCTCATTGCGCAGCATGTCCTCCAAGCATGGCGAGTAGTGGGACCCGACAGACCCATCCGACCGCTGCAGCGTGTGGGGGCTGCCAGCGTTGTCCACCGACCCCGCCGACCTACGGGGGTCCTGGGGGCTGCTCGCCGCGTGGCTGCTGCTGTCCCCGCGCCACACGCGCCGCACCGGCATGCTGCTCGGGCTGCTCGTGCCGCGCGGCAGGTCGCGCAAGCTGCCGATGCCCGGGCCGCTGCGCCCGCGCGCTGGGCTTGTAGTGTCGGTGGCGGCGGAGTCCGCAGCACACAGCGCGTCGTCGCACGCGCCGTTGTGGTGCATGAAAACCGCTGACCCCTGTGTGCTGCGCGCCCGGCCAGCATCGCTGTCGCCCTCGGCGGAGGGGGAGTGTGTGCTGCCGGCGTGCCGCGGCGTGGCTGTGGCCGCTGGGGACGCGGGGCCGGTCGGGCAGCCGGGGGGCCACCCGACGCCACCGGCGCTGGCGTGCACGATGCCCATGGCGGAGCGTGCAGCGGCCTCGGCGGCGGCGGCGAGCAGCTGCTCGGGCCACACCACAGCACGCGCCACAGCGTGCGGGTCCACCTCTGTGTGCGTGTCCGCACCCCCTACATTGCAGCCCGCACGGGAGTTCACAACTGGTACAGAGGTTGCGCGAAATCGGTCAGCAGCGCAGCTGCCACACTCGGAATGCATGCCGCGAGACCAAGTCTGGCAGAACGGCCCGTGAATGATTTGTCCGCCCACAAGCAACACCAGTCATCGTGTACACAAGCAGGAAAAGCGGCAGTGTCATCCATCAGCAACGCCGAAAGGCGCCGTGTACACATGCATGCATGCCACGAGCGCAGTAGAGGCCGCACCGTCACGCGCCACGATGCTCGAAGTCGTCAGCGCGCTGACGGATAGCGGCGCAACGCACTGCGGCCGGACCTTGAGCACTGCGCCGTGCCACGCACCCTCCGCCTCCGGGTGCACCGCAGCACACAGCAGGTCCCGCACGCCGCGCGCACACTCCGACGGGCAGCTCCGGCCCGACGCAAACGCCGGCGCGTCCACCGCCGGCACTGTCGGCGCTGCGGCCCACGCTGCCGAGTTTGTCGACAACACCACCTCCGGCGCCGTCATCATCGTACGCGGCGTCAGCAGCACCTCCACGTGCTGTGTGCTGTGCTCTGCGGCCGCGTTGGCATCGGCAGTGCGGACGTGCAGCGCGACGCGGACTGCGACGCCGATGCCGCACGTCCCCGGCAGGCTGTCGTCGACGGCGGAGGCGACCGCGGCGAGCACGGTGTCCGCAGCACGCGCAGCAGTGGCCAGCACGTCAAGGTTGGCGGACGCGGCAGGGGTGGGGTAGGTGTCCATGGCGTCAGAGTCCATGATCTCGCAGTCGATGGACACGTCGCTGATGGCGCCGGCAACCGGAGTTGTGGCGCCTCCGATGGCACGCACGCTGTCCCACCCCGCCGCGCCGACTGCACCCTGAAGCACAGCGGCTTCAAGGGGAAACCGGAGCTCAAGGCCGGAGGAGCGGCCGGAGGAGTGTTCCGACGCGGCGTCGGCGGTGAGCTGCGGCCGGGGAGCCGCGGCGGCGGCGCGTATCGCGGTCACGGACGCTGCGGAGGTGGCGACGGCGCGCATGTGCGACAGCATGGCCACGGCGGCATGCGTGGAGGCCTCGAGCGCAGCGAGGCGCTGCAGCGAGAGGAGGTGCAGGAGCGTGCTGACGCGGTCGCCGGAGCCGGCAGCGGTGCAGGCGGCTGCGAGGTACGCGAGCGCCGGCTGCAGAGCGCACGTCACCTTTGGCCACTGCACGCAGGACTCACTCACGTCAGCGCACATTGGCCACTGCACACACAGGATGGGTGTGGAGTGATGCTCACACTTTGGTTTTGGACGCAGCGGCTGTGTGACTGGCCTGCCACCCTCACTGCCACAGAACAACCTGCGCTTGTGGTGGGCACAAAGCGCGTCTGCCACAGCGGTGGGTATGGCGTCATGAGCAACCGCGGTCAGGACAGGGGTCACGACACGCATATGCAGCTTGCGGGTGGGCAAGGGGCCTTTCTCAAGGCGAGCGAGCATGAGTGATCCATGGGCATGTATGTGGGAAATGTGTGGCGGAAAATGTGTGGCTTACGGGATGTTGCTCAGGGTCCGAGATGCAATTAGCACGAATGCCAGGGGCGGGGGGGGCGCACATCTGCCGGGAGGTCGGTGTCATGCACAGCGGTGGGGCGGGCGGCGGTGCTCGAGCGCGGGCCGGGGCTGGACGCGCAGGCCGCGGCGGAGGGAGAGGGGGTGCCGGTGCCGGAGAGCTTGGCATGGTAGTGCGATGCCAGCGCTGTGACGCCGGCGCCCCGCGCGGACGCCGGCATCTGCCGCTGCAGCTGCGCTGCCAGCACGTGGGGCACCTCAACGCCCTCCTTATCTGCACAGGGGGCTGCCCTTGGCAACCACATCCCGGGGCGCTCGAAACACGCATGCCATGCGCGTGACGCGGCGCCATGATCACCGCCACTGCCCATGTCGATTAACGTGTCATCGTTCTCTCCACGCACGGTGGGTTCGCGATGAATGTTGCTGAAATGTAAATCTGAGTGCCAAGCAGCTTTCCGCGAACAAAAGCGTCAACAGGCGCGAACCCGGGCATCATGATCAGTGAAAAATGGAATTAGAGGGAGGTATGCAGCTTCTGAGGCGCTACTGCTCAATAATGATGAAGCATGGAGCTGATGCACTTCAGGGAGGGAGCCATTGGCAGATGGAGCACATGAAGTAAGGCCACGGGCACTACAGGTTGCAGACCATGAGAGAAGGTGGACACGGATCGTTTGGGGAGCATTGCTGACCTCACGGGATGGGTAGTCAGTGATTTGTGCCAAATTGGACCTCCAGGGCACCACAAATGCGTTAAGCTGAATTGGAACATGAAGTTGGGACTTGCACAAGGCAAACAGACGCGGTTTTGCTGCGGGTTTTGGGGGTTGGCCCCGCCACATGATCTGCGCTCTGCACATGACATCTGCTGGAAGGCAGCCATTTTCGTCCCGGATGACTGTGGAAGGGAGAGGGCAAGGCGCATGTGAGCGAGGCACATGTGAGCCAAAAATGCATGGGCAGCGTGCAAACAGGTGTGCTGGTGAGGTGAGTACAATCGCGGGCCATGCAAGGGCGCAGGTGCCAGACCTGACGCCAAAAAGGCGATGGCTGCGGCGGCATCCGCTGCAACCCGGGCGAGCCGCTCTGCCAGCTCCAGGTGCGACATCGCGACCCTCGGCCAGCCGCCGAACAGCGCGACCACCGGCACCACGCTTCGCAGCGGCGACGGCAACCCGCTGTACCCCCGTTTCGGCGACACCCCCGGGCTCGTGGCCTCACTGCCGCCGACCGACGCGGCCGCCGCGGACGCGGCGGCTGCGGCGGCGGCTGCGGCGCCGACCATGGTGGAGGAGGTGGTGGTGAAGGAGTACGACGAGGAGGCGGCGGCAGCGCTGCGGCGGATGCCGCTGTGCCGGTTGTGCCAGGGGCCGAAGAGGGCACCGGAGGAGAACTCGGCAGAGTCGCCCGTGTCGGACAGCACGGGGCCGCCGCGGCTGACGTGCCGAGCGCGCGCCCGGTGATCCCGCCTGCAGCAGTCACCTCGTTGTCAGTCGCTCGCTGTCAAGCTGCTTCACGTAGCGCCCGCAGAGCTGCGTGCTGGCGCCGGGCGGTGCAGCAGAAGAGGCAGCGCGGAAGCGAGGCGCCCTGCAGTGCCCGTCAGGCATATGGAGGGCCAGTGTGCTGTGCTTGTGGACTGTGTGCTGCGAGTGGAGACCCATGCTTCCGGCACTCAGTAGCGGCACCGCCACGCGCAAGCACAGGTCAGGTGGCATAGACCAGAGTAGACACGGCAGGGTGACGGAGTGCGGGGTGAGGCGGCGCGCACCATGCGGATGGGGGGCTGCGGGCGAGGCTGCTGCCCTCTGGGTTTGGGCTCGATGCGTCCGCCGCCATGTCCGAGCGCTCCTCCTCCGGCAGTGTGTTCCACGTGTCCCCTCCCGCACCGGCGATGCTGCGTGCTGCGATGGTCGGCGACCAGTGCCGAAAGCTGCAGTCGCTGCCGGTGCCGAGGATGTGCCAGTTGAGGGAGACGCTGCCGTCGCAGCTCGCCCATGCGGCACCGCCGGCAGAGCCGCAGAGGGACAGCGTGGGGTCGGCCGCGAGGGGGCCGCCCCGGGAGATCGCGCTGAAGGTCGACGCGTCGCCGCAGTCCGCGACTTCGCCCACGCTGTGCATGGATGCGACAGACGCGCCAGAGTTGACGGAGGACAGCAGTGCGTGCTTCCCGGCCATCGCGGCCGCCGCGTCGAAGCATTCGTCGGGTGCGACGGTCGCGGCTGCGGCTGCGGCGGCGGCGGGCGTGGTGCAGGCGGAGTGGCCGTCGGAGGGGCTGCGGGCGGGGCCGGCGGATGTGGCGTGGCGGTCCGGAGAGGCGGCGGGGCTCGGCACGCTCTGCCGGGGGGACTGCAGGGTTTGGATTCCGGGGGAGAGGGGAAAGTCTGCGGCGGTGGAGACGCGGCGGGAGAGGCTCGAGGAGCCAGGGGCCGGAGGGGGGAGGGGGCTGGGCATGACGAAGCGGTCGCGGGAGCGTGGGGGGCCGGTCGCGCCGGCCGGGCGGAAGGGGTGGGTGGGGGAGCGGGCTATGGACGAGCCGGAGGCCCCCGAGGAGGGGGGCTGGACGCGGTGAGTGACCGTGTTGAGCGCGTAGTGGCGGTTGCGGGGGGTGGTGGAGGCGGAGGCGGGCGCGTGCGCGGCTGTGGTGGTGGAGGTGAAGTAGGAGTCAAAGTCCGGGGAGATGGCGATGCATGGCAGCGCGGCGGCGCCGGAGGAGAGGGGGAGGGGGGTCCGCAGCGCGGCGTGCGGGCCGACGTTGCGGGGATGTGCGATGTGTTGGAGGGCTGTGTGGTGGCCGGACTCGGACGCGATCATCGGCAGGGCCGCGCCTACCGCGCTGTGCTCTGCGAGGGGCAGCAGCGGCCGGCCGGCGGAGTCGGTGCGCAACGCGTGGTGTGCATCGGCTACGGAGCCCCGGAGCAGGTAGGGGTCAGCTAGGGCGGCGGCGGAGGACAGGGGGGGCGAGGGGGGGGGCCAGGGGTCGGCACGGATGCAGAGCGGGAGATGCCGCGGCGGCCCTGCACGCCGGCGGATGGGCCGGCGAGCGCGGCGGCAATGTCGCGGACGGCGGTCGAGTCGATGGAGGAGGGGTAGGAGGGGAGGGGGCGGGAGGGGTGCCGGGAGGCGGAGACGAGGGAGGTGGGGGGGGACGCCGAGGAGCGCGGACTCGGGAGGTACTGCGAGTACTGCGCATTGCTGCCGAATGGAGATGGGCGGGCGGAAAGCGCGCAGGGGGGCGGCGGGAGGATGGCGCCATGGCCGACGCCGAGCGGGTGGAGCTTTGCGGTGACGGAGGAGACGGACAGGCCAGAGAGGGAGGAGGGGGAGGCGAGGCTGCCGCCTGCCGCGGCGGGGGCGGGCACCTCATCGGAGGGCGTGCGGGAGTGCACAGAGTGGCGTAGGAGGTCGGCGAGGGCCTCCGGTGGAAACTGGCGCACGGGTATGGGGGGCCGTGGCGAGAGCCGGCGCCGCGGCGAGGCCGGGGGCTGCAGGGTCGCAGCCGGCGGGGGGGTTGGGGAGAGATCGACCATGGCGGAGGCGGAGGGGCCGGCCGCAACCTGCGCGTCATCCCAGTGCGGGTTGGTCTCGGAGGTGCGCCGCATCGCGGCGGGCGCGGTGCGCAGCGTGGGGACGGAGCGGGGGCGGCCGCCGGCATGCCGCGCCTGCGCTGCGGCGTTCGCCCGCTGCTCTTGCGGAAAGCGCGCGTCCACCCTGTGCATCTGCAGCTGCGCAGCGGTCGACGGCACCGGCACCGACGCCGCCGGCCGGAGCCCCATGATGCGCGCCGCGAAGTCGTTGACCTCGAACGGCGCCTCATTGGGGTTCGCGGCGGCGACGTGGATCGGCGAGAAGTCCTCCGCACTCTCCCGTGGCTGTGCTGAGGCCTCGGCCTCGTCCGCGCTGAGGTCCGGTTGCGCGGTGGGGCTGGCTGGGCCGCCTGTGGTCAAGGGGCTCGGCGTGGCGGCCATGGTCGGCGTGCCCGGACACTCCGCGAGGCCGGCTGAGAGGATCGGAGACAGGGAAAGGTACGGGGACTGGTGGCGGGGGGAAGCGGCGCCGATGGTGCCGTTGCTGTTGCCCGGCCGCTGGCTGCCCGTGCGTGCGCGGGAGGAGGGGGGTTGAGATATGCTGGTGCAGGACTCGGCGAGGAGGGATCCGGAGTCATGTATGCGCGAGGAGGAGTGTGCGACGGGGGTGATGCCG
>JALKAD010000179.1:1130119-1144587 GCA_024500015.1 Ulva compressa
CGTCATCGGCAGCCGCGGCCTTGACGTCACGTGGGTTTGGCCGGCCGAGGGACACGGCGCGGGCATGCGTCAGGCGCTGCACGTGGCGTAGGGGCACAGTGGACGTGGGGAGAGGTGCACGGGTGCGGGACGAGCTGGACGCGATGGTGGCATCGAATGCAAGCTGCCGGGATGAAGGGCCCCCTGGAGGCCCGGGGATGCCAGAGGCGTGCGAGGGCTGGGGGGAGCTTGCTGGGGCGTGGGCAGCAGCTGCGCGAGGGGCGTTGGCAGGTGGGGAGGCGGGGAGAGAGGACCGCGTGGACGATGCGTCACCGGCCTGCTGTATCCCCGAGGAGTGGGAACTGGTGGATGCACTGGTTTGACTTGGGTTGTGCTGCTGGGAGCGAGGGGGCGGGGCAGGGGCTGGGGCTGGCGGGTCAGACGAGGGGGTTGCAGCAGTGGAGCCCCCAGCATGACTGCCAGCATGACCTGCTTGACCTGCATCGAATGACGCCGGATCAGTGCAGGAGGTCAGAGCAGGCAAGGAAGGGGGCCGCACAGACACCCGGGAAGCGGGCTGCACAGACACCAAGGAAGGAGGCTGCACAGACACTGCATGAGGGCAGCAGGTGTGCATGCAAAGGAGCAGATGTGAAGTCAGGGCAGAACACAGGGAGTGAACAAAGGAGGCCCATGGAGAACCACACAGGGGCGAAGTTGGGCCTGTATGCATGAAATTACACATGTATATGAATTGGCAACCGTGGGCAGGTGCATGGGACCAACCAGGGCCGTTGTCACTGCGGTCGTCAGCAATGCCGGTATGGGGCTGCATCCACAGGTGGCCGTGATACCCGTGTTACAGCATCCCTGACTTGAGCGAGCGCGCAGAACGGCCGTCAGATAGCAAGGCGATTGGACAGTTGCACAATTCTATCGAAACTATGCGATCTCTGGGGGTTGGCTGGCCCAGCGGTAGACAGTGCCAGCCCGGCAAGGTGTTGACGATCAATTAAATAGTGCGCATGGCATCGCGAATGCACCGCAGTGAAGAAGGCACAGTGATCCACTGCTGAGCTGTAAGGCACTTGTGGGCGCGCTCCAGGCAGCGCATCGGTGCCAAGGATGCCAATTTGAACGCGGAATGGGATCACTTCCGTCTTATTCCCGTCGCCCGCGCCACACCGATATATCGAGGTTTCTGTCGGGCGACTCGTCGCATGGCGTGCCAGGCCTCGCAAGGTCAAGGCATCGGCGTCGTACCAGCTCCCAACATGTGATGCTGCGAAAGTGCGCCTGTATGTATCCGGCACACGCGGACGAGACACTAGATTAGCGCCGCAAGGCAGCAGCGGCGTGGTATCCGCAGAAATGACGCGGGGCTGCAAAACGTCGACGCCCAGGTTCGTAATGTGCAGGCGGGTGTACACGGGTTGGTCAACATAGGCAACCGGCTGATGTTCACAGCTCGCGTCATCCGTCAGCTACCCGTTGGGCCAGCCGAGCATGACAGAGGCAAGGGAGACACTCTGCATGTGAAAAGCGTGTCGGCATGGGAAGGGCAAGAAAGGGCAGCACGCAGCGACGTGCTGCCTGGGCTTTTGTCCGTTCGCATGATACATCAAATTTGCACTTGGGGGCGCGTCCGGACGTGTGCGGACGTGTGGATAAGATCTTCAAGAGTGAAATATGATTTCTCGCCGTCAACGCAGCCGGCCGGGCCCTGGTGACGCCGGCCAGCAACATGCGGGGACGGCGTGAGGAGGGCGAACAAGAGAAGCCGTGAGGGTGCAGATGGCTCTACGGACAATGCATGTTAGTAGCAGACATGCAAGTTTCGCGGTATTCACACTCCAGTCTGGCTGCGGCATGCATCGCAGGGAGCGGCAAGAGGGTGCACGTTGGTGAGAAAAACGTCGACTACGTCGAACGGCGAGCTTGCGCCTGGAGGTGGTATGATGCATGAGTGAGGCGCCGCATGCACCAACTTTGGCCAACGAATATCTGCACGGAACGACGCAGTCGTGCTGCAGACAGTTGGTGGTGCTTCGAACAGGAGAGGAGCCGACAGATGGGTACGATACTAATCTTGCGCGCGACACTTCGCGGAGGTCTTGAAATGATCGAATTGCCTGATGCGTGTGAACCACGGTCACCGTAAGCAGTAGGGCAATCACGCGCCTTACCCAACGCTTGACGTTCGACCGGTGCTGCTGCTGACAGAACCCAGCTCTTTGCAGACTGGCTCCAAGGCAGGATGCAGCTGGTGCCAACAGAAGCTTTCCCTACGCTAGAATAGACGCAATATTAGGCCCTGCCTGGCGTAGTTTCGGGCGGTTTGGGTGGTTCAGGGCCTGTCACGACGCACTTGCCTCACGCACCTTCCCGCACATGTCAAATCTAAGCCAGGTTGCCATACAGCGCCATCGACAAGCTTCTGAAAAGAAATAAAAATACGCCGATCGCATTTTCAACGACATCTGGCTTGCTGCGCTGATTGAAGTTTGCGCGGTTGCTTGACGCCAAGCCGATGGTGAGGGCCACGTTTCGCATGAGAACACAGATCAAATATCAAGTACAACACGGATGTTGTCGTTTCCTGTGGCGGTCTAGAGCGAAATGTCGCCGCGGCTGTTCAGTGGACAACGACCACGGTAACATGCGCTGATATGACCCACCTCCCATCAGCACATTTGTGTAAATGATGATCAGTTTCAAATCAAAGCCATCCCGGGGAAGTGCGTGGCGTGGCGGCTGTCGTGAACGCACCTCGCGTGCTTCTTAACATGCCCTTCTTGGTTGTGCTGTCACGGCCCCGTCCCTGTGACCTGCTCCCACGCTGATCCGCCCCAGACTGCGAAGGCGGCATACTGGACCCTGCAAAGCTGTTCCCTGAGCTTCACTCTGCCCCTGTCACCGTGTTGGTGCGCGCTGTAAGTTGAGCGTCAGCCAGCGCGCCAAGTGTGGCCCTCGGGCCGCGCTCATTTCTAAAATAGATATAAAATCATCGAGTAATGCTATCGTCATGCTTGGCATGCCACAAACTCAAGCACGGACTGTGACTGGACCGGCAGGACCGAAACGGCAGCGGCCACATGCTCACTGCAGACATGACAGGCCCGTCAAACACAGACTCTGGACATGATCCAGCTAGCAACGTCTACGCAGGCATATCGTGACGACCGCTCTGAGCGGTGCATGTGTGATTCGTCGTGCATGCATGCTTGACGTGCCACAAGCCCGCTGGCCCGCGCGCGCTCTAGCCTTTCACATGAGCGGGCTGTGCGCACAGGTTTGATTCATTCTGGTAGTCTCACTGGGATATGCTGGTGTAATTGAACGTGCCGAGCCCTTTCTCCTGTGTCGCGTATACCGGTACTTTTACTGCACTGCAACACGAGCACATCTCCCTGAACGAGGCGACCTGTCGCCGATCCAACGCAGGATGACAGAGACGCCGAAATAAGGCATACAATGCCACGCACATAATCAGGCTTAGACATGTAGCCCATGATTGTCGTGTCGTGCTATGTTCGTAATGCCGTTCGTGGCTTGTCGCCCTGGTGTGCGCTTGCAAGCGAGGCATGTTCACTCCCGTACTGGCCACCTCCAGCTCAGCACAATTCAAGGGTGTTTTCAAACTCCAGCAATGATGCCGAACCTTTGATAGTATCCGCGGAAGCCGCGCATGTTACGGCTCGCCGGCACATTGCGTTGGTGCACATCCCTGACTTCATTGCCGAGCCTCCGAATGAAGCAGCGCGCGGTGCGAAAGCCAATCACATGTCAGACCTATGTACATGTTTGCTACCGCTAGGCCTGGGCGCGGTCATGTCTGCAAACGCCGCGAGAGTGCCAGGCAAGCACGTCACAGCAGCGAGAGGGCATCCTGCGCGTCAAGTCACCCGCGGGATCACCCTTTGGTGCATTCCCACGTGCCTAGGCGTCCATATCATGCCATATATATAGTGCTCCTTCCGGCTGCAGAACTCGGCATCCACCCCAAGGCGCTCCGTCCCATAGCGCACAACCTCCGTGAAGCTGAGAAATGCTTGTCTTCGACCCGACAAAAGGGAGGAGGGCGCCAAGTTCCTATGTACATTGCACCAGTGCCCGAACATGCCGAATTGGGCGGACCAGGGCCGTTCCAGATCACCGCTGCGCTAGGACAGCCACGGTCACGCCAAGGGCGGGCCCGGCCGCTGCTGCCCCCCGGTGACCCAGCCAGCGCTGCCGTGGCTAGTGCTCTCAGCAGAGCTGGCCTGGGCGACACACCGATCAGCAAAGTGCGCCAGCGGGTCAAGAACCTTCCCTCCCGCACCATGCATGACTTCCCAGAGCAGGCAGCCCTGCTGTCGGATCCCTGGCGAGGCGCTAACAGGCCCAGGCGGCACCCTCTGTCCCCCGAGCGGGCGCCTGACGAGGCTGCGCGGGCCCTCGTGGCCTCCCGGAAGCTTCTGGAGCGCTGCGACGAGAAGACAGCGACCGCGTTTGCCGCGAGCAGCCTGCCGGGGCGGTACGCCGCCATGCGCCGCATCTTCGAGGAGATCAAGTTCCGCATGCCGGACTTCCAGCCGAGCGCGCTGCTGGACTATGCAGCCGGATCCGGCTCATGCATGTGGGCGGCGATGCAGGTGCGAGACCCCCGGTGTCTACACCACAGCACGCAGCACGCAGCGGCACCACGGGCTGAAACACACAGCACGGGCGCACAGGCCGGCGCCAAGAGCTGCTAATCTTTTGAGCTATGCTCGCGGCGCAGATGTTGTAACCTGATGTGACGTGATTATTCTTGCCGACGTGCGTGCGCTGTCTGGTGCATCACAAAGCGTTTGAGCCTTTCATGCACGTCAGCGTTGCCGGCTTGGGCGGTGCTCGGGTTGTGATCAGGCCGCGTGGCATGAGCTGCAATGTTGACAGGCGCCGCTGCGGGGGCTGACACGCGAAGGGCCACGCGGCTCCAAAAGTGCGTGTGCACACATCACATGAGTCAACCGTCTGGGAGCGCAGTTCTGATCGCCCGGGTGTTTGGAAACCACAGCACGTGCTGCGCAGCCTGCTGGGTATCACAGCATGCCGCCACCGGCACACTGCTACGACAGGCAATCAGCATAGCAGATGCCGGGCTCTGGCCTGTGGCATTTGTCGGCTGGCATGCGTCAGAGCAGACCGCTGTCGCCCGAGGCATGCATGCTGCTCTCTAGCGCTGGTGGCGGCTGGCGTGGGCCTCGCAGGTAATGGGGGTGCAGTGCAAGGAGTACTGTTCCGTGCGCCCAACCATGCATGCCGAGGGCTGGGGCTGTGTGTGGCCACATGTGGCCACATGTGGCGACATGTGGGGAGGTGCAGGTGTGGCCTGGGGGGCTTCGGCAAGTCACCGCCGTGGAGCACCGACCGGCCATGGTGCGCATGGGGCTGCGCTTCCAAGACCGGTTCACGTCCGACATGACCTCCGGCGGGGACGGGGCAGAGCACGCAGCACACAGCGCGCCGGTACCATCGATCCGTGGTTGGCGCGGGCTGCCGCAGGCGCCGCGCAGCGCCGCGCAGCGCAGGCGGCGTGGCCGGCGGCCGCCGCCGCCGGACGCGCGGCGGTACGGCGCCGTGGTCGCAGCGCATTCGCTCACGCGGCTGGCGGGCCACGAGGAGCGCGCTGTGGTGGTGCGGCGGCTGTGGGAGCGCGTCGCGGTGGGAGGCCTGCTAGTGCTCGCGGAGCCGGGGTCGCCGGTGGGCAGCGCCTTTGTGCGGCAGGCGCGCGAGCAGATTCTGCGAGAAGAGTGCCGGAGCGAGGTGTGCCTCGCGCTGTGCTGCGCGCTGTGCTGTGACATGCTGAGTTGCGCTGTGAGCGCCACCTCTGCATCTGTGTCACGCGGTGAACCTGCTGAGCCGCGCTGCGCGCCCCTGCGGCTGGCATCAGCACCACTGGCACAGCATCCTGCAGGTGGCAAGTTTTATTTTTATGTCGCAGCGCTGGTACGCAGACTCCTCGGCCAACTGCCTGCTGGCCCAGAGAGCATGCTGTGCCGCCCGTGCTGCGTGCTACGCTGCTGACGTGTCGCAGGCGGCTCTGCCATTCCGCTGTGTTGGGACGGGTGCCTGCGGGTCGCATGCCTGTCCTGCATACACCAAGCCGGCAGCATCGCGTGACCGGTGACTTGTGGGTTGCAAGTTGTTGCGAAGGGCTGGCCGGGCGGTCGGGCGGTTGGTATCAACGGCACCAACTCCGCGACCGCACGAACCCCGATGCCTGCCCCGCCCAGCCCGCCTCTGCAAGCACCGCAGCACATGCGTGGGCCCGTGTGTGGGCCAGGCTTGGCTGCCGTTGTGATGACATGTCCCCGAGCACATGTATTGCTGCTTCCCGGCAGGGTCTGCCGGGGGTAGATCCCAGCCATGTCAGTGTGCTTACACAGCACACAGCATGACAGCACAGCAATCATGCAGGCGCAGCTCGAGGCGGCCGTGCTGGAGTTCCGCCGCAGCATGCCGCTCACCGCGGCAGGGGTGCCCCTGCAGCCACTGCTGCACATTGCCGAGGCCACCCTGACGCGCGACGCCCCCTCCCCTCCTCGCCAGCCTGCTCGGTCCACGGCCATGCTGCGCGGCTCTTCACCTTCCGCTTCCGCAGCACGAATCGAGCAGCTGGCCGCTGAGGTGCGGGAGCTTCCGGAAGGCACGGTGCGTGCTGTGGAGGCGGTGGTGCAGCGCAGCGGCGCGCTCGCAGCGCTCACGCACCGCGTGCTGCGGCTACAGGGGCAGGTCGCCGGCGCGCATGTCGTGGCGCCGTGCGCGCACGACGGCGTGTGCCCGATGGACCGGCCGGGAGCCGCAGGATGGTGCCACTTTTCGCAGCGCGTGGAGCGGCCACTTCACAGGCAGTACGCACCGTGCGCCCGCCCCCCCCCCCCCCCCCGCCCCCCCCTCATGTGCTGCCAACCCCCCTCCTGCGTAGAATTGCGCCCTGTTGCTTTATGCATGCTCTGTATTGGCCGCCGTGTCTACGTGTCTGCCTGTCCGTCGCGGCTGCCATAGCGCCCCGTGTCTCGCGTTTCGCTACCAGCGTGTGCAGCTTCGTGCGCTTGTTGCCGCCATGCCAGCTCCATCGTGCCGCATGTGCCGTTGTACCTTCCCTCTCAAATGGGGCACACACCGAGCGTTGTACCACTGATCACTATCACAAATTTCATCTGGCATCTCAGGCTATGCACGTGTGCGATGCCCTCGATGCCAACATCTGTTCTGCACCGCCGAACACCCAGAGCTCAAGTCCACACTGCCCCCACACACGTCGCAGCATGGGCAGCACGAGTAGCGGCACTGGCGCCGGTGGCTTAGGGGCGCTGCCCGTGCTCCTCTGCATTCTGCTCCAGTCATTGGCCCGGCTGAGATTGCACTTACAATGCATGGTGGGCAGTTGGTGGCACTTACAGTACATGTTGTGTACATTGCATGGTGGGTACTTGGTGGCATGTCCATGCTGCATGCGCGCCTCAGCTGAAGCCTTCACAGCACTGTTGCCATGACGCGTGATGACGGCATGTCAGTATGATTACCTCGCCGTATCCAAGAGGAAACCTCTGACACACGGGACCAATCGGTGCGCTGATCTGTGGGAATCACCTTGTCCTATGAGCAGAGTAGTGGCTGTGTGTTGTGTGGGCTTGACTACAGGCGTGTATGCGTCTGAACAATTCCCGTGGTGTAATGCATGCGTCTGATCAATGATCCCGTGAGGCCGCTCTGCCACACTGTGGAGCCTGTGAACGTAATACATGTGATAACACATTCGTTATTCCCTGTATGTGATAACAACTTCTATATACTGAGTATGTGATGACGGTGCGGCCGCCGCGCGGCTGCCATGAGGGTGCATGCTTCCGGGTGCAGGTGTCGCGCGCGCAAGGGCATCTCCAACGGCCCTAAGAACTGGGAGTACGAGCGCTTCAGCTTCGTGGCGATCCGCAAGGCGCCGCGGCGGCCGCCGGCGCCCGACGTCTTCATCACCCCCGCATATCGCGAGTACGAGGAGGACATCCTGGACTACATCGCGATGCCGCCGGCGCTCGCCGACGCGGCCCGGGCCGGCGCGTCTGCCGACCTCGACCCCTTGGACATCTTCCCGTTCTTCCGGGATGGCGCCGCGGCCGACGCGGCGGCTGCGGCGGCCGAGCGGGAGCAGCGCGAGGATGCGGCGGCGGATGTGGCTGGTGGGGGGGATGAGGGTGCGCAGAGGGGTGGGGAGAGTGTGTGGGGGAAGGGGGCGGGGTTGGAGGAAGAGGTCGAGGAGGAGGAGGGGGAGGCGGCGCAGGTGGAGGAGGTTGCGCGGGCGCAGGCGGCGCTGTTTCTGGACGAGTATTTGAGGGCGATGGTGCGCGATGAGGGCGCGCCGGCGGCGGGGGCGATTGAGAGCCTGCGGTTGCGCATGATCGATGCGGGCGTTCTGGCGCGATCAGACGAAACAGCGGAAGGGTCTGGCGGGGCTAGGGGCGGCGGTGGAGCGGATGCGGGTGGTGATGTTGGAGGGGACGGTGGTGGTGGGACGGGGCCCGTGGGGGCCGATGGGCTCGGCGGCGGTCATGGACATGCCACTGCAGCGTTGGGAGGCGCGCGTGGACGGCACGGGGAGATTGATGGGGACAGTGTTGCAGGCGCCAGCAGCACTGCCTCTGTGCATGTACCGGGAGGTGCTGGGGTGGTGCATGGCAACGGCGTGGAATCCATAGCCGATGTCCGAGGCCCTGGTGAACCAGATGCACAGCCGTTTATGCACCTAGGGCGTGCGGAGGATGTGCAGCGTGTGCGTGAGCATGTAGCAGCAGTGCGCGACAGCAGCAGCAATGCAAATGATGATGTGTCTCAGACCAAGGTGCGCACGCAGTGACAGCTCCGGGAGACCTGCAGCGACGATTGCACACACATGTGGCAGCGGAACTGCTTGATGCTTTTGTAAGGAATGGTGTCAGCCAGGCCCTGTTGCGGTAGAATGCTGCTGCACATGTAATAATGCCAGGTTAACAGTACAAGTGCTTGCAGGGACACAGTTCAGCAACGGTGCACCATGTACACCAGAGGGAGGAGAAGCTGATGCTGCGCGGCAGAAATTGGGCAACAGAAGATCCGGAAGGTGTAGCAGCAAGCCGTGAAGCTTGTGCATCATGGAGCAGGATTATTCGAAGACCATTGAGGCGGGGTCGACATGTGGTGCTAGACTTGTGTGTGGCATCAAAAGATCAGCGCTCTGGGCAGGTTGAACGGCACATAGTAGCACATTCAGACAGGAGGAAAGTGTGGCTGGGGCCTGCTGCTTACCGTCTCGCACGACACGCAGAATGGGGGGACCTGTGGCCAAGCATATATCACAGGAATTCCAGAGTGAGGACTTTGGAAGATTAGCCTGTGTTCTGTGAATCAGAACTGCAGCCACTTACATCCAGCGTTGTGTTGCACCTGAATCGCGACCTCCATACATACAGGGGTGCATTTGTTGTACCAAAATATGTCTTGACACAGTCAGTGCCTCTTACATCGCTGTCACATTGTATGCAAGGATTTTGACACAAGTTCGCTTGTGAGAACAATGTTGGTCACTTGCCAAGTTGAGGCCGTAGTATTCGCAGCGGCATTTTCTTATCTTTACTATTCGACTGCTACAATCCGCATTTTCCAGCGGTGTCCAGTCAACTGCATATCGCCATGGATTTGTCTGCTCTGCATCCGTAGACGAAGAACCTGCCTTGGGTGACCAATCAGTCCGTTTTTTGCACAGGCAAAAACAGTTTGAACTCCGGGGGCAGCTCTTCTTCAGTGTAGAGTTTGTCTGAGAAGTAAATTCGACGGATTCGGCAGTTGGCATGGATTTGTACACGTAGTGTCTCGATGTAGTTTGTGCCTGCATTCCAGATATCACCTTGCAAGGACAGTAGACCAATGACTGAATCACAAGCTGTTTTTATCTTGCGGTTTGGTGTATTTGAAAGCCAAGTCTCTGACGCCATGCCCGCCTACACATGCCTCGTCTGGAGCCATCCTCTTGGCACGCACCGTACGCTCTCCTTGTGAAGTCTGAAAGGTTGAATTGAATCTGATTCCAACCATCGTCCAGCCTCATGGGCATTGTGCAGATGAACGGCTTGACTCTCGTTGTGGACTGCATTGTTCAACAGGCAGTCACATGGATGGCTTCCCTTTGCACAGCTGCTTCCTCACAGCAGATGCCTCACCTGGTAGTTGCTAGCCCTGAAACGCCGCCTGACGTTCTTGTCATCCAGCACTTGAACTTCAAAGCTGAAGTACTTCTTCAAGTTCTTGATCAACATGACAAGGAATGGCAATTTGATGCCAAGCGTTTTGGATGGGTCGCCAGGGCATGAAATATATGTTGTGCTCACATTCGTGCTCATAATCTCCAATACGCTAGACCGAATATCATTGTCAGTTATCCTCTTGATATGTCCGTTGCGCACTGCAAAGCGTCCAACGACGATGAAACACTGTGGTATGCACAAGCTCAACGGGTAGCCATCCAGTGACACTGTACCTTCCTTGTCCCATATCTGCAGAGGCTTGCTTCCAATGCTGTATAGGATCGACAAAAATCCCGACTGGAAAGTGTTCTTGAACATGGCTACGACAAACTACAGTATCGCAACGCCAGTGCCCCTGCAGAATTGTTTCAAACATGCCATATGTTTCAAATATTTGCGTGAAGCAACATGCGCGTTGTCCAAAATCTTGAAAGACGTCGTCGACTGTGCTGACATGACAGGCATTCCAGGCTCCTTTTGACAACGCACAGACCTGACTTCTTCAAGCTTCGACTTGTCGTTTGCGGTATGATTGGATACGCCGTTGCTACGGCTGGCTGATGAGTGGATACCGTGCAGGTTGTACTGGCTGAACCAGACGCAGTGAGCAGTGGCAGCGCCTTCAGAAACTGGCACGGAGCAGCACAAACTTGATAAGCTACATACTGTTATACTGTCGGCAACTGCAGGCAACGGTGGCGAAGCTATTTGAGTGGACCACGAAAACAGGTCTGCTGCCGTGTGTATGACCTCGTTACATCGCTGTTCGCAGATATGCATGCCACCCGCTTCAACCTGCATTACACGCCGGAGCTGCGTTTGCCTCGGTGGCTGTTGAACGAGAGATATTAATAGATTATGCGACTGAGTGTCTATGGCAGAGGAACGTACTGCCTATGGTTTCCTGCCCGACTGCAACATGCCACTAGGACAGACATGCAGAGCTGCACATTGCAGTACTGTCCAGGTACCACAGGGAACACAGCCGTTGGCAGTAGGGTCTGCTTTCATGCCTGTTATTGACGTGATGTAAATAGCTCGTGCACACCCGATCAGGCATGGCTTCATGTGCAATAGTGTGAGCAACACAGATCTGACACCGGATGTACCAGGAACCAAGAAACCATCTGTACCAATGACATAGCAGCCGTTGGTGATGGCTACGGACATGCTGCAGGTTCTCCTACACTTCATCGCAAATTTTCGCCAAAAAACAACCCATTTTTTGCTTGCTAAGTTGTTGTGCTGAGCACTCGCCTGAAGGCATATGAGAGAAGGGCCTTCTCAGAAGTCGTTGTCACACATGCCCACTGAGCAGTGTACATTTCCTTCATCAGATGGATCCACCCATTGAACCCCTCTCGTATGACCGTGCTAAATGACCAGTTGTGACGAGTGAGCTCAGCCTCGACATGAGAACACATCGGGCCCTGAACAAACATGATATGTAACCTCTCTGCAGACAGGACAAACACGTTGGAGGTGTTAGGCCGCACACGTGTACGTCCACGCCTGTGCAGGAGCTTCGACAAGACATCGAGCCAGACGCACTCGTTTCATTCCCATTGTGGCGGCGCGGGGGCTCGCCGCCGGGTTGACAGCATTCCTGATACACAGGCAACGCAGTCCACAATGACAACTTTGCGCATGCGTGCGAGGATAGATCGAGCTTGCCAGTGTCTCCCTACCTCTTTCGTCTGCGAGTTTGTTCTGTCGTACCGTAGACTGTGCCACCATGGACGGCGAGCCAGCACCGAACATGCCCAATGCGCGCGAAGGCGAATACGTCTTCGGCGTGGCTCACATCTTTGCGTCTTTCAATGACACATTCGTCCATGTTACCGATCTATCTGGGCGTGAGACCCTCGTGCGCGTCACAGGCGGCATGAAGGTGAAGAAGGACTCCGATGAGTCCTCTCCTTACGCTGCTATGCTTGCGGCGCAGGATGTTGCAGTTAGATGTCAGGTATAGCTCCTCGTCTCGATTGTGTGGATCGGCTGTTGCGACATGTTGCAGGCGTCAGCTCAACACAGATTCAGGAGCATTGATCATATCGGTGGTGCTTGCCCAGATCACGCCGTATGAGTGATTTCTGCTGTCAGCAGGCCAGCTAATTTCTGCAATGATTGCAGGAACTGGGCGTCACTGCCCTTCATGTCAAGCTGCGTGCCACTGGTGGCAACAAGACCAAAACTCCCGGCCCGGGTGCACAGTCAGCTCTCCGTGCCCTGGCCCGTTCTGGGCTGAAAATTGGACGCATTGGTGCGCTTCGTGTTGTTTTATGAATTTCCCTGGCCAGACTGGGTCCCTTCATGCCAATCCATGCCTCTGCCATGCGTTGAAGCCTTCAGTCTAACATGCCGTGTGACACTGTGCCAGCTTCGAACTGGTGTCTTGTATTCATGGGATCAGGTCAAAACTATGCGTTTTTGCTGCAGAGGACGTGACACCAATCCCAACGGATGCAACACGCCGGAAGGGTGGACGCCGTGGTCGCCGCTTGTAGCCTCTCGGCCGCCCTTGCAAGGCCTTGACCAACAGCTGCTGTTGTGGCACAGTCACGCACATGCAGGCTTGCATCCCAAGCCTGTTGCATTACCGATCTCACGTAGCTGGTGGTCGCCTGATACAAATCTTAGGGGTGTTGAACAGTGGCAGCTTTCCAGGTTTTTGGACGAATCATCATTGCTTGTCCCAATGAT
Organism: Ulva compressa; assembly: GCA_024500015.1. NCBI lineage: Eukaryota > Viridiplantae > Chlorophyta > Ulvophyceae > Ulvales > Ulvaceae > Ulva > Ulva compressa. Next base: position 1,143,106 of record JALKAD010000179.1, read on the forward strand.
ATGCATGTAAGATGATTCACGCCCATAATGACCTGGTCAGAAGCAGCCTGAGGCGCATGATATCATAGGCAGCTGCATTAACCAGCACGCGTCTGCGCATGGCAGTCTGTGATACCGGTGTGATATTGCATCCTCACGAATCTGTAGGTACTACATGCTCAACCATGCATCCACACCCATCTTCACAGCACAACCATCCGAATTAACCGTGGCAGCTGGTCACACCATTTGCAGGTGATCAATGCAGTACAGCAGTGTCGCCATATCAAAAGGAAATGCTGTTGTCGAAGATGCACGTGCCAATACTGTGTCTGTGACAAGGCTCCTTTGATCTAAAACATAAGGCAATGCCTGACAAATCCTGCTGGCCATGTGCCATAAATAACCCGCATCCACAACCGTTTTGCGACATTGTAACACTGGCCGCTGTCGAGGGAGCAGCCTGCCAGCAAAAGACAGGCTAGTACGTATGCGACAAGCTCGTGTTCAGGTCAAACACAAGCTGCCTCATGCCATTACCGTGAGGACAGTAAATATTGAGGCAGTGTCAGAAGGGACCAAAGCTCTGGTGTCTCATACAAGAATCTATGTCAGCAGGTGCACAACTGCTGCCAGTAGCCCACAACAGATTGCATGCACATCCCTGACCTGCCATGGCATGCCACTGGCTTCAACATGCTAGCTCAGCCAGCATGCAAAACCCTCCGAGGCCACCGTGTCAGTATGTCGTATTCTCAGGAGGCTGCGAGAGCTTCCTGTTGGCAGACGATGCCATTTCCCGCCGTAGCTCCAGCAAGATCGACTCGATGGTGTACTCTTTTTTCCAGTTTCGCAGCATCTCAAACTTGCCTGATACGATGTTACCCTGAACATCAACAAGACGTACTGTACAGAACTGACCTCCCAGTCAAGGTTGACCTCCCAGAGACAACGACAACAGGAAATTCCACGAGATATTAGACTGCAGCATATGCCTGCATGTCTGCTGGAACATATATTGACCGCATATGGCCTGGTGACGTGAAAACGCCACTGGTAGATGCAGCAACCTGGCCTTACCACACAACAAACTGTGAGGCGGTACCAGTACCAGCCACTTATGGACTTGAAGACGCTTGAGAGAGATTCTTGCACGTGACAACAAACGTTGAAGCACTGCGTGAACAGTACATGAACACTTTGACAGACATGACGTCCAGAAGCAAAACCACACGAGAGACACTGTCCACCGTGCCCAACATTAACACATGTTATCATGCACTGCTGATCAATCCAACAGTGCTACCATTGTGGCGTCAGTCAACAGTCTGAAAAGCAGCACAAATGACCGGTCACAGTGAGTGACTTGGAAGGGCAGATGCAGTCAATTGCAGCCACACACACCAGCATCTACGCTAGAGTTCATGAGGCTGCAGTGTGCTTCTTCAGAACGTTGCGAGATCATTTCTCCTGGTGTACGTGCATTGATGGTCAGCAGGCTCC
>JALKAD010000179.1:1191575-1204644 GCA_024500015.1 Ulva compressa
TTGAGCAGTGTCAAAGCCTTGCAAGGGTTGCAGCATCGCTGGTCTGATGAATGCCACTGGCCAGCACACCATAGGTGTACAATTCCTCAGTGGCAGGTCCATGGACAAACGACCTGATTGGGTCAGTGAGGATCACAAAATGTTTGCAGACTGTGTATCTTCTCCACTGCACTTGCACGACGGGAGTCAGGGCTGTCTGACCACGAGCTATCTTGCATCCCAAGACCGATTGTGGCAGTCAGAACAGCCCTTCTACATCTCCAACGATACGACCAGGCATTGGCCAATCACGATCTACCTGATCGCACTGTACATGTGCCCTTGGACGTGCACACATCATGGCGACACCCCACCACACCTTCTGATGCATCCGTGCTTCATGCAACAGGGCTTCATCCAACCGGGCTTCATCCAACCAACCGGGCTTCATCCAATGCAGAGCTACTTTGAATCCACTGTATGCACACCCGTGCAGCCCCTGCTGTTCCAACTTCCCCAAAGTGCCCCTGCTTCCAGCTGCGGGTGTGCTCTGCGTGGGCGGTCACCACGCCATCTGCCCTCCACCTCTGCACTGCCGACCACCGTCCACTGGCCCTTCATACAGCGGCACGTGCCTCTGGAGCACGCCACGCATGCCGCGCCCTCCGCACTCCTCCAGCTGCCGCAGCACGTGCCACACGCACTCGCACAGCGGCATCGCAGCCCGGCCGCCAAACACGCACCGGCTCCGGCAGCGGACGAACCGGTTGAGGCCCGCCCCCAGCAGCCGGAAGTGTGGCCGCAACGCGAGCGCCCCCGCCGGGCTCTCTTGGCAGATGTGGGAGAGCAGCAGACACGCGTCCGCGCAGCGTGCGGGGCACTGCCACAGCAGCAGCTGCCGCAGGTTGACGGCCACGTCGCGTGCCGCGTCCGCCAGCTTTGGCCCGAGGGCGCGAATCATGTCGAGTGCGCCCCTCAGCGCTAGAAAGTGATACGGCTCCTGCAATGCGGTCCAGGCCTCACCGACCAAGCGGCCCCATGTGTGCGTGTCAGCCTTGCACCGACATGCCTGTTTGTATTCGTCGTTCGGCGCAGTTGGTTCTGGCTGGCAGTGGACAACGGTCTGGACTGGACAGAGCCACACTGATACTGATCGATGTCATCACAGGTCGCTATGAGAGCCTCGCACAACGCACGGCCACTGCGCCCAGGCATCAATTGTGTGTACACGGCATACGGCCATGGCTATGTGTTTGATGCATTGCCATGATGTCTTTCCTCTGTCTACCACCTTGTAGGCATCAACTTGTCAATGTCTGCAGGCCGCGGCCAACCCATGGGCACTACTGCTGCCTCTTGAGCGCCGCGGTGCATGTGCATGTCCATGGCCGTGTCAGAGACGGTTCAAGTCACGCTCATGGACAGCGGCAACAGGTGTCGAGCTCAAGGCACGATGCACGTATACAAAGCCTCATGTCCGGCAAAATGCAAACGCCTTTGTGCACATGCACACGCGCATTCGCAGCAGGCATGCCCAGGCCTTCAGCAGGAGTATGCCGTACCTCCTCCTCAACAGTACCTGCGACGAAGATCGGCAGGAAAAACTTGAGGGCAGCAGGTGAGAGGGCTGTCCTCCAGGTGACGACGATGTTGTGACACTGCCAGCGCACCGAAACAAAATCAATCAGACCGAGGTCATACAGGCGCCGGAATTGAGTGCCTGAGCTTGGTTTCTGCCGCACCGCAAACTTGGTCCTGCATGTAGCCTTCCCATAGGATTGCATGTGCTCGACTGAGCAGTACACCCAGAGACATAAGGAGGGAGTGCTCCATGTGTGTGCCACGGGCACTGGTGCCCGTTGCAGCTGGGAAAGGGTCTCCATGTGCAATGCAGTACTTTACACACATTGATTATGGTGCTACTCGTGTGCCTCTGCCTGGCGATGTCGTAGAACTGATAGTTCTGTTGTCCAATTGGGCATGCACACAGTGTGCCACGCTTTGGCATGACAGGCGCCATGCCTTCTGGCCGATTGCTGCTCGGGGATACGTCAGAGACAGTATAAGGACTGGAATCTAGTACATGTGACAGGCACGACAAGCAGCTTGTGCGCACCTGTCCGTGTTGAAACATGGTTGTGGCGTTGGACACTGATTCACTGGCCATTTGTTGGGGCCTCGCGAGGCCGCAGATGTCTTGCTGCGGGCTACAACAGCAGAACTTTTACGCAGATACCTCTCTGGATCTGGCCGCGCTGTTTGCTTTGGCAGCGTGCGAAGGACATGTGGACCTGCAATACAGTTGACAACCATGTGGTGAAACGACCCAAAGCGCAGTCACAGCCAGACAAACCCAGTGTCATTCTGCCATCACCTCGAGACAATTATGAGCCGTTGACTGCCCATCTTCAGAGTGCCCACACGAGCGCAGGCATGCGATGCAGTGTCAAAGCGCCCCGAGCAAACCTGCAGGTAGCAGCTGCAGTACTGCTGGCTGCTCTTGTGACGAATCCATGTGTTCGGGGTCTGTATCTATATTCTTGCTGCCGGGTTGCGTTCACGAAGGTCGCCTGAATTGTGTAGTTGAGTACGTGTGTACGTTGCTCAACACAGTGCAGGTCTTGGCCGGCCTGGTGGCGCGAACGGGCTCATGCCCGTCCGAGGTGTGCGCGAGCTAACACAGTGCACAGACACTACTTCACTCTGCATACGGTTTGATGGCTTCCTAGTGCAGCGGCATCTGACAGCTCCGCAGCTGCAGGGGATTGGTGCATGTTCGCAGGCAACGCATCTCACAGCCAAGCCTACATATAGGCAACGCCGGCCTGGCCGCAACATACAATCGAATATTACATTCTGAATAGTGAGTGTGCCCGCTGTCAGCCATGGTGCTGGAGAGCAGGCTGCCGTAGCCACGGTCTCATTGCAGGCATGCATGCATGATTCACACCCACGTTTGAATCGGGGGCGTCCTGGCACAGCAAGGCATACATCTGGTATATGATAACCGCTGTGCCACTGTTTGAAGGCACAGATGGCAGATGTTCATGACTCGTGATTGAGAATATACAGAGGTCAGGCCTCTGCGGCGTGTGGCCTCAGTATCAGTGAACACCTCGCATTCAACGCGAGAGGCAGTGCACATGACATCGGAGTAAATCATGGTGAAGACATTGGAGGATTGGGCCGAGGCCCTGGCGGATGCGGTGCGTGATCGCGCTTGCTTGTTCAGGCCGTAGTCAAGTCGTTGCAGCCTGAAGTGTGTGTGTATCCGCGCTATACATCGTTTTCATGTATAAAGTATGTAACGATGGATGGTCTGATGAAATGGTCACACACGGCAGGTGTTATTATATGGCAAGCTGAGACGGTCAGGCGATTTGTATGCAGGAGTCCTTGGACCCTGACAGCATCACATCCCTCAAAGCTGATCTTCAAGCAGCCGTTCAGGTGCGCTGTACACCAGGCTGCGTGTGACGGAGCTGTATTTACGTACAGGCAAAGGTTGACATCCAGACGTCGGTCGGGTTGACGTGTGATCGTGACCTGCAGAACGATTGTAGCATCAAGGAATAAGCGTATGTGGTCATTACAGAAGTACTCAAACGTCGCGATTCCTAACGGGTGTTGTCGTTTGTGCAGAAGCGCAATGCTCTCCAGACCGAGTTCGATGCGCTCAATCACATGCTCACACATCAGCCACCAAGCGCATGGGCTAAGCGTGAGAAGAAATATCACGATGACAAAAAGTCATGGGATGCCCAGGCGGCAGATTTTCAGCGGAAAATGAAGCGCCTTCAGGATGAAGTGCAGGTTCTGAAAGACAACAACCGCGCAGTAGTTCTGCAGGAACAAGTGCAGGTTCATACTCCCCCTTGCTCACTTTTGGCGAGAATGTGCCGTGGTACGGCGATGCGGGGTGCCCCATCATAAAACAAACTGTGCCATGCTCTGCAGGATCTAGAGGCATTGCTGGCTGCGGCAAGGAAGGAGTCTGCGGAGACGAAGGGTACTCTTGAAAAGACGTCGAGGACTCTGAAGGTCCTGGAGGAAGATCATGCTAAGCTCCAAAAGTCTCATCAGGAGTCAGTCAAGGAGGCTGTGGGTGTGAGGATGAGCATGCGCAAAATGGAGGAGCAGCTGTCAGCAAAGACAGCAGAAGCTGCAGCAGAATCAAATCGTGCAAACGAAGCAAAACGCTTGCTGCAGTCTCTGAGGACTGACTACAACGAATCCTCACTGAAGAGTGCGCCCCAAGCCCTGAGCCTGCGCAGGAGTGGCGCAGCTGTCATTCTTCAGGCCCCATTTACACCAGCCTCCGGAATGAACATAATGCCTGAGAACCATGCAGCACTTGATCTCAACAGGCTTGTTCATGTGAGACAGCTCTCTTTGGGGTAGTGGCCAGGATCACCATCGCTTGTGCGATGATGATTGCGAATGCCTATGCTGCCTGGGAAACATCGACTCAGTCAGCCAGTGGCATGGTCCACAATCTGTTGTCTTTCTTTTCGTGTAATCGTCCACGATTGTCATCTGCACTCGATGCTTCTCTTGCATAATGGTTGGGAAGTCTGCTGCAGGCGATGGGCTGAAGGAGCAGCTGGAAATCGTGCGCACCAATTTGGCCGCTGCACAAAAGAAGGCTGCTTCAGATCTGGATGCGCTGAGGACTGAGCTTCAGGAAGCCAGGGAACAGGCTTCTGCAGAGGCATCGAAGTGTGGTACGCTCTTGAGCAGGTGTATGCATGTGCCACAGTAGCTGCAGTAAAAGCCGCTGTCTCTGGTTGCCCTGCACTGAGGGATGGCCTTGCATCTGACCGTCCATGGCGCCTTCGTTGCAAAGAGGTCCAATTTGCATGCGCTTCCTTGTCAGTGATTAGTCACAGATGGCTCCATGGAAACTAGGAAACGTTCATACTCACCCATGTGGCTTATCAAGTGACTCGTTGACGGACAAAATGTTGTGTGTGTGATGGTCGCATGGCCAAGAAACCTGCTCAGCATTCCTTGTGGGATGTCCATCAGGTACTGTGCACCATGTGCCGCCCTAGAGCACCATTAGAGCAAGGCCCAAATCAGCCAGTGCTATCCAGTCTGTCTGTCTACGCCATCATGTGCACCAGATCTGTAACATCACTGATGGACGTGCCATGTACCCTGCATGTCAGCCATGCCGACCTTGCACAGCTGCCAGCAGTGGCATGGTGAGACAGGCCTGCTGCGCATGAGCACTCGAGCCCTTGAGCACAGCTATGATACACAGCAATGATGCCCAGCAGCACACCATTCTGGTATTCTGGGACTTGACAGGTCAACGGTGTGCAGCGGAAGCAGCTGCCAAAACCCATGAGCTGGGCGCACAGCTGGCAGCGATGCAGGCTGAGCATGGCGAGATTAGTGCCGCGGCGAAAGACGCCGAAAAGACCCGTGCCGATCAGGCGCGCGCGTCGCTGGCGCAGCTAAACGACACCCACCAGGCAGAGCTCACGTCCGTCAAGCGCCAGATTCTCGGCCTGGAGGACCGCTGCACCGCGCTGGCCAACGAAAAGGCGGAGCTCTCGCGGCAGCTTGCCGAGGCTCGGGAGCAGCACGAAGCCGATGTGCTCGCCGCCCACACCGCTGCCACTGCCGCGGCGGAGTCCGCCGCAGCATCGCCCCCTGCGGCGCCTGCTGCTGCGGCCGCCGCCGCGCCTGCGGCTGCGCCGCAGGCGGAGGCCGACGCGGACCCGGCACCGGGCGCGCAGGCTCGCTCGGCGGCTGTCGATCAGGGGGGTCAGCGCATGAGCGTCAGCGCTGCCGCTGCGGCTGCGGACGTCGGGTCTGCGCCGCGCGGCGCGCCGGAGCGTGCCCGACCGGCTGCTGCACCACGAGCGGTGGTGGAGCAGTCCGCCAGCATCTCGCGGGGGGCTGCGGCAGCCGCGTTTGATGCAGCCAGCAGCGGCGCGCCGCCGCCGATGCCAGATGTGCCAGCTGCACGTGTCGATGCTGTGAATGGCCAGGCGAGCTTGCCAGAGATGGACCTTGCGCCCCTTGATGTGCCGCGCAGCACACACCGCGCCGCAGCGGGCGGCATCCCCCCGGACATCGACATTGCGCAGATCAAGGGGGGCATGGTTGTGGACTGGAACGACCCGCACAACGTCAGCATAGCGAAACAGGTCCCGCCTCTGCCCTGCCGCCACGGCCAAGCTGATATCATGACCGCAGCTCTGATATTGAGGCACAGGTGGTTCCCACCGTCTAGGCTAGACGTGAGTGTCATGGCCAGCCATGCATGTCGGTAAGACAGGCCCATCGGCGGGCCAACAGGACCGGGGTGTAGGATTTGTTTGTTGGGATAATGTGTGGCCGAAATCGTTGGGGTTTTCAGGGTAGCCTATGCCATGTGAGGGCGGAGTGTCACGCTGAGTGTGCTTCTTGGTGCAGATCTCTCAGTGGAACCGAGTCTGCCGGACTGTGCTGCCTCCGTCCGAGACCGCGGCGCTGATCTCCTCTGGCCACGCTGCCGTCCTGTCGGACACCCTGACCGCGCTCGACCGCGAGTCCGTTGCAGCTGATGCCGCACGCATGCAAGCTGTCGCGTGCAAGATCGCGTCCACGGTGCCCATGGCATCGCGGCCGACAGAGTACGCTGGCGGCAACGTGCTGCCGCCGATGCGCGGGCTGCCCAACAGCGCGACCGCCGTGCTGCGCGCTGCAGCGCGCGCCAATGCGGGTCGCGCGGTGGTGTCAGACGAGATGGACGCGGCAGCGCTGACGCGGGAGGCTGCGGGCGAGGCCGATGTGGCTGCGGCGTTTGCACGCGCCATGGCCACAGACAACGCACACCAGGACCGTACGCTGGTGGCGGTGGCCAACGCTGTGACACTTGCACAGTGCGCCCCCACCCACCTCCCTGACCCTGCCTATGCCCCGAGTCTGTGCTGGGTGATCTCTGGCCAAGGTTTGATGTCTTGGCGCACCGCAGCAAGTATCATTCGGTCAAAATTTTTGGTTTCTCCCCAGATCTGTCTCACCTGAGGTAAGGGAGGCCTGCTCCATGATCGGCACGCTGAGCTGCACCGCGCTTGTGGAGGATGACTGGCCACCTGTCCGCGAATGACAGCTTAGTCACTGCCCAGCTCTGTATGCATGCATAGTGACTCAGCGGCAGAATGGGCAGACGCATGCAGGGGAGTTGCACACACCGGCCAGTCCCTGTCTCGCGCGCGGGTCGGCCTGCTGCGCGCTGCGGCGCTGCAGTCGGCCGAGGGCGACTCGACGCGCTTCTGGAAGAGCCTCGCCGCTGACGAGGACTTCCTCGAGGCGTTCTCTGTGGCCATGGTGGCGAGCGCCGTGCCGTCGCCGACAGGAGACTCGGTGCCCATCCCACAGGAGCAGCGCCTGCTCTTCCAGGCGGCCGCGGCAGCCGTGCTGTCCACGCCGGAGCCCGGCGCCGCTGGCGAGGGTGGCGAGGAGGGCGGGGAGGAGGGTGAAGGCGGCCGGGCGGGGTCGCCGAGCGGCCCGCTGCCGCTGGCAGGCAGCATGGACAGCGCCGGTGTGGCTGGGGGGTCGCTGGACTTGTCAGGCCTGCCGAACAATCCGTCGACGCGTGCGATGCGAGAGTATGCGGCGCAGTGCGAGACAACGGTGCAGGTGCACCAGGCACAGGTGCGACACGCGGTGCCGCACTGCCTGTGCTGATGGTGAAATGACACTGACGACATGGCAGCAGTCGGCAGTGTTTGCATCGGCTTTTTCGTGTTCATGCTGGCAACAGAGCACTGAACTGATGCATGACTCATCATGCAGCATGGATACAGATATAGACATGCATGTGGTTTGAACTGTGTGTCCGTATACGGCCGTAGCGGTACCTGGTTCTGCTACCGATGGTGCTGCGTCTGCTTCCGCTCTCTCGCGCCCCCTCAACCGGCACAGAGCAAAACCTTTCAAGAGCTGAACAGCGCAATTGTGACGGGGGTGTGGTGGCGTGCAGGTGGAGCGGCTGATGCGGCAGCTGGATGACAAGGACCGCGAGCTGGCGGCGATGGAGGAGACTCTGCAGCTGGTGGCGCCCGAGGGCCCCGACGGCGACCGCATGCTGCGGCCCGACCTCTCACGCTCCGACACGAAGCGCCTCGAGTCTCTGCAGAGCTGGATGTCCCTCGGCCACACCCGCAGCGCCGAGCGCATCAAGTGCGCACCCCCCGCCCCTGCGTGTGCACGCTGCCTGAACTGCATATATTATGCCTCGTGCGTAATTCATATACGATGTAGTCTGTCACACTCGCTCGCAGAGGCGCTGGCCCGGCGGTGCCATGATTGCAGTCACCAAGTTTCGCACCTTCGCAGCGTGCCCTGTCTCCGTATCCCCCACCTCAACTGTGGGAAATTAGCAGCCATGATTGACCGGGGTGTAAGGTGCGCATGCGGTGGCTGCAGGGCGCTGGAGGCGCAGCTGCTGATCGCGGAGCAGAACGCGACCAACTACCAGGCCAAGCTGCAGGAGCTCGGCCTCGGCGCTGCCGAGCTCGACGCCATGGCCAAGCCCACCTCCGGCGAGTCCCTCATCCTCAGCGGCGACGAGGACAACTACCTCACCTCCCTCGTCGTCAAGGTGTGCGCCACACGCATGCCGCCCATGCATCGCCGCCGAGCACAGCCACGGCAATGCTCCCGCAGCAGCTCTGTCTCTAACCACACTCCCCCCTGGCGGCGCTGTTGCAAGCCAAACTATGGGAGCTGTAGGCATGGCAGTGAACAACGCATTCTGTGCACTCAGGTCGATCCGTCCACGCCATCACAACTCTGCAACATGCTGCTGGTCCCGTCCGGGTGTTGAGATGTCCATAATCGGCCGTCTGTAACAGGCATTCGGTGATCGATGTGAGGATTGTACCTGACGCAGTGTGGTGTGGTGCAGCTCAAGGTCGACCTTGCGGAAACTCACGGTGAGCTGATGTCGAGCAAGCGCGCCCTTGCACGCTCCATCGAGCGCGAGAACAAACTTGCAGAGAAGGTTGCGATGCTTGAGCAGCCGCTGCCCCCCGCCGCCGCTGTGCATGCGCCCTCACGTCGGGGGCTGTTCCCCGGACGCACAGGCGGCACCGGCAGCGCGTTCTCCGAGTCGGCTGGCTCGCCGATGGCCGGGATCGACATGCATGCGCACGATGAGCTGGCGGCACCTGAGATCGAGATCGGCGGCACGGGCGAGCTGTAGCGCGCATGATGTGTTGCGTACATGCATACTGTCCGGCAATGTTTGGGCTGCGGCGTGCGGACATCACGGACATTGAGGTGTTGGTGATTTGGGTGAATATTATTCGCTTCAGTTGATTCATGCGGGATCTGTTAGGTGGCCTGGCGGGCGGTGGTGACACCATGTTGCTGTCGTGGAAGCGGCAACAATGCCGTGTTTTCAATTTCTATGGTATGCTGGGTCGAAATGAGGCTGCAGTTTGATTGGGCAGGCCTGGGCATGGGTCGGCATGTGCTGGTGTGGGGAACAGGCCGCGTAGTCCTGATAGCCTGGGCACATACACATGGCACATACGTTTCTGGAATAGGCAGTAGGTATGGCTGCTTTGGGATTCCGTCACGCCCAGGGGAGGTGTAAGCGGGTGCGTGTGTACACAGGCATGTGGCTGAGGGTGTGTCTGAGACACATTCTGGCGGCCGATGGCAATCTAGCGATATCCGCCCAACATGCCTGTGCATGCAATGGGGCTATGAGTCTTGTCAGACTTGCATGCGTACAAACGGGGGACTCAGAGTACCTGCTTCTCACACAAGCATGGCGTGCACTTGTACCGGCTAAGGGTTGATTGGTATCAGTCAAGGCATGAGGCAGATGCTGCGCAAAGGCACCAATGTAGATTTGACCTCCACAGTGTCCACCACAGTGCAAACAGATTGACAATCAATGCCACTTACACATGCACACTACGACACACCCCCAAGCCTGTCCTTCCCATCGGCATGCACAGCTTCACGCAAGGTTGCCACGTCGGCCCAGGCCTGGATCATTCTGCAAAAAAACAGGCATGCATGTCCACCTGCACTCACAACAGCCGTGCCCAAGCACGGCTGCAGGACAGCAGCCAGACAAGAGGGCCATCTGGGCATGGCCACAGCCACAAGCATGCGCAGCATGCACGGCCACTGCATTGCACATGTACAGCCGCCGCGCCCGTGCCGCTCATGCTCTGACCTAAAACCCCCCCAAATCCGTTCCCAGTACGATCCTTGCACAGGCTCTGCCATTGTCACACACACCAACGCTGGACTACAGCAGTTCGTTCGAACAACATCATATGTTCCCGCCCTCAAGCACACACGCTCCGCATGCTGTGGTGCTGAATTGCGCAGCACGCAGTACAGCAGGCAGCAGCGGTGGTCATACAGGCTGGCCATACGGCTGACACGGCACCACGAGCCGGGGGGGGTGATGCGCTGCACGCAGCACGCACAGCACATCACCCGAAAGCGCGGCACAGCGGACTATGTGGCACCCAGCTCGCGGAGCCGGCCAGCAGAAGGCGGCACGGCAAAAAGGTGGTGAGCGTCTGTCACGGAGGCACGTTCATCCGGCGCAGCCGGCGGCGTCCGGCCCACCAGCTGCACGGCTCTGGGCGCGCCCACTCCTGCCGAGGCTGGAGTCGCGCATAGCTAGCAGCACACGCGCGCGGCGCCTACACGCCGCATTACGGCCGGTGAGCCCGCACTCAGCTCACCTGGTGGCGCACGTGGCAAGCACATGACGTCACGCCACACCTAGCGGCGGCGGCAGCGGCAGCAAAATCCGGCATACCTTGCGGCGCTCATGCACAGTGCTACCGCGGGGCGCTCATGCATGGTGCTACTCTGGCGGCGCCCACGTCTGGCGCAGCTGGCGGTAGTAGGGGTCCTTGAGGTCAAAGATGCCAGAGGCGGCCTGCGGCTCAGCGCCGGTGGCGGGGTTGCCGGGGGACTCCAGGCGGAGGTGCACGTCGTAGCTCTGCGCGTTGTGCGCCTTGAGCCGCATCTCGCCACTCACCAGCTGCCCGTCCGTGTGTACATGGATCGGCGTCTGCAGCACAGCACAGCGCGGTCAGGCCAAACGGAGCCGAGTGGCCGCATACACCATCGCCCCCACAAAACATCGTCCTCTGCAGCACTGATGCAGAAGACGAGCCAAACGCCACCGAGGCCCATGGATGCAGCGCAGCATAAGTAACATGGCTGTGTCGGCCGAGGGCTCACGTTTTCCACTCGCGAGACAGCGCTCAACTTGTTGCGCAATGGATGCAGGCCACGCTGGCTGGAGAAAGAACGTTTTGGATTAGGTACAGTACAGAGCCAGTAGCGACATAGGTGCGGGTCGCATTGTTGCCGGCCGTTAGCTTCTTAGTGCTCGCCATCACAGGGTGGCATGCCATTCGGTCCGGGGTTCGTGACTGGACAGCATACGATGCAGGCGCACAGAACTTGAGAGGGCGTGGGACTGAAGCAGCCATCCACTTTCCCAGCTCATACCAGAGCAAGCTGTGCTGGCGCGACAGAATGGGCGGATGAGGAGGCACACAGATGGGGCGCCATTACCAGGACAAGGTGGTCACGGAAACGGGCTGGCAACCACACACCCCCATTACCCGCGCTGCCGCCTCACTCAGCAAACAACAAAGAGGCAGACGCAACGGCCACACCCATGCAAACCAAGGCATGGCACAGTGTCACGCTGTCAGTGGAGCTAAGCAGCGGGTCGCACGGGGAGGGGAGGCAGAGGGGCGCACTTGCAGCACGCAGCGCAGCTGGAACCAGTGCGTCGCGGCCATGCCGGGCGCTGTGCTGAGCCACATGTGCTGCGCGGTGCCGGGGAACTGCACGTCGAACCAGCAGGCGACGCCGTGCACGGTGGCGGGGCCCTTGCAGGTGAAGGCGAGGGGGATGGAGATGTCGTGGAGGTCGGCCTCGTCGGCGGTGGTGAAGTCGAGCGGCGTGCACGCGTACGGCGCGACGAGGATGCCGGGGTCGAACGAGTCTATCACCACCTTGCCGCAGTACCCCTGCGCGTGCCAAGTGCATTGGAGTAAGCACAGTGTGACAGCGCGGGCTGTGGCAGAGCAGAACGGCAGGCGGCTCGTGGCATGCTGCCGCGGGCACGTGGTGGCTGTGGTGGTGTAGAAAGTGATGAGCGCTGGTGTGGCACCATGGCGGGGAGCGCACCACGCCGCATGTGGCTGGTTCGCACCATGAGTTCACAGTGCGGAAGGTTCAGGTCGCTGGAGGTGCTACTGCAGCGTGCCGGTGCCGAGGCAATGCGGCGCGCCGGCTAGGGACGGCGTAGGCGCTCGGCAGCGGAGGCTCGCACCTCGTACGCGTCCGCATGCAGCGCCGTGAGGTTGACGCCGTAGAAGGAGGGGTTGGTCCAGAAGGCCGCGAGGTTGCGGAGCTCGTCTGCGAGGATGGCGTCGGAGAAGGGCGCGGTGAAGATGCGGCCGAGGTTGGGGAACATGAGGCCGCCTGGCTTGAGCATGTGCTTGCGCGCAAAGATGTACGTCTCGAGCATGCGCTCATTCACGAGGAGCGTGCCCATCGGCTCGCTAATGAGGACGTCGGCGCGCTCCGGCAGCGCGGCAAGCAGCGTCTCGGCCTTGCCGTGCAGCACCTCCACCCGCGCGCCCTCCGCGCCGTTGCCGTCAAACAGCTTTTGCGCAAACTTGACCATGTTGCTCGCCTCCACCGCGTACACCTTGCGCGCCCCCGCCTGCACGCATGACCGACACTGCACGGGCATGCATGTAGAGCCTTGCCGACTCGGCTGTGCCCAGGAATCCACAGTTGTAACAGCGGGTTTGGTGTACCGATTGCCGTGCAGGCCGCTGGCGCGCACGGCGCGCACAGCGCGCAGCAGAGCGCACCTGTGCGGCAAAGAGGGACAGGATGCCGGTGCCCGCGCCCACATCCACCACCACCTTGCCCTGAAAGTCCTGCCGGTTGTTCATGATTGCCCAGTAGTACGTCCCCGTGCGTGTCATGTCCTGCATGCCGCCCAGCACCCCTTAGCCACAGCACGCACAGCATGGTCTTGCAGCAGGCGCACAGATGACATCGAATCTCAGTCGGC
>JALKAD010000179.1:1208985-1221944 GCA_024500015.1 Ulva compressa
CAGTCTGTTGTCCAACATCGTTGCTGCCTGGCGCCTGCGGCATGAATTGAATAAAGTTGCAGCCGTCCCATCTGGCCACCGACATCATCCTTTCGATTCTGGTTCGTCAGCCCTCCTCGTACTGCGTCACCGGCACGCGTGTGTGCCGCAGCAAGCTGCCCTGCCCGCCCTGCATCCCACACACGCACCCAAAAAAAACAACCGCTTGCGCACCCACCCCCATCACCGCCGGCACGTGCAGGCGCTGTGGCTGCTCGGCCCCACCGCGATGCTCATATCCGCCGTCGTGACCACAGGCGTCGTCGCATTCCTCGACTTCAACGTCGCCACCGACAACAGCCTCACCGATGTGCTACGGGAGGTGAAGGGCCACCCCAATGCCGCGTCCGTGTAGCGACCCGCCCACGCGACCTCCTGGCGTTGTGCCGTGTCGCAGCCGCGATCATGGCAGATGACCCGTTCTGGCGGCGGCTGCACCAGTTTCCTGTTGTTTCGGACCAATATCATGCGAGCTTGCAGAGTTGTGGTATGATTTTGCGACAATTTTTCGCTGTCGGTATTTCGATGTCGGTGTTTTGCATGTGCACGTGGCCATGGTCGGCCTGGTACGTGTCTGGCGTCTGTATCTGTGTCTGGCGTCTGTATCACGTTAGCTGGGCACAGGAAACTGAACTCTGGAGTTGTGGGCTGTGCAGTCGTACCTGTACGTATTTTTGCGGTTTCGTGGCTTTTTAATTGTGTATCGATGCAAGGATGAGATAGATGGGTCATAGATGACAAAAAATGTGGCAGGACTGAGTGTGTCATGCCATTTCTAGGTTTGTATGGAGAAGGGGCCAGTGCAGCCAGAGCCTGCTGAAAAGGTAGCGTTCAGCATCAGCCCGGCCTTGGGAGTTGATGATGGCGTTCCTATTACGTGTGCCACGGCATCATCAGGGCACTGGTTATTGGCTGGCAGTGTGGTTGTCCAGCTTTGAGATGCCGCCTGGGTGTGGCCGTGGCAAATCGTGTGATGTGCGACCGTGGAGGTATTGGTGATAAGGGCGGGCGCAGTAATCTGTGTCTTTATCTGCCATGCAAAAACTCGATCTAGTGGCGGCCGCTGGTTTGTGGTTGCGCTAGATGGTGCCAATTTGAACATGACCCTCTTGATTGAGCAGGTCAGAGCTGAGGTGCTTTGGGAGCGGATCCACTGTTGCTTATCCATGGCGGTTTGTGTTGCACTCAGGAACTCACTATGAGCGATGCCTGTCGTGTCCGGTTCCATGAGCAAAGGCTTGATCGTATTGATGATTAGTCGACTTGAAACTGGAAACAGGAACACAGCGGCTGATGGCCTCCGGGGGTTCTGCAGCAGCCCTCTGCATATCTCAGTGTATCAAAGTCGCTAGTCATGCTGTATCAGGTGTTGATGTCAGTGCGAGATCCAATCGGCTGCCTGAGTGGCGACTACGATGCTAATGGGGCATCTTCTTGCCCAAAACCGAGCTGGCTGCATTGAAAACGCAGCTGCACTTCTCGATACTCACCACATTCAGAAGTATGGCCAACAACCCCCTGCTCGGAGACATGGTGCCTGTTCTCAGGTTTATACACGCCCTGTCCAGGTTACACTCCAGTCATTATGTAGACAGTCTACCGGGCGGTGATAGAACAGGAGGTGTGTTGCCTCTATGAACAGACGAATTCAAGCCAGCATTGACCTCATTGGCTAGACGTATATGTCCACGGTTGTGTATGTAAGTGCTGTCCCTACTGTGGCTTGCAAGGATTTTAGCAGACGGTTTCCAGTCAGGCAGCGACCCATCACAGTTTCCTGGTCACGGCTTTACAAGCTTGACATCACCAGACCCAGGCTTAACTTCAGGTCTGAAAAGGTGCCATATACTGAGGTGCTTGCTATGACAAATGCGCAGTGTGTGTCGCATGGTACTGGTGCAGCAGGCATGATGATGCTGTTCACCGCAGCTAAGAGAACTGGGTGTGAGGAAAGCCCCTCATTTGATATACATGAGTATGGAGGAAAGATTGCAAGTATGAGATCCGAGTTGTTTACATGTTGCCAGGACATTGATCCTCAGACATGAACCAGAGAAGGGAATGCTCTCCACATTTGTACATCAACATTCGCGCTCAAAACCATATGAGGAACTTCTTCTGGCCTTTTTTTGGAGCTGGCTCCACAGTCCACTCACACGGCTGAAGAATGCCCTTGGACGCTCCTGTGCAGTCTCCTAGCATGACATCTTGCCCTGCACTCACCATGCCGCCAAATGCGAATTGTGCAACCCTCATAACTTTGGCATTCTCCTCGTCATCACTTGGTACGCTTGCGGGGTCGCTGTCCTCACTGGATTCAGCTGGGGCGCTTTCAGCAGGTGGCCCTCGTTTGAACCTGTCAAGGAATCCCATTGACGAGCGACACGCGCCGACAGGTGAGCTAATCTGCTTTAAGTCCCTCACTAAGGGGTTCTGGAAACTCTGATCGTTGCGGGATACTTGCGAAATTTGATTTCGAACGTGACGGAGGTCGTAAACGCCTCGAATCGAAGAACTCCCACCTGCGTGACACGACATTGACAAGCGATGGAAGTGATGTACATACCAAGACACCTCTATTCTGAAGTTGTTTCACACGCTGCGCGAAACCTCTCCGATTCAGTGTGCTATGCATGCTTGGCCATGGATACAGCACGACACTGTCCTTGTACCCTTTCCTCGTTGCAGGGCATTATAGGTGCCCGAAAAGCAAACAGTTGCATGAATCAAGCCCACTAACAAAGACAAGCGGCAAAACAGTGGTTTTTGTAGTGTGCACCATCCACAGCCACGTTCAGCAGGTCGCTAGGACCTTACATCTGCTTTCAAGCAGCCAATCACATGAATCCATCACAAACCATGTTGCAATTACGCATCTCGAACGCTCATGCAGGCCCACTACTAATCAGAGCAGTTGCCAGCAGCAGGACACATCTGCATTCCCACGGCCAGCTCACAGCATGATGCGACACCATGATGCAGCTGGACCTGCGCTCCCATCGCCTTGCTTCCTGCCCCGTTTGTGCCCTGTACTGCACAGTTCACACCCCGTTCACAAAACCACAGCCGCTCCCGAAACTGGGCAGGCAAACTGAGACGAATCCATCGGGCGTGATCGAGCCTCTTTGCAACAGCACAGTGCTCTATTCCATGTTCGTGCCTGAGACCGAGGGCATGCGCGAGGGCCTCCACGCCACATCAAGCGTTGCCCAACCACCCCATGTCACTCTCATTTATCCGCAGTGCGGCCGCCGCCACCGCGTACGGCGCCGCGGGCAGGGCCACGCCCATTCTGCTGACCGCCTCTGCCAGTGCCAGTGGCCCCACGGCCCCAGCCACCGCGGCCCCAGTTGCGACTGCGACTGCCATCGCCGCTACGGCCACGGCCCTCACCACGGCCGCGGCCCTCACCTCGGCCACCATAACCCTGTCCACGGCCGCCTGCGCCTCGACCACCCGGAGCCCCACCAGCAAGGGGGCCCCTGCCGCGGCCGCCCTGCGACGACGGAGCACCGCCCGCGCCACCGTAGAACCTTCCACCCGGCCCCCTCGGATGCGCTGCACGGGGCACTGTTGCAGCCCCAAACGTCTCCATGTTGAGCTCCCGTTGCTCCCTGATGCCGGGTCGAGGCACAGGCGGGGCCATGCCCATCTTTTCGTGCACCCCATGCGATATCATGTCAAAGAAGTCATCTTCGAAGACCGGCTTCCTGGCAGCTGGTGGCATACTTGCATCAACCTCGGACGGCCCATCAAGGCCCAGCTCCGCCAGGAGATTCGGCTTCTCCGCCTCAAATGCGACATTGTTCGCCGTGAAGTCAAAGTCATCATCTACGGCAGTGGCCTGGGCGTCGCCCTGTGGGATGCCCGGAGTCCAGGCACGGCCCCGGCCTCGTGACGGGCCACCGCCGCGGCCTCCTCCACGGCCACCGCCCGGGCGGCGGCCGGCGGCAGCGCCGCCGACGGCATTGGCCCAAGTGGTAGGCGCTGCGGCCGGTGCAGGTGCAGGTGTGCTGGTTGCGGCTGCTGTGGGAGCTGGCTGCGCCTGTCGCGCAGGCGGTTGCTGCATAGCACGGCCCTGCCCTCCACGTCCCCATGCCGCTGCACTGCGCCGAGGCTCTGCTGGTGGCTCAACTACAAGCACACACCGGCAATAAGCGACCCCTGTGCCATTTGGATCTGCGCATTGATCGGCCACAGCTTTGGTCTCTCAAGACACAGCCACACGCGCGTATAATGAATGAGATTCGTACAGGTGTGATCATTGCGGACCTGCAGGCACTGTGTCGAATGCACATGCGGTGGCAGTGTGTTGCGTGTGCACCAGCTCTCAGCTGGTACTACATGAGCTCACACACGTCCTGCCGCAGCAATATTGCCAGGTTTATGAGCTTTGCTACGGCCCAGCTGGTGCCGCTGTGCGAAAAAGAAGGAATGGATGAACAAGTTTGCCGGCCTTGGTACATCTTGAGCATGGCCGTGAACAGACTGGCTGGCACTACTGTGACAGTCCATGCAGTTAGGAGCCATTGCGGGTGGGACCAGCCATGCGAGCTGAGGATGCATACAGCGGCGAAGTGCACAGACAGCTGCTGCTGCTGGAGCCTTTACTTGCATTCAACACTACCCACAAATCTCATGCTGGCGACGTGCCCTGTAATACTATTGCATATTCAAGCTGTAACAGCCATGGACGAATTTGTAACATAAACCACGACATTCAGAATACATGCAGTTCCGCCCATTACAACATTGCTGTGCGGCTTGTAGAGTCAGCATGGGCTACGCACCTGGTGGCTGAGGTTGGGGAGGTGCGCTTTGGTGGTTCTGTGGCGCCAAAGGCTGCCGTGGAGGAGCGCCCCATGGATTGGGTTTCTGGGCAGGAGGTTGCGGCGCCGCTTCTTGAGGGGCCGTGGGTGGCGGACCCCACTCACTGTGTCGCTGATTAGTTGGTGCAGGTGGTTGGTGCTGCGGAACCTGCAGATGCACGAGCGTAAGCCAGGTGCTGGAGACTCAGACGCGCATCTGCGCACAAAAGACTGACTTGATCCAACGGCAGCCAGCTTATCTTGGTTGCCTCGGTTGTGCAGCCAAGCAGTGCATGGTGTCAGGGATACCCCAAGTAGGACTGCACCTGGGCTGCGTATCCGTGCTGTTGCGCAGGAGGTGCTGCACTCACCGTGTCTTCAACAAGACACAAACTCTGAAGGGAGGCGCCTGCATGCGAATTCTGCCGGTGATCGCTCGTGGCGAGATGTCCAGCTGCCACGGTCAACGGAAACATCGTTAAAGCATGCATGGCAGGAGCGGTTCAAACATCAGGTCAAAGAATTGATCCGTACTGTGAAAAGTTGCTGTAGGCTCGATTCTGTTTGGATCGATATTCGTGGTTAACCCGCCTGGCCCCTTCTCCCACCGAACTGTAGCGCAACTCGTTGTTACGCAGAGCATGATATCGCGCATAAACGCCGACAAATTCTATGTCAAGTGTAGGTCTAGCATGTTCAACTTGTGTCCAGGATCATACTCGAAGTGAATGTCAATTGCTGTGTATCGCCCATGACCTTGTCGAGGGTGCCGATTGCCTCCGAATCATCGTGAAAGAAAACTCTCATGAGTTTACCAAGATATTGCTCCCCCATGGCCCCTTCTTATGCGGGCCTTCACGGCACGGAGTGAACAGCCAACGCAGTGGCTCCGAAACAATGATGCCTCACTCAGACACGTACTCCAATAGAGCACATCACGCCGAACATTGATCTTCCAATGTGACTTCTTTACGTTCGTGGGATCGTTTCAATGCAGAGCGCTGCAGTGTGGCGGCGAATAGTTCTTGCTGTCCCGCACGGCTGCGTCCCTGTCACCACCTGGCTCCAGGCCGTGCTGCACGTGCATGCACTAACCGTCGCGTCGCTTGCTACTCTGTCCTTTCGGGGCAGGACACGCATGTCTAACTTCTCAGGCTCGTCAAGTGCAAACTCTGTTGGACCTTGCGGAGCGGCAAATCTATGGCCCATGCCGCTGCCGTCGTGACTGTGTGAGGGTGCTTGGTAAATGCAGTGATTGCACAGACCATGTCCACGGAAGCGGGCCGGTGACTGTTTGGATATAGTATATTGCGCTGTTGATTCGCTATGGCCGAGAGTAAGGGTCAGCCAACGCCGCAGCAGCGTAATGGCACGGCACGGCATGAAGCTTTTGTGGAGTTGCATAACCTCAGTCGCACCCACGCAGAAGAGTTCCTGGTTCCCGAGGTTGTCCTTGTGGGTGAGTTGTACACACTGCCGATCGTCAGATGATGTTTTATCGCTGTTAGCAGATGCGTGATGATGTTGCTGAACCTGTGCAGGAGGAGACCTTCAAACTCGAAGTAATATGCTACAGAGTATTCTCGGCATTCGATTGGTCCTTTCGCAATTTGAGGAACAGCTGAAGGTTCCCATAGTAGTTCAGAGCGTGCATAATCCAGCATGTCGCAGCGCGGATGTGAGAGTATTGAACCCCTCAGTTTCTGGCTTTACACCTGCCCTTTCTCTATCGTTCGACTCTGCTTTGGCTGATGCCGTGTTATCAGCGCAAGCTCAGGTCCGTCTGAGAGCCACCTGCTCATGTGCACACACTGTTGTCGCACAGCATGTACAACATGTGATGATCTGCAGATCAAGGACGCTAGTCCCATTACCATCAAATGTCAATCAAACTCTTCCCCCAACCTCCAAGTGCACCTTCCGACACAGGCATTCGTGACAGCCCCGGCCCAAAGTGCAGAAGGCGAGGATGCTGAACCATTGATCACCATGTTATCGGCAAAGAAGATTGCAAGGCAGCTCTCGCCTCGACACAGACTTATTGTGGTCGTCACGACCCCAAAAGATACCCCTGCGGACAACGTTGCAATTCATGCAGCCCTTAGGGCTGACCCGCAAATGGCACGGTGCGCAGTTGTCCACATGCCTTGATGGTCACGAGGCATGCCTGCCCTTGTGCCATCATGTGGGGCGGCTGCAGAAAGCAACGCCGGGGTGCAGACATGCCAACCTCCCCGGTGTCGGAACGTCTGGACGTGAGCATGATTAGTCTGTCATCGGGTGTAATGTTGGCCTGGGCTAGCGTATGTTTTCAGTTTCCAAAATGGTGTCTGCATCGCAACCATGCCTGCTGCGTTTACATAGCAGCCCTGGCATCCATATCCAGCAGTTCTAAGTGCTAGTAACGTCACTGTGTGTAGCTCTCTGCAACATGCCTTACTTGTGCGTTCTGAGCCACAACGACTGTGAAGCATCGGCACCCGCTCCAGCTGGGCCTCCCGTGCAGGACGATCGTAATGACAGCGCTCCATCCAAGTGACGTCAAAGTTCTGCAAGCTGAAGGCAGCAAAGCCAAGAAGCTGCAGCTGCTAGCAGGTGAGTTCATGGCTGCCCTGCGCCCTGGGTTTCCAGCGCCCCGCATCGCGGCTGTGGTCTTGCCAGCGGAGGGCAGTGCTTCAGCCTGGAAACAGGCACTGGCGGCGGCCGAGGAGTCCGCCACAGGGGCAGCTGGCCTGTTAATCGGGCCTGGTTCGACACAGCCCACTGCTGGGGCCGTAGCTGCTGGCAAGGTTCTGGAGGGGGAGCTGGCCACAAGGCAGCAGGCGGCTGTGCAGGGTCTCCTGTCAATGCTGCAGATGCGCAGTGACGGGGCTCACATGCGTGCACAGGTATGCATCCCGTGTGCTTGCATCAAAGTCACACCATCTTGCATCCCCCCTGTCCGCCATGGCTCGTTCGTGCCGTCGTGGAAGTTTGGCCTCTGTGTTTGGAAGCGTTGGAATTGCAGATCGCTAGTCCGTTTCCATAGCATCTCTGTTGACTTTCGAAGCGCCTGATGTAGATTGTTCGGAGAACGCGGTCGTCCAATCACCGCCAAATGCATGATCACGACACAATAGTTGCACCACATGCCGTCAGGTGTATGGCACACCATGCAACAATTTCTGCGTTGACCAGCTTTCTGTGGCGGACAATGCCATCTGACCTCACAAGACTCCCACATTCGCAGCGCATCTCACATCGTGGTCACAGAGTGTATTCAATGCCATGACAGCATTGAATACACTATGGCAGCATTGCACGCACCATGGCTATGCAGCCGTGCTCCAGACACACCCTGCGCATCGTGAGGCTGCGGCTTTTCTGAGCAGCCGACAGCCCAACCCCGTCCAGCCACCTGAAGCGCTACAACGAACCAAGCACGGTGCAGGAGGCCACCACCGCGCTCAGCGCGATGTTAGACGCGGGTCAACTGCGCGCGGCGCACATGCGCACTGTCACGGAGCTCCTCGACTGCTTCACCGCGCTCCTTGGCGGCAACGGCGTGATCGACATGGCGGAGCATGGCCTCACCAGCATGGAGGAGTGCGCCCGCCTCACCGACGACGCCTGGCCGATGGTCGACCTCGGCAGCGGGAACGGCGACGCCGAGCCGTTCATGGTTCCCGTCGGCGCCGGTGTGACCCCTGCTGGCTGCCACCTGACTACAGCCACTCCTTGAACCTGGTGCTCGGATGTGCAGGCTGCTTCGTTCAGCACCCCACTGAACAGCATGTCTGCTCGACATACCTGTCCTGCTGTCACACCGCTGTGCAAGTGCTCAGCGTAACCCCCGGTCACAAATTGCTTGGTGGCGACAGATCACTCACTGCGTCTGACTCACGCTTGGGCGGCCGGCGCCCTGAACTATGCTCGTGCAATGTGATTCGCTCGCAGCCAGGCGATCCCGCCGCGTGCACACATGCCGAGTAGCAGCAGCACCGTCATCAGTGACTCATCACGCGCGTCAGCGAGATGACCGGCACGCGTGGCGCTGTGCAGGCGTGACCGCGGACGTGCCGCTGTATGGCATGGCCGCGGCGGAGCGCTGCCTGGAGGAGTTTGACGAGCTGCTCGAGCGGGAGGCCGAGTTCGGCAGCGCCACCTGGCACGCCAGCCGCCGCCTGTTCGACGTGCACCGCATCGCCAACATGCTGCTCGCCTCGGATGAGGCGGGCGCAGCACGAGGTGTGCCTCGCATGCACACCGCCGGCTGGCAGGCCGATCATGGCGCAACATGGCATCGCAGCATGTCATCTACGATGTTGTTGTGCCGAGAACAGCCCATCCACACTTGTCTGTGCCATGCATGCTGGGTAACTCATGGGTTCCATGGCAGGACATCATATTAATGCTGCTGGCGAGCATCGTTCAATATTTATGGCGTTGAGTGCGCCCGTCGCAGTGTCACCGCCCATGCTGCATATGCTGTCAGTGTTTGTCGCTGGGGTTTAAATCTGAACCTGCTGGGCGGGCTTGCTGCAGGGCGTCCGAGGATGCCGCATCCGCTGGATGGTGCAGATGGAATCTTCCCGTACGCATCCCCCGACACCCAGCGCCGTGTCGGCCACGCAATGGGCCGCACGGCTGCTGAGCAGCTCCTGCAGCCACTCGTGCGCGCCCTCTGCAGCCGCCTCTCCGAAGCCCTCGCTCGCCTTCCCTCACTCACTCTGGCGGAACAGGCAGCGCGGACAGCCGGCGGCGCCGCTGGGGCCCTCCTGCCACCCAGACTCGCCGAGAACTTCCGTGGTGCGCTGGAGGGCCGCGTGAAGGAGCTTGTTGCTTCCGTGCTGGTGCGCCTCTGCCAGCAACACCCCCCTCTGTGGTCTCGCTCGTGATACCGCAGCCCCCTCATTTTGCAGCTCACTCTGTGCATGGGAGCTGGTCGACAGCATCTCACAGGCGCTGTTTGATTCTGCACGCTCTGCTAGCTGATGTTGCTTACTCGCAACAGACCTCTCGTGCAACAGCACATGCATGCGCGCAAGTTCACCCATTCTCGTGCTGATGTCCTGCCAGTCGGCAGCATTCGTTTGTGTGGCGTGCCACGGCATATCTTCTCTTTGCGATATCTTCCGTCGGAGCATTCTCTGGGGCACCGGCGTCTCAGGGCTCTTGAGGCTTGCACCGCTGCACGGCAGCATGTCATCGATGCACAGAGGCAGCATCTGGCATCTTCCATGTGGTGTAACACACGCGGGTGCGGTGTGCAGGAGCACTTGCGGCATCAGATCGACATCATCATCAAGCACACAGCCGTGCCGGCGCCCTGGCCGATCGCCATCGACTCGCCGCTGTTCGACACCGCACACCACCGCATGTCCGACACGTCCGTCTCGTCTCGCCACTACATGGCCCACACTGCTGATGGTGCGTCGCTGACAAGCCTATGCCTGTTTGTTGCTACCTCTGTTGCAGCTTTGTCTTGGGCTGCGACAGCTTGCACGGAGCTGCTGTAGGCGGCATGCCTGCTCGCTTGAGTGGTACGCAGAGGCTGTGAATCGGGTTGCGCAGCACTGAACAGTGTCAGACAAGGCGGTCATGTGTGTGTAGCGCGTCAACTGCTTGTGCTGTGAGTGTGCAGGCAGCCTGCCGCTTGCGCAGGCGGTGTGTGAGGGCTTTGAGAGCCGCGACAGCAGCATCGCTGGCCTCGCCGCTGCCATGGGCCGCCAGGCCACTGCGCCGGCAGCGGATGGCAGTGAGGAAGAGGATGAGAGCGAGGAGGAGGAAGAGGAGACCGATGAGGAGGAGTCAGAAGGGGAGGAGGAGGTGGCCGCCGCACCACCTGCTGCACCTGTGCGCGCACCAGCGCCCGTGGCACAGGTAGCTGAGGAGGAATCAGAGGAAGATGAGGACGACGAAGAGGAAGCGGAGGAAGCGATTCTAACAACAGTGTCACTGGAGCGACCAATGCGAACGTCGGGGCAGCCGTTGCTGCAGCCGCCGGCGCCCGTGCGGGCTGCGAGTAGTGCCCACACGGCATCAGTGGCCGAGCCAGAGCCGGAGGAGGAGGAGGAGGAGGAGGAGGAGGAGGAAGAAGAGGTGGCTGTGCCGGTACGTGCAGTTGTGCGGCGGCCGAGTGTGAGTGCGCCCGGCGGCATTGCGGAAGCTGCGGGTGTGCAGTCGGGTAGGGCGGGTAGCAGCAAGGGCGGTAAGAGCGGTAAGAAGAAAGCCGCAACAGCCGCTGCGGAGGTGCCTGCTGCGGTTGTGCTGCCGCCAGTTGTGGTGGAAGAGGCGGAGGCAGTGACGGGTCCATCAGGGGTCGGTAGGGTACAGGAAAAGAAGAAAAAGGTGAAGAAAGCGGCAGCAGCGGCTGTCATGGACACGGAGACCAAGGCCGTCGCTTCGAAGGTTAGTGCGGCGGCGGCGGCGGAGGCTCCGGTCATCGTGGATGTGGACGAGCCGGTGGTGGAAGCTGCGGCAGCGCCAGCTGCAGATGTTGGTAGCCGTAAGAAGAAGAAGAAGAAAAAGGAGAAGGGGGCAGGACTGGATGCAGCGCCTGCCGAGGCAGCGCCCGCGCAGGCAGCAGCTGCGGCTGCCGAAGGTGCGGTGCGGCAACAGTCGGTCAAGAAGTCGCGCTCCGTGGCCGTTCGTGAGGACGTGCCACACGGAGCAGATGCGGAGAAGGCGGGTGAAGCTGAGGCAGCGGACAGTGCCGCAGCAGAAAGTAAGGTACAACCTTCACTCTATTGCTCTCGGCTGACCCGATCTGGCATGTTGTGTGCTTTGTCCACCAGATACCAGAACACATCAAGGCGCCCATCACGCCTCACAACAGTCGTGGGCTCTGCTGCGACAACGGGCTGGCTGTGCTTTCTGTGTGGACGTTAGGGTGGGGCGCGCGGTGTAGTCGCTCGCGTGCTCCAGCACATTTTCAGTGCGTAACAGATGACTCTTCTGGCAGAGGAGGACATGGTCGGATGTTCGCTGGTTGGCGGTGCTGATGATCTGTGTGGCTGCAGGGCCCAGGGGAAGCGACTGGCGGTGCGCCGGGGCTTCAGCGCAGCGAGTCGGCGGCGCTGGAGAGTGCTGCGGAACAGCACCCGGTGTTCCGGGGCGTCATGGCGCATGTGGAGGCGATGTTTGGCGAGATCCGCGCCGCCGTGATCGCGTACGGCCTCGCGAACTGCGTGCGCACCGCCCTCCTGCAGCCGATCTCCAGCCTCTCCACCAAGCAAGTGCGCATGCCCGACAACGCTGCTGCATTGTGTGGTGCTGCTGTTGCGCTTGCCGTGTATGTGTGCTTTTATTTCATCTGTTTCGCCATGCTGATGCGGTTTGTTCACCACACAATACGCGTGCTGAGCAAGGGTGCAGAAGGAAGGCCGCTGGCACACATGAGTTCTATGTGGAAAGAAATGCTCAACAGGGTGCTGCCGTTGGCGTGCTGCTGCTGGAGGAGGCCTGCCTCCGCGCCATGCTCCATGCACCGCTGCACTCGACCGGGGTGTCACTGTGGTGCAGACGGCGATGCTGACCCTCTTCTCGGGCAGCGACGATGAGATCATGGCGCAGTACGGCTCCCAGGAGACGGTGCACCTTGCGCGCTGCGCCGTCGAGCAGGCACAGGAGCACCACGCGGCGCTGCTGCGCTGCCGCCGCCTCTTTGAGGGCATCGCGACCGCCGATGGCGGGGCTGGCGCGGCGGGGGGCGGCAGCATCTGGGGCGGCATTGACATGGCTGCCGGTGGCTTCAACGCAAACTACTACTAGGGCGGTGGCACTGACACAGAGCAGTGTGTCTAGGCTGCAAAATTTGGACACTCCCGCATTGGGGCCGAGTCGCCCGTTTTTGGAATGGCGGAGCGAGAAGGTTTTGGCATGGCTCAAGCTGGCGATGCTGTCTGTCGGCATGGGCTCCAGTTGCTTACCAACTGGACCAACGTTGGAGCAGCACTGCATTGCTGTGTCTCACAAGGCAGCTACAACACATGAGTTCGTTTCTCACAGTTTCAAGTCTACGTGCGAAGCCTTCCGTTGCGGAGTATTGAATAAACCTGGTGGGACTCTGCAAGGCAAGCACCATTGGGTTGGCACCAGGTCGCCGCACTCGGGCGTGTGCATGACTCGTGG
>JALKAD010000179.1:1243867-1257726 GCA_024500015.1 Ulva compressa
CAAAACATGCTTGCCGCTCCCCGCACTGTGCTGTGCTTAGCTGCTGCAGACAGTATGCAGACGGCAGATGAATCGTGTTGTTACCGATGCCACTGACTTGAATTAGCGCTAGTGTTGATGCGCGTGGCTGTGATGCGATGGTGTGCATGTGGCACGGCCCGTGCATGCGCAGGCGCAGCGTGTTCATGCGACCCCCTGCAGCTGACGGTAGTGGTTGCGGTGCAGAACCTGACGACGTCGATGATCGACTCCGGCTTCTGGCTGCAGCTGCCGCGAGAGCTGGTGCGCGCCGTGCTCGAGGCCCTCGACTGCGACAGCTTTCAGCCGGCTTCCGACGCCGACCACAGTGACCTGGTGCACGTGTTCGAGACGCCGGGTGCCGGGAAGACGGCGATGACGATCACCGTGCAAGAGGGCCTCCTCGAGAAGCGGTTTTGGTCGGCCAAGCGGCCGACGGGCTCGCGCATGCCGGCTGACGGCGAGGCAGAGTCGGTGCTGCAGTTCCTGCCCAAGGGCTCCACCAAGGCGGCGGGCGTGCGCGGTGCAGGCCTCAGCGGCGGCTGGCGGGGGGTATCGATTGCCCATGTGCGCTGTCGCCATGCATTTTTGTGCCAGGGCGACCATCACTGCATCTGTTCTTGTATGATTGTAGCCGCATAGCTGCCCTGATGTCTAGAATACATGCAGATGCATTCAGATGTGTTTGCGTGCGCTGACTGGATGGGCTGTGTTGCAGAAGTTGCAGCGTGGGGACTGCGCCGTCTTCCAGATGCACCTGGGCAGTGAGGTGGACTCGTCCCTCCGTGGCAGCGCTGCACACATCGAGAGCGCCCGAGCCGCCCTGCAGAGCGGCACGATGTCAGCGTGGTTCTTCCGGGCACGCACGCATGACGACTCGTTGGCGGACCCATATGCCGAACCACTCAAGCTGGAGGAGGAGGATGGCATGGACGGTGTTGAAGAAGGTTCTGAAGGGGCCCTTGACGATGAGGAAGAGGAGGATGGTGATGGCATGGACCTCGATTGAGCATGATGCCCGTTGATATGTTGCTGTCATCTGTGCAGTCACAGGTACTCAGTTGTTGTGCTACTATCACATGTTTAGTCACACGTGAATCCCATGCCAAGGTCTATGTGTAGTGTGGAGTTCGTTGAACTTGCATGTTTCTGAAAGCCGGGCACGAATCTGACTGTATTGCAGCTAGAGAGAATGTGAATGTTGAGTATGCAAATGCACTAGTCTTGTCTGCTGATGATGCGGTGGAAGTTTGGGGAGGCTATGCCTTTTTTTGGACAAGAGCGTAACTGAGTTGCCTAGCATTGACTAACGCACCTGTAGTATGCGATTGCCACAGCTAGCAGCGAGTCAATGTGCACCTCAGTTGAAGCATGCACACTCACGCATCTTGTCAGGCTGTCATGTTCAGATTCAGTGAAAACACTTCCAACCATTTTGTGCACAAAGGCCACAGCTCAGTACCAATAACAGAGTAGAGCAGCTTGCAGACCAAAACCATTGAGCAACTCTAAATGCAGTATCGCTGTGTTCCGTGCTTGACCCCGCTGGAGCTCCACGCAAAGATGCCACACGCCTGCATTCCTTTTTCACAACTGTTCTTTGCATACCGTACTCTCGCCAAAACTGAACCTCTCGATTCTGAATTTTTGGCTGTACATTCTCCAATACAGCAGCTTTTATGGACATGTTTGAGAGCAATTGTCCGATACAGCGGTCCATTATTTTGCAAGTAAACCGTGCATCGTCTCATGCCATACAAAGATTCGATAGCATCTAGTCCATGTGCGATGCTTGTCTTCCCAGGGAGACGCATTCCATACTAGACCAGCAGCAGCCATTATCACACAGATACCAATCAAGCAGTGCACAGGACAAGCATCTGCACACGACGCAGCAAAACCCATGACAAACCGCAATCACGCGAGACGAATCCCCGTTTTGGCATGAAGCATCTCCAGTGATGTGCATCCTGAATGCAGTCCACCACGAACACGCTTACACCACCGTTTGCAGTTGGCAGCAACGATTATTGTGGTCTGGCGACCGCAGGTGCTGTTGTGTCCGCATGTGACATGATTCTGCTTGCTGCCGTGCAACTTTTGTGCATTTGCTGTTGTGCCAGAGGTGCAGGGTATGGTCATGAAAAAGTTCGAACCGGAACATACACCTGCCAGGACCTAGAGACAAGATCCTATTCACGGTGACTTGAAGTTGACAGTCCAACAGTAGTCTAGTTCCATATTCAGCCACCAACTCACAACGTACAGTATGGACTTGAACTACCACAGCATTCACACCACCACTGATACCATGGCCTGAATCAGCACCGCTCATACACTACCGGAATCTTCACTGACCCTGACGGTACACTATCAGAATCTTAACCTGCCGCAAATCTCATGTACATCACGATGTACATGAGATTCGTGGTCGAATGTCCAACTACCAGAAGCTTCACAGGATATTATCTGTACGCAGTCTGCATTACACAAGATGTCTCCATGCCACACTACCAGAATCCAAGCCGACCATGATACATGGACTGCTGTCATATATTGGCATAACGACTGATAGAAAGCCGACTCATATGAGGACGTCCACTGATAGAGAGCACTAGCACCAGCATCAGCGCGGCAGCAGCGGCTCCTGTGCATCTCCGCCTCCGCCTCTGTCAGCCGCCCCCCCCCGGGGGGGCTCCTGCGAGCTCGACTCTGCCTCCAAGCTGGTCGAGCCGCGTGGCCGCCTCGCGAAGCCTTCAAACAAAGCCTCCTCTCTATCCTCATCCTCCTCCCCCTCCGGCACGCCGCCGCTGCTGGCGTGCTGTGCCTGCGGCGCTGCATCCGCTGCGCCCCCCGTGCGAGCCCCTGCACCGGCCGCGGCCGGGCCGCCGCCCCGACTCGTCGCGGCCTCATGCGGACCCTGCCCCGAACGGCCGCAGTCGCCGCTCTGTCGCATACCGATGGCGCCACCGGCTGCTCGCGGGGCGCCGTTCGGCCCATGCCGTGCTGCCGCCGCCCGCGGCTGATCGAAAAATGCCGAGAAGGAGGCCTCCGAGGCAGAGGAGGCGTGCGATGGCAGGCTGCCGACGGAGGGCGTGGCGCTGGCGAGGCGGGACACCGTCGCGAGGCCCGGGAGGTGCGAGTCGGAGGGGGAGCGCGCAGCCACGCCGCCGCTGGCCGCAGGCTTGTACTGCCGCACAGGGATGCGCCGGGACAGCGAGGGGAAGAGGCCGTTCGCGCGCGCAGCTGCCGGCGGCTTCTGCACAATCGCAGCGGCCATGTCATGCATGGCAGCGCCGTTGCGCGCGGCCGTCACGAGCACTGGGAGCGGCGAGCTGATCACGTCACAGAGGGAGGAGCCACACTGTGGGAGCAGCATGGCAGGGATCGACGTTCGGCATGCATGGATCTGCTGTGATGTCGGTGAAGGTTGCGGACCGCGGGGCGGGGGGGGAGGTGCATGCATGAGAGGGGCGAGGCTGTACCACGGAGTACGCAAAGGCGAGGATGTCTTCGTTGAAGGCCCACTGCAGGGAGGTGAAGGGCAGGCAGTTGTAGGTGGAGGACCAGATGAGGAACGGGTCCTCGAGCTCCCGCGCGACCTCGTGCGCGCCCCAGTAGAGGATCGCCGTCAGCGCGCCAACGCCGCCGCACATCACCGGGCTGCTGATGAAGGCCGCGAGCATCAGCGGCAGCGTGAGCGTGAACAGCACCAGCGTCGCCGTCACAATCTGCGCGTGCGGGAACGGAAACGGGATCGTCGCGAGCTTCCTGCAGCGGCCGCGGGTCACAGCACGCACGCCGCGGCCGGGGCTGCCTGCTACCGGCGCCGATGCATGTCTGGAGGTGCATGCGAGTGTACTGGCCATGCATGCTGGGTGTACAGTGCTGTGACTTGGTGACATGATGTCACGGCACAAGGGCTCAGTGGGCGCGTGGCTGGGGGCCGCACCGGCACTGCTCGTAGCCGAGCATGCCGTCCGAGAGCAGCTGGTACATGCGCGTCAGCAGCGGCGCCGGCACCTGCAGGCCGCCCTGCCGCCGCCGCTCCATGATCGCCTGCTGCAGCCACGCCATCACAGTGTGCACGCGGCTGCTGCTGCGCGCCGCAAACATGCCTGCACGAGCACACAGCTGACACATGCTGTTGACCGCACACGCCCATGCGCACCTGCCGGTGCGACTCGGCTCTGCAACTAGCCCTGCGGCTGCGGTGACGCGGTCGCCAGTGGGCCGCGCTGCAGCCGCGAGATGCACAGCGTACAAGCCCTTACTCAGCATTAACACCACCGCACAGCAGGCCTGGCGTACGCCAAGGGGCAACAGCGTGCCACCAAGAAATAGATGCCGCCTGCCTGCCAAGAGCAGTGCTGCGGGTGTGCCTGGCAAAGGAACCCCAGCGACGTGGCTGCTGACACGGCAGGCACATGCCGGTACACCGCAGGCGCAGTCATGTGGTGTGAAAGACGGGGTTCTAGGGCGGGAAAGTCAGCAGAGGGGTGGGGCGTGCCGTTGGTAAGGAGGAAGCCGTGGAACTCGGCGGGGTCCTTGAAGGGGCTGGCCTCAATGTCGATGTCCCCCAGCGCCACCTCCTCCTCCTCCGAGATGCCCCCCAGCAGTGGCAGCAGCATGCGCTGCTTGCCGACCCGCCGCCGCGCCCGCCCCTGCGGCGCCCCTGCACAGCGCTGCGCACGTCACACCCTGCCATGTCACGCCCTGTCTTGCCAAGCTGCTGCCCATGCACCCGCGATGCTCATCAGATACAGCAGGGATGACTGCACGACTTCGTCGCGGGATGGCGATCTGCCGTCCGCCCCCGGCTGCTGCCCGCTGTAATGCGCTTGGACGCGCAGTGCCCGGTGATGTCTAACCGCAAAAACTCTGCAGGGGAGTGGATTGACCTTGTCCAGAGCGCGCATGCATGCAGCGCTCAGCTGCTAGAGAGTGATGCATGTGCGGCCCATGGCTGCCGGGCCAGGGTGTGTGCTGAACCTGCATGGGGTGCCAGAGGGGAGGGAATCGAGGGGAGCGCACGTCCGCGCAGCATGAAGACGTCCTGCCATGATGCCATGCCCATGTGGGTGCGGCCAAAGATGGCGCCGAGATGCTCCTGGCGGGCATCGGCCGCAGGGGACTGTGCGAGGCTGTCATGCATGACGAGGTCAGCGCGGGGGCCCTCGCTGCAGAGCGTCTGGATTGCGATTGCGTGCAGGAGTGAGGAGATGTGGAGGTAGGTGTCGCGGAAGATGGCAGCGTCCCGCAGCTCCTCCTGTGTTGCATTGTCTGGTAGCGCTCCTGTGTCAAATGTGATGACCTGCAAAGACGGGCAAGCCAGCTGATCAAGAGCCTGGCTGGCGTCAGAGGATTTGCACAGCAAGCGGGAGTCAATGAACATGCGGAGGTCTAGATGCTGCATGCAGTACAGGCTCTGCTGTAAAAGGGGCAGGCTTGACCGGGCCAGTGTGGGAGCATGCACATGCGCTCATGGCTTGCACTGTGTCAGCTTGATGCACTAGATGACGTTCTTGCTGTGCGCGAGCCATGTCTGATGCTGCTTGTCGAAATGCAGAGCCGTGCATGATTGTTTGTGCTGACGGGAGACAAGCAAGGAATCCACAAAACGCGGATATTCGTTTGCGGCCAGTTCGTGTCCACACGAGGCCGTGGACATTGTGCAAAGTAGTACATGAGACGGGCTGTAGTCGGACGATTGTCTGCACACGGCTGGCGCGCCGGCGCTGACAGGCTGCGGCAGCATGGCGTGCGAAAGGCTCGGCGCTAGCGTTACCTGCACCACTGCGTCTGCGAAACGCTGTGACATCAGCCGCATGTTGGTACACCCTTCCCAGTATCGATTGTAGCCGAAATTGCTCCTGCGCCGGGACACATGGTGTTGACACGCGTTGCACCATTGTGACTCTGTTTTGACACTTTGACACTCCGGAACCGCGGACAATACAATCGCGGCCAGGCACTGAACACACCTGAAAGTCACCATGAAGCCAACAATAAACGCTATGGCCTGATACGGTGCTGGATGCCGCCAGTGAGTTTCGAGATACTCGCCGAAGAAGAGCCTGAGTATGTACGCGACCAGACCTCCAAACAGAGCGAAAGGGAGCGACCTTGGCACGGCCGAGCCGAACAGTTGAAACAGCAGTGCCACGCCATAGAAACGCTTTTCGTACAGGATCATGTTCTCCTATTCGCCCGCGA
Source organism: Ulva compressa (assembly GCA_024500015.1). Taxonomy (NCBI): domain Eukaryota; kingdom Viridiplantae; phylum Chlorophyta; class Ulvophyceae; order Ulvales; family Ulvaceae; genus Ulva; species Ulva compressa. The sequence continues at coordinate 1,250,102 of JALKAD010000179.1, forward strand.
ACCTGGGGCCCCGGACTGTAGACTGCTCAAAATCCTGCCGATTGGGCGCGCTCATTCCATGATCGCAAGCGATCACGTTTGCAGTTTGAAAGCTACTTGCTATCACTGTTTGATCTAGCTGAACCCCATCTGATCATGACTAGGGACGCGAGCCTTTGCCAGCCAGTGTGAACAGTTGCGAGAGTACGCGAGCGCACCTGTAAACACTCACGCACGTGTACACGCGCGTATGTGCTGACTGCCTGCACAGCGCGGGAGCTATCACAACTGCATTGATAGAGCACTGCAGCGTGCCAGCACAAAGGAGCCTCACATAACTGCATTGAGTACCTATACATGCGGGTTATCGTTCCTTCTTGTCTGCTCAATGACTATGTCCATCCGCCTTCGTGCCTGATCATGAATGGTGTTGGGTCACGCCACTTGAGCGACGACACCGCGGTGCACCGCCTTCAACGAATATGACACCAAGTACTATTGCTAGTACAGTGTAGTTAAGCCTTACTTTGTCTATATGCGTTCTCCCCGTTGCGATGTTCTTGTGCGACGATGCGCCCGCTGCTTGCAGAGCGTGGTGCCGGCCTGCTGCAAGCTCCGTCCAAAGTCAGGACTCAGAAAGCGTTGCACGGACTGCAGCAATACTACAGTGTCTCGTAAGGCTTCAATATCATCAAGGCACACATGCATAATGCAATGGGGCACAACTGCTTCCGGCCTGGACTTCAGAAACATCGCATACGACGGCAACTGAATAGGCCAGCCAAAGGTATATCTACCGTCATCTGACCCAACTCTGGTCCGGTACATTGCAGCTGATACAAGCTGCCTTCTCACTGGAATGCCACTGTCACTGGGTACACAATGTTGCAGTTGTGGAGTGGGTATGGCTCTGCAGGGCTGGATGACCAGACCTGGGAGCACCAACACATGCACAGACCACCATCTATGTATGCATCCCAGCTGTCATGCTGGGCTGGAAACACACCTCTGTATCGGCTACTCTGGCTTGCATCTGGTGCTAATCACATGTTCCGCTGCGGCGTCGATGGCAACAGCACCCAGGGACTGCGCAACCTGATGTGCTTCGGGGTAAAAGCATCAGCTATGCAGCCCCGAAGCAGAACGTGCATATGATTGTGGTGTTACACGGAGATGAACGCAAGAGCCCAGCAGCGAGGGCAACAGCAGGAAAGCAGACAGCCAAAACCCCCTCGACAGCAGACAGCAGCAACAAGCAGCAACTGGCCCGGGTGAAAAGCCACAACGAACCTACACAGCCGACACAACCACACCCACGCATCCACACACACGCACCACTCCCGCACCCCCCCACCCGCCAACACACCCTCCGCCACAGCCGCACACAGCAACCAACGGCCACACTACGTACCACCGCCCACCCCAGCAAAACGCCGGCCACCACTGACCCCCCCCCCCCCCCAACAGTAGCACCCCCACATAGCCGGCCCCAATCGAGCACTCCGTCGCGGGCCCACCGCCCATGAGAGCCCGGGGACAGACGCCCCCAACACAGCAGGGCATACCAGCCCACCCCCTCAGACTGCCCGGCAGGGGCCTAAGGGCGGGACGCGCAGGGCACTGGCGGCGTCGCATCGCTCTCCCCGTGGCAGCCCACGGGAAGGCAGGGCGGGCCACCACAGACAAGACGCGGGGCCAGCCCGCGCCGCTGCAACCGCGGCCCCCGGCCCATCAAGGCGGCCAGCGGCCGCCTACAGCACGTCCGACGGGACAGCGTGATGTGTGTCTTCCCCATATGATCGTTTTTTACTTTGATCGTTTTGTGGCACTGCAGCACTTGAAAGATAGGCTGTGGCAAGAGATCATACCTGAATGTCCTATATGTGTTACACGGAGATGAACGCAAGAGCCCGGCAGCGAGGGCGACAGCAGGAAAGCAGACGGCCAAAACCCCCGAAAGCAGACAGCAACAACAAGCAGCAACTGTCTCAGGTGAACAGCCACAACTAACCGACACAGCCAACACAACCACACACACGCATCCACACACACGCGCACTCTTGCACCCCATGTCCTATATGTGCGGCCTGAATTGCTGTGCATGAGACCTAGCAAAAGCAGGACATCTGTGCGAATATTTGATAACCTGTCCGACACGCACACACTTGACATGATGTCAATTTTGGATGTCCTAGCAGACGTTGTGCACCATCAAAGCCGAATTGAAGCAAGCCTGAAGAGTGGGTTTCACTGCCACTGCAAGACCAGCACCATAACAGTCACAGTTCGCACTCGTGTTCACCTTGGCATGCCTCGGGCCGCGCACACGTGTAGGCCCGAGACATGCCATCTAGCATCAGCTAGATCACTCCACCAGCCGCTGAGTCGGGCCCAATTGGGGCCTGAATTCACATTTATCTGTGCACAGGTCAGCTCAGTTTGCCGCGGCTCGCGGCGTGGACACGTCCATTCCGCGCGCTGTACTCTCCTGTTCGCATCGCATGAATTCGCTTCAAAGAATTCAAGCCTGGCAAATTGGGCCCGCGAGATCACGGTCGAACGGGGTGGCTTCAGCGTTCCGGTAACCAATCCGCACGATCGGAGCGTCGCACCAACGACACATCATCTCCACATGCTGAAGAGCTCTAGCTGCAGCGCATCGGATCTTCAGTTTTCCTGATACAGCTGCAGACTCTTGACACTGCAGTATGGCTTATCATACACTGCGTGTCTGAGTTGCTTGAGTCGACACTCGCAGTATCTGTCCTGCGCATGCTCAAGCACTAGCGTCCACTGAGTCGGTGCCACGGTCGGTGCAACAAGGAACATTGCCATACAAGCAACATTGCCATACAAGGATACAAGTCTGCATACAAAGACTCATTGCCTGTAACTTTGAAGAAACTGGGTGCGGCGCCCGCTCTGCGTGACTGCTGGACTCTACAGCTGTTGCTGAACTTGCAATTCGCGAAACTTTCCATCGCAGTGAATATTTACGTCACAGCGCAACATAAACGGAATTAATCATATATATGTTATCGTAAGTCTCATTTTGTACGCACTTTTAGTTCTGTTCTACGTATCATTCGGTGAAGCAAGCGGATGCGTTGCCTCAGCCTGGGGACACAAGTCGCTTGCATAAAATTCCAAAACACACAGGACACCGTGTGACGGACCTCAGAAAGAGCTATGATAGCTCGACACCCCTGTATTACACCAGTTGGTTCCAATATTATTTCTCCTGTGCAGTTTCGAGCACAGTTACCACAGGGCGTGTGTTCAATGGCTGAACAGACCAGTACCGCACCTATCCGGTCTCCTTTGACGGAAATGCGCAGCGTTGGGAATCTCCACATGGCTCTGCCGTACTTTCCACGTGGGGGGCCAAAGACACCACCAATTGGTCGACGCATCAAAGAGCTGCAGCAGCAAGATTGGGGTAGTGCAAAGTCATTGCGGTTACAGCCACACAGGCATGCCTCTGGCCTTAACAGCCCTCACGTACATTAACAGGACTTGAATAATTGCGTGCACATCTTTGCCATACAATGGCGACCCCAAAGCCTGTGTGGTCTGAGCTTTGGCACAGTGCATTGTTGCTTGAGCCAACTGTTTACATTTTGCAGACATCGGCTGGAGATTGAGAAAGAGAGAGCCGCACAGAAGCATGCTGAAGAGATCGTACACAAACTGGTGACTAGAATACTTCGACAGGCCTGTAGTCGGTATGGCCAGGCATATGCAACCAAAGCCACCTGTGTCAACGGATCCATCTCCGCTCGGCATCCAGTGGCCGCAGCACAAGTTTTGGCACCTGCCAGCCATGATATGGGGGAGGAAAGTGATGGTGGTGATTGGGCGAAGAAGCCGCTTGAGCTGAAGGTCCACTTGTACGTTCGTTGTCTGCTTGCTGTTACAATACCATCTCAGGAACTCAACTGACTGTTCTACACTTGCACCGGTGCTCCTGCATGATGCCGTGGCCTCTGTCAAAGCTGGACAAGGCAGTTTAGCGGTAGCAATGATCAGGCAATGGACCAATAATGTTGGCCAGATGATACATGGCTATGCCAACTCATGGAGTCTTCATCAGACAGCCACCTGCGCCTGCGCGCATCATTGCAACTGCCATGACTGTGTACATACATGTGGCCTGAACCGCTGTTCCTCACTGTGGTCATCTGATCTGCACAGTTGGCCAGGTTGGTGATGCCAGCTATTGAAAAGCGACAGTACACCATCATGCCATGATTTGTGTGCATAGTGCTGTATGCGTGCTTGCTGCCTTAAGCGCTGCTGGGACTGTGCTCCTTCTCTGTGTAGCACAACGTGCACAGTGGTCGGCCATGCATACGAGTTTAACAATTAATAATATCTCAGACCACGCAATGGCAGCAGCACAGTGCTGTCAGAACCTGCTTGGGTCTCAACTGAGGCATGCGCCTATTGCAGGAGCCGGCTGGAGCGAGAGAAACTTGCATGTCAGCGCGCCTGCAACGGCGATCCCGGACAGCAGGTACGCTTCCCATGCCATCTACCTTGTGTGACTCCCTCGTGATGTATCTGTTGGTGTCAGCCCCGCCCTCCTCGTAAAGCACACTCAGTCGCGAGCCCTCACTGCGGGACTGCTGGGACGGTCTCCGTCACGCCCAGTCAGAGGCCATGTTGCCATCAGGTCACACCCGGTCACAACGCCGAGCCACAACCCATGTTGGAATCAGGTCAATCTCGCTGCTGACCTTCCTGGTGTGGATGTGGCATGACATGTCATGTCATGAGAGCCACAATCGCAACCTTGTCAGTATGTCGTCAGGGCCCTCTCGCCAGGGCCTAAGCTGCAGGTTGTGTGAAACCTCCAGCCAACTGTCAGGGCTGTAATCCAGCCTTGGGCGATACCTGTGATCTTGAGTACAAGCAGGCAGTACTTGCAAAATAGCTGCGATCAGCCCAGTACTCCGCTGATGCATGATGAGTGTTGAAACTCTTCAGTGGCAATGAGGGTCTTGCGGTGTTGCAGGCTGCTGCTCCGAGGTGCGATGGGGTTGCCACAGATCTGCCGCTTGTGGAGGACGTTGGGCAGATAGTGCGGGCGCTGGCCGAGCGCACGATTGCTGCTGTGCTGCGTCTGCAAACCCGGACTGGCCTCCGTCCTTGCGTGCAAAGTCACCTCCAACCCAAGCAGGTATGCTAGCAACAGCTGACATGGTACCGTGGTGGCAATGCATTGCAATGCTGGACTTGCATCACCAGTCAGTTCTTAGTATTTTGTGCCTGCACTCGCCTTGTGGCCGTTGTTTTGATGGGTAAGGCCTCCCGGAGTTTGGCCTTGTGCGAGTCTGCGCCCGTAGCTGTGCCTGCTGTGTGGCTGTGGCGTTGGATAGAACTAGGTCTGTGGTCGTCTGAGTCGGAGTTGTGTGCGTTGTTCGAGCCTGCGCATGCTCCCTCAGCCTCCCTGGTCGGTAGGATTGTGCGTGTTTGCCATTCTTCCGGCCCCCTTCCACAGCGGTGCTGTGGTCTGTCACTGTGCGGGTTTGGCATGATGCCCGATTGAGGGGGGTTTTTTTTTTTCATTCATTCGTAGGTTTAATTGCTGCCTGGAGAGCCCAAAACATGGGTTGGGTTCACCTCTTGATCGGATTACGTGCATTGGCATGGCCATGGTGTAGTGTTTTGCTATGCACGCCACCCTCTGCCACTTTGTGTTACACAATGATAGATCTAGGACCCAGCAGCGCCGAGGCAACAGACCTGCCACTTTGTGTGATACATGGTGATAGATCAAGGCCTCTGCCACTTTGTGTTACACAGTGATAGATCTAGGACCCAGCAGCGCCGAGGCAACAGACCAGGCAACACGCAAAAAGACAGACAGCCCATCGCAAGTACCAAGGCTACTCTCCGCACGAGCAAATGCCAAACGATCGTTCAAACCTGCGCTGTCATGAAGCAAACACACACATGTGCATGCACACACACACACATACACACACATACACACACAACAACGCATGAACCGAGCGCAGCACCGCGCAGTACCACACACTCCATGCGCACCCCAAACACAGTCAGCACGCTCCAGGCCCACTGGCGGGCGCCTACTCGACACCATCAGGCTACATGGGCGCGCAGCCGCGCGCTACGGCCATCTCCGAAGCCGCGAGGCACCGGTCCCAGGGGGTGCAGCCACAGCCAGCCAGGCCGTACGAGCGGTGGCCGGGAAGGGGGGCAGAGGAGAAATGGCGGTCGTGCGCGGGCAGGAGGGAAGAGGGAGGGGGTCACTTTGTGCCACTTTGTGTAGCATGACTCCCTACAGTTTGCCTGTATCCTATGTCACATGGAGCGTGGAGCGATGATGTGATGAAGCAGGCAGCACAACACATTGCAAAACCACATTCATGTGCTCTTTCACTGGTTACAACCCTGCCACATGTCACAGCCACAGGTATAGACCAGGTAGAGTGGAACCCTCCCACACAGCCAGCATGCACTGCCAGCCTGCCAGCATGCACTGCCACCTGCAGGCAGGAAGGGTGCCAGGTAAACATACATGATCATGTGGGAAATATGACCTGGTATGTGCTCTGGCCATGGCGCCAGCTGCAGTTGCAGATGTTGAGCCATAAGCCACAACGACCTTTCACAGTGTGACAGGACGAACCCCACGCTTCAGCTGCAGCCTTGAGCTTACGTCGCGACGCGTCGGGTCGTTGGCTGCTTACAGTTCTGCAGAGCTTTGTTTGTCGGATGTACATAGCACATATACGTACAGTGCCTGGGCAAAAAAGCTTACAACCGTTGACAACGACGGGATCATGAATCCCATTGCTGACCAGTATGATGTGCGATTGGATTCGCAGCACGCTGCGCGCCGTTGGACACGCGGAATGCCTCTTATAATTACGCGGCTGTATCAGGTCGGAAAGGTGAGGGCCCTGCAGGGTTCGATTGCTCACATCATCAACGCGGTGGTGTCACGCGTGAATTCATCCCCTGACTAAGCTCAGCCGAGCCCTGCCCTGGACCCATTGACGCAAGTTGGCAGCAACAGCAATTGCCTTTCTGCATGCCATACCCTTAAATAGCTGTTAGGAAAACCTGCCCTGAGCAGCCGCATATGATGTGCATGCGATGTTTGCACCTCATGCGCGCGCATCTCATCTACAGAGTGCTCAAGAAGGTTGTTTCTGTTCGTGGCCCGGCAGACGATGACTGCAGCTAGTGTGAGCGCTCACACTAGGACTCGACTGCCCTTGTTTGAATTGAACAATTATAGTTGGTAGGTGTGTGCCTGTCTCCACGCACATGTGGCCGTGCGAAAATATTGTCAGGTGTGCCCAGCATGAATGGCTCGACCTGCACACAGCTGCACTTGAGGTTAGACATTGCATCCGTATTACTTGGCTGTCTTACGACGCTCAAAATTTTGTGATGAAACTTACGCTCGTAAGGTTTTTGTTTTTGTACACATGCTGCTCAACAGTGAATGGCCGTATTTCGATTGCTGTGATGCGACTCAAGCTTGAATCACAGATGGATATAGATGATGCGTCGCATGATCGTGTTGAAAGCTTGAGTGCTGGCTGCACCCCCGATCAGTGCAATCGGTGCCCATGGCATTGCCGCTCGACCGCACGTGAGCATGGTGC
>JALKAD010000179.1:1272021-1284733 GCA_024500015.1 Ulva compressa
CGAAGACTAGAATTAGGTCATAACGCAATCCGGCATGTCCCGACACACCTGAATATGCATCGGCGACAGCACACCCAGCAGGGGCAGGAGACATATGGAAACACTCAATGCTCATACAATTGGCGTGCTGCATCTGCTCAACTTGAATACCCTGTCGGATCCGCGCTCGTCTGCCGATAACTGTGCGTGCTAAATGGCATCTGACGCACACAGCATAGTAACTGGAGAGGCACTGTTCACGCATGTTCAATGCGGCATGTACCGCGTTGTGTCGCAGTACAAGAGTGGCGCGGTGCACCGGCGTTTGTTCACAACGCAAGCAGCAGTCGCATGCGGAGCCATGAATCGCATACACTTTGCCGCAAAACAAAGCAGCTTCTCAGCATCATGCCTTCCACCGTGGTATGACTTACGTCTGCTCGACCTATCGTTTTGGTGCCTCGAACATGCGCTCGCTCGTGATGGCCAGACAACTGTGACGCTGCCGCGAGCAATTCCAGCATAAGTGATCTCATCCCGTGCTAACTCATGCTCCCTGCAGCTAGCTTTCCATATTGCATTGCCGTCTGGTGTTGGGGCGGGAGGCCCATGTCCACCTCCGGCCCCAGAGGCACCGAGACACTTTTCGACAGCGTACAGCAACTACATCATGAACAAAGGCCGTGAATAGCTGACTTGGTGCGCTTGGATCCTTTCCTTTCTATCCCGGCAACTGGCTCACGCATGACTGTGCAAATGAATGATCAAGTTTTGCACGGCAGGTCATCCGGAAAAGCGCAGATACAGGTTTGATATAGAGCTGTCTCGGTGTGAGTCACTGATGCGCTCTGAATGCGCTGCAGTGTGCAGATGGCCGCGGAAGGGCGTAAACGGAGAGTGCCTGGAGGTGATCCAATCCTCGACAATCCCAACTTCCGAAACTATGTCATACGGATTCTTGATAATGATCCCACCCTGGGCTGCTTAAACGGCAGGCTCCTTCGATTGAAGCCCGACCTGTGCCCAGACGCGACCTCAGTCCAGCTTGATATTGTAATTGATGCTTTGAAGGAGAATTGGCGAGTAGAAGTATTGTATATACAAAATTTTGAGAAGGTGCGCTTTATCGTGCTTGCTCGTGACAATTCTGCCAACCAGTGAATGCACATGCCAGCACATGTGCGCGTGCAAAATTTCCGGAAGCGTTGCCTGCGGGTGAACAGATGGCCATGCAACATCAACGTTCATAACTATACTCAGATGATTTTACATGCAATGTTCATCAGCCGTGGTTGCTACACTCGTACCAATCGTCACGATGCACCGTCATCGCTTAATCGCCGCACGGTTGCAGGGCTTCGGGGATCGACAGCTATCCAAATTGACATCGTTACTTAAACAAGGGCGTATCTGGGCGCTTAACGTTGGCGAAAACTTCGCGGTTTCGTTGGCAGCTTGGGCAGAGTTTACTGCAGCGCTTCCAGAAACACTTGTATCTTATATCTACGTGAGTGAACATAAACTTCGCGGCACCGACTTGAAAAACCGTATGCGTACTGCAATACGGTATAACCGCAAAGTACTTGGCCCCAGAGACCCGGTTCTCTGTGCCAATGTGACCAACATGTGGTTCAACCCCCCAGCACCCGGAAGAAGTACTGCTGGCCAGCCACTCACAATCAATGCGAACAGCGACCCCGAACACGCGCCATCGACATCAGTCGTGGCAGCTCGTCGGAAGCGTGATCTGGATCGGATCCAATCCCGTCGTGCTGCCTTGACTGCAGCTGGCGTGCCACCTCCGAAGACACCAGAAGACACAGTCGTTCTGCCGGCGACTGTTGCAAATCTCAAACGCTTCCAGTTTGTCGACTACCTTGAGCTTCCCGCCCGGCTTCGTGTTGCCCCCCCTCCGCCCGCTCCACTGCATCCTGCAGCTGCAGCGTGCATTTCCTGCATGCACCACACAGTAGCTTCCACCTCGCAGCCGCCCCCCAGCGCCCTCGAGATCCAAGCCGACAGTGCAATATGGAACTCGCGGCGCCTGGACGGCTTGCTGCAGATCCTCCCGCTAGAATTACCAGTTGAGTATGTGGAGCGTGCCAGCGCGAGCCCGAGGAGCGGCACCTCTAGTGCATTCCGCATCGAGCTCGGCCCCGACCTGTCCGACCTGCTTGACCCAAGCATGCAAGCAGAGGTGCACAGCCTTGATGCCGCACGGTGTGCGAGGCCTGCTGCGGCTGCACGGGTCTGCACTGAGGAGCCCGGTGCAGAGCCCACACGGCGGAGTAAGCGCACGATCAAGAAGCCAACGCGAGCGGACGACACGGATGATGAGGACTCAAACAAGCCGATCATGCAAAGTATGTATTCTCGGATCCACAACCGACAGCACGACGCTTGTGTACTGTGTACCTTGCCTGAATTTCGCACCCTGACACACCTGCTGCCGCATCGTTTCCGCTGTTGTGCTTGTTTTGTTTGCGGCCATTCGCAGCTTCCTATTCGTCCTCTCTCACTAGTGACTTGAGTTTTGGGTTGCTGTTTACACAACAAGTCTGTGTCCAGCCATTGGAGGGGAACGATCATGCTTCGATGCTGAACTCATTGCTGCCGAGTGCTGGGGCGCATCATTTGTGCAAGATCAGGCATGCTATGTAAGTTGGCGAGGCTCACAATTAGCTGACTCTCAAGGCTTGTCTGTGCAGAGAGTGTCGCTGTCAAGAAGGCGCGGCTGCCGCCATCGGCATCGGGGCGCTCTCGGCGTGCTGTGCAGGTGCCTGCTCGCTTCGTTTCATCCTGAGGAACAGGAGCATGCACACTATGGCCTGCCCGCTCAAGTCCCACTGCCATGTGATGCGGCGACTGGAATCACTTGTGAAGCCAGCCGCAAGAGGTGTACGAGAGTCCCTGCCTCTCCGGACCTGTATCTGATTCCCGATTTCCTGAAGCTTGGTGCAGCCTGTGCGTCTCGAAACTGTTTTTTGGCGTGTCATGTGTCTGCAGACGAAGCTGCGTTCCGCTTGAGTGACGTCGCGGTGGGAGTAGATTGTCAGGTGCTGGCCCGTGCGTGTGTGGCATGTACAGTGCATGTATTGAGAGACGAATTATGCAGCCATGTGTGTTTTTTATGCACCATGGTGAAGTGGCAGAAATGGTCTATAACTGTCTACTCTGATGAGGCATGGGGGAGACCTGGTCTCCCCAGGTTTCTGCTACGGCATCAACGAGACCCAGCAGTGTTGAGCAGGCAGCGAGCTGTGCCACGGTCAACAGATAATCAGGCACTGCAGGCATATATCTGTGGGCCGCAGCCGCTTTCTTCAGCGGAGCACAGCCTGCGCGGCAATTGTGCCTTTTGGCACAACACAGATGGGTCGTCCTGCACGTGTGGCGTGTGGTCCATGTAATACAGTAGAAATAGAATGTGACAAGCTGAGCGATCAACGGCAAGGAGGTTAGTTGCTGCCTCTCACTGTGCCATAGTATGCGTGTGAAGCATGACAGTGTCGAAGCAAGGCATGTAAACAGCACTTCGATGGCATCTTTGGTTTTCCTGAATAATACCAGTTGTGCTGCTTGTGTCCGTTGCACCAAGCTCGCTTATGCCACAAACATCATCCACTCGAGCTGTAGTCCGCTGTGGTGTCGCCTTGCTGGTGATGTCTCACCGGGTTGAGTTCCGGCGATGGCTGAGGAAGAGGAGCTATTCTGTTTTTTATGGGAGTGTTTGCCAACCGACTGTGCAGAATGTGTGTGACAGATACTGAATGCTGAACCACATTTGCACGCGATCCCTCGCCCAAGTTGACAGCGGACTATGTTGAATCTTGGAAGACCGGTGGATGAACTCGCGCCATGGTCGAGAACACTTCGTGTGCGTTGCATTGTACCAATGTGTGACAATGCATGTGAGTCAGGAATGACTCGCCATCCGAGTGTGGGAGACCTGGCTTGGGATGCTGCCACATGAACAAATATCCACCTTGACTCTGATCAATTTGATGCGTGTGATAATTTGACGCTTCCGTGACGATGAGATAAGTCCTGACGTCAACATGCTGCTGAGGCTGCTCTTGGCCACCACCGCATGGAACAACACCAACATCAGGCCTGCCGTTTGGGCAGTCGATTTCAAATCCTCCGCCATGCTGCTCTACTGGGAAACATTTGTAGTGACTTGTTTGGATACTCGTGACCAATGGAGAGCATTTGACCGGGAACACCTAAAGCTGGAATGTCTTCCTACGGAATGGCAAAGATGTAACGACTACTTGGACCAATTGAGAGATTGCGGGAAGCCGATGGCGACACATCGGACTGCTCTGCTGTCTCAGCATGCTGTCTCAGCCTCGGCGAGGCTGCGCACATGGTCGCACTCCGTATAACGCGGGACTGCCGCTTGTGGCTCTCATGGGCCAGAACAGCATGCCGAGGATACATTTATTTGTGAAGCCAGCACACTTCTACAATACCTCATATGATGTCGTATTCAGGCATTTTTGTACAGTGGCACTGCGAACTCAATCCGGATAGCTGACAGCGAAGCACCAGTACAGCAACTCACAATGCCTGTCCCCGTGACAGCAACCAATCCCGAAGGGAAAGGCATGTCCTGCCATCAGAATAAGTCGCTACCATCTGCTGGATCCCTGTTCTCGCGTCTAGGTGCCGATAGTGCTGAACGAGCTCTTGAAGATAAGAAGAATGAAGTGCTGCCGAGGCAATCCGGCGCGACACAGGCAACGTGTGCCGTAGACACATCAGCGAAACCAACTTGCGAGTTCGCCGTCGAGTGCAATGGTCTGAAGTTTCGATATACTGGTCCAGATGGCTTACCCGTTCCCGGTACGTTGACGGCAAGACATGCCCGCTTGTTTGGTTGTGGCCAGGCATGCACGGAGCGGATTGTGGCTGCTCAGCACAGAGCTAGTTTTGTCAAAAGCAGCAATTGCATCGAAACATACGGGGCTATGCAATATTAGCACCTGGTCTTTGCTTAGACCAGGCCTGACCCAGCGCGGAGCACGGGCTCGAGGTGTATAGCCGCTCATGAGAGGGGAGGTCCATCAGACCCGCAGTTAATCACAACAAGGACGTCCTGTTTTCGTGCAGCAGAAGTCTCATGTGCCTCTGTATTCATGTTAGCCATAGTCCCATGCAGTACTACCAAATTCACCTTGCTGAAGTTGACTAGTTGAAGATGGTCGAAGCCCTTACCATACATGCAGGAGAGCCAATTTTGAACGGTGTGGATTTGAAGCTGCCTCCTGGCAGTAGAATGCTCCTTGTTGGAGGTAATGGGGCTGGCAAGACAACTCTTTTGCAAATTCTCGCCGGGAAACACATGGTAGCACAGGTATGCATCCCTACCTTTCACATGCACCGGCACAGTGGGCCGAGCACAAATTGCAGCATCGACACGCAATGGTAGTTGTGCTCACCATCAACAGTCCACTGCTGTTCGGCTGATCATGAGGCTTGCTGGTGCCGTGCAAGCCGCAGTGCTATCCAGTTTCTTCGCAAGTGCACCATGCCATGCCATCCACCTCCCCACCTGAACATCCACATGCAGTTCTCACTCCATGATGCCTTGGATGCCTGCCTCATGCCTACCCCAATGGGCAGTACCATCTCTGCAGTGTACCAACGTCATTTGTACAAACCTGCACTGGTTTCCGTCGCCCTCCCCTCGAGGCTGTCAGCACGCAGAACACGATCGCTCCAACGGGCAAGTAGAGCAAGTGTTCTCAGATATCCATGGCACACGGTGTTACTAAACGCGCATGCATGCAGGACGCGGTGCGGGTGCTGGAGAAGCCACCGTTCCACGCGACGTCGCTCACCACATCCGGCGCACTCTCCTACATCGGTGGCAACTGGGAGCGGGACATCGCGTTCGCCGGCTACTCGGTGCCCCTCGCCGGGGACTTCCCCGCCCGGCAGATGCTGGACAGCATCCCGGGCGTGAACGCCGAGCGCCGGCGCCGCATCGTCGAGGTGCTCGACATCGATGAGGAGTGGCGCATGCACACCGTGTCGGACGGTCAGCGCCGCCGTGTGCAGATTGCCTGCGGCCTGCTGCGGCCCGCACAGGTCCTCCTGCTTGACGAAATCACAGTGCGGCCCGCTCCCACCCCTCCCCATTCCCCACTCCACTGCGCACTCGTTCCCACCGTGAACCTATTCAACGAACAGCCCGCTGGTTGCTGTCAGTGCATGAGGGCCAAAGCGCGGCTGGCTGCCCTGTGGCCAACCCACTGATGGATGCCGGCGCGATGTTCAACGATTATCATGACTCACTCCTCGAGGCCAGATCTGCCGTCACCTCGGCCCGCTGCGGCCACGCGTGGGTGACCGGTCGGACCGTGGACCGCCAGCGATGCGGTACCAGCACGTTCTGGGCGCCCTGTTAAAGGGCCTTGCATGTGAGAGCTGTCAAACGTATGGCCGGCCTGTCTTACCACGGCTGTGTAGCTCCCGGGCAGGTGCATGGCGGCGAGCGGCTAGAGAGGGCGCGGCATGCGTGCAGGTGGACCTGGACGTGCTGGTGCGGGAGGACCTGATGCACTTCCTGCAGGAGGAGAGCGAATCCCGCGGCTGCACCATCATCTACATCACGCACATCTTTGACGGCATGGAGGGCTGGCCGACGCACATCGGCTTCCTCGCCGACGGTAGGTTTGCGGCGGTGCGCGAGGCCGCCGACATCCCGGAGCTGAAGAGCGGCCACCTCATGGAGCTCGTGGAGGCCTTCCTCCTGCAGCACTGGCTGCGCCGCGCCGAGGCCGAGGCGTCCGGCGAGCGCGTTGCGCACCCAGAGAGCCGCAAGCGCTTTGAGTACCTGCGCAACAACGGGTACACTGCGGGCCGGTTTGCTTCGTCGCTGGCATGAGTCGCCCGTGTAAGCGGCAAGGCGGTGTGACATGCACACACGTGTGCACCCGGTCGTGGTTCGTTGAGAGAGACATGACCGGATAACTGTCCGCCATAGGACTGTGTCGGATGAGCAAGTGGGCGCGTATGTGCAAACGTCCGCGAATAGGAACAAGTGCCCACTCAGGGAAGACATGTAATTACACTGCTAACACTTGACCAGCCTGTTGCTGCATGCGGTCAAGCAAACAGCCATCAAGTTTGGGCTGAAACAGGTTAACGTGGATATAGAGCCTGTCGCATCATACTGACATCATGGTGTAGATTGTACTGCGCTCAATCAGCTGCCTCAACCAAACAGCTGCCTCAAATAATCAACTGCCTATGCATATTCTCATTCTACAATTCTTACCGACTGGATACGGTCCGAGGTCCTGATGCAAGCAAGTGTGCCCTCAGAATTGACGTGCCTTTGGCAGCCTGCAAGCAGGCGTGCCTACCAAACCGGTCCTCCTCTTCATGCCTGATCGTCGGGGTCGGCCACGTGAGCCTTTTCCTCAATCGGGTTGACCACCACATGGCGCCGGTGCAGTGCATCGCGGATGCCCGGCATCGTCTGCTGCAGCACCTGCGCCACCGCAAGCGCCGCAGCTTCATGCCACGCAGGCCCAAAAATCTGCAGCCTACACACTCGCACAGCACCGTCAGCGCCTCTGGCACACATCCACGCCTGTATTTGTCCGCGGAACTATGCAAAGATGCGCTTCATGCATCATGCAGGTGTAGGTGTGAGCCGCACACCGCCACTAGCCAGTCAGGTTCGGAACGGACAGGGTGGTGTCAACTAGAGCTAATTCACGAAGGCGCTGGCGCGCCTTTTTTTTTTAATGCGGAGCACACCCGACAGGCATGCCAGCAGAGGTGACGCCGCACGGCACGCTCACCGCAGCGAGCCCGAGGATGTTGCCGAGCTGCATGTACTTCATCGTCTGCGAGATGAGCGTCACATCAAACGTGGGCGGGTCGTCGGCGATGCGCGGCGCGGCCTCCGGCACCGTCGGCGTCACCACAAAGTCCACAGACTTGAACAGCGCACGCATGTGCGCGGCCATGCGGCCCCGAATGCGCGCCGCCGCAACGTACTCTGTCGCCGTGACCTCCCCGAGCGATGCGTACACCACCTGCGCCCATGCACGCGGTGCTCTTGGCGGCGATCCGAGACATGTGTGGACCCATCATTATGATGGCATTGCAAATGGGTGGGGTTGGAGGGGGTGCGTGCCTGGAGGTCGCGGCCGATCATGCGATTGGACTGGCGGAGCTGGGCGCTGTGGCGGCGGCGGAAGTCCTGGAGGGAGTCGCAGCCGAGGATGACAGAGTGCGCGACGCGGCAGAGGTGTAGGTCGGGGATGCCGATTGCCACCAGCTGGGCGCCTGCAGCATAGGCTGGCAGCGTGGGTGACTGCCGATAGTCGCTGACAGAGTCCGGTCTCGCTGCATTGATACAAAACCGGAACTGCGGGTTGGTGTGTTTGCAGAGCAGGGCAGGTTGCTGCAGGGTACCGTGAAATCGGAACAGGGGAAGGGCAGGCGGGCGCACCCATGGCCTGCATGAAGTCGAGGCCGGCCTGGGCGAGCGCCTGCACCTCCGGATCGCAGTCGTCAAACCACGGCCGGTACACGCCGATCCGCACCCCCGAGAGCGTCCCCCCGCTGCCGCCAAACTTCGGCAGCCGCAGCGGCGTTGGTGTCGGTGGCGACGATAGGGGGACTGACGCTCGCCAGTGCCCGGCCACACAGCGGACTTGCAGCGGGATGCCGCACGCGGTGACGAACGACGGGAACACGCCTGGCCGCACGGCGAGGGCCTGAGCGGCCACGACGACACCAACAGTGGGGCATGCGCGCACGGGGGCATAGCATGACGCCCGGGCTCTGACCGCCACCGGCATCCGACGCGAGCGCAAACGGCAGCAGGCCTGACGCTACCACCGCTGCGCTGCCTGCACCGTGTGCATGCATTGCGGCCTGCGGTGGTGACGTGCTTCAAAGCTAGAGGGGTGGTGCGCAGCTGCCGCAACACACACAGTGTCATATGGCTGCTTGAATGAGCCGGTGCACTGTCCACAGTGGTAGCTACGGTACTGAACGGAAATTGCAGGTGTGGGGGCCGGGAGGGGGGGGGGCTGCGCACCACTGGAGGAGCCGCCGCAGCAGTGACGCAGGTGCCAGGGGTTGCGGGGTGTGCCGTAGACATCGTTGAGGCCGACGGGCGACATGCCGAGCTCTGACATCGTCGTCACACACACGGCCACCGCGCCCAGTGCCTTGAGCGCCGCGACCGCGGGGCAGTCAATGTCCCAGTCTGGCCTGCAGCCACGTACCTCTCACTGACAGGCGCAAGAGCAGCACGAACAAGCATGTGGCAGTGCCCGATTGTGTTATTGGTCAGCCATGTGACGTACTACATGAGTGGCTCCATGCAGGAGTGATTGGGTGCTTGTGTGCTCAGAAAGTTTGGGTACGGGGTGTGATCAGCATGCGGCAGATGTAGTGGGCTGACCCATGTTGCAAGGCGCAACTTGTCAGAGCAGCATTGTGCTGCTACGCATGATGTGAGCATGCATGGGGCGCAGAGCATGTGTAGCTGGTGAGGTGCCCACTTGGGGAATCGCGTGCCGGCAGGGCCCTGGAAGCCACTGGCTGGCATGTGGTCCTTGACTGCAAAGGGCACGCCGTCGAGCACCGACAGCGGCTTGCCGGCGCGCCACCGTGCCGCCGACGCCTCCGCTGCCTCCATGGCGTTGCGGCCGATTGCGCCATACGTCCAGTGCAGGAAGCATGCGCCCCTGCCGGCTGCTTGCCGCGCTGCGCCGGTGACGGCCTCCTGCGCTGCCGTGGCTGACGGCTCGGACGGGCTGTTGTGTTTCACCAGGAAGTTGAGGATGAACCTGGTCACTGTCCTGGGGTCTGTCCTGCCCTGCAGAGGCGAGCGAGGGAGATGAGCAGAGAAGCTGAGAAGCGCCGCTCGCTTCACTGTGTGTGGTGAGCAGCCACTTAAACATGTATCGACAGGCGGGCGTTGGCGGGCACAGGACGGGTGCACATCTTGTCTGGCCCTGCAGATTGCGTATGTCCACCGCATGTGCAGCACCATGCCAACAGCGTGGCGTGGACAGATGTGATTTACCAGCCATATAGGCGCTATTCATTGCCTTCCGAGTTAAATGTGCAGTGATGAGCAGCCATATTCATGTATGCCGGGTATGCAGGGGCCTGGTGCGTTTCGTGCCTGTTTGTATGCATCGTGGTACTCCTGAACAGTCGGACCAGGTGCGGATTCCGGGCGTGCGGTTGATGAGAAGCACTCAAGGACGGCAGCGGTCCTATCCCTTCCGCCTGGTACTGTGACTGGCTTTTTACCCGTGATTTTGTGGCACAGCGCAGCATCGGCTTCGCCGTAGCGAGGGTCAGCGGGAGCCTGGTGGATGGGAAAGTCCGGGACATTGGTTCTTTGTAGGGCCTACAAAAGTGCTCGCATGCTCACCGCCGGCCCAGCAAACAACACCCGAAAGCCGAGCGTGAAAGCCACTTGTTAAAGAGTTTGATTTTCTTTGATGTATGATGTCATAGTGCAACTGGCTAAAATTTGGCGAACAATCGTTGCCGTGGCGCTTTGAACATGCGCTTTGAACATGCGCACTTGAGGAATCCCTGACTTCTCCGCGAAGAGCTTGTACAAGAAGCGCCATAAGAATGACCTGATCAGAATGCAATACACGCGCAGCAAAAATCCCTGCAGGCGTAGCGCTCGCAAAGGCTGCCATTCGTACGGCACTGTCGCGCTGTAGTCTGTGCCGCGATCTACTGGCTCCAAGATGTCGTACTGACGCTTCATGGATAGCCTATGTGAAGAGTTTGTTGCACAGCAAGTACCAACGCGGACGGCCAGGAACAGCACTGTGACGCATCTGACGTGACCACGAGTTGCTTTGTGAAGGACACAGCACGATCAGTACAGATTCTCCAATAAACGGCTACCTTCAGCTCGTTTCCGCTGATGTCTGCCCCTCAGCGATTGGTGCGGTGGCTCGGCGCAAAACTGCGTGTCGAATGCATTGTATCGACTGCACCGGGACAAACCCCGCCTACCTGCCATTCACCGACGCCGCGAAGAGTGCAGAACGATGTCGAAGACAATTGCGATGAACCACGCTGCCACTATGACTGCGCGTGATGCATGTGACTGTTGTCCGCATTCGAAATGCGTTGATTACACGAGGACCAGTCCGCGGGACGCATCCAGATCGTGACTCAGAGCTGCGCATGCGCATGGCAATTGGCGCGCCAGGCCCGTAGCACGCAAGCCACCGACCTGAACCGTACGATGTGATCGCAGACCACTGTTGCGCCTCGTTTCGCTTTCATGTCAGGTGGGATATCCGCGGCCACACACTCTGTTTTCTGGTGTGGTGTTCCTCGTAGTCAGTGAGTCCAACGACGAACGCGAGCGTGCCACGCTGGCTCCACGAACCAACGGCTGCATGTGGCTGTTTTAGTTTTAGACACCACTGCATGTGCTTGAATGATTCAACGACGTTTGCGCGCAGAATGTACGCGGGGCTCTGCATGCAAAGACTTGATCGTTGGTCAGTTAGTCC
The DNA here is from genome assembly GCA_024500015.1 of Ulva compressa. Taxonomy (NCBI): domain Eukaryota; kingdom Viridiplantae; phylum Chlorophyta; class Ulvophyceae; order Ulvales; family Ulvaceae; genus Ulva; species Ulva compressa. Next base: position 1,283,538 of record JALKAD010000179.1, read on the forward strand.
AACCGGCTGTGAAAGAGTTCTGACCTGCGAGGACGGCAAACTCGTCTGATACGGCATGCCCTTCGACGTACAATTGAAGGAGGATTTTGTGTCAGGCCATTCTGGAACGACATGGCTGGAGATCGTGCTGATCACATGCGTGTTTCCTTTGGCAAGGCTGCTGTTTGCCGTAGGTGCGATCTGGTTATTCACGAGTCCATTTTGGGCATGCTGGGGCACGTCCTGTTTATTTCTAAGGTATCCTGTGTGTTCCAGGACAAAAGGCCTTCAGCGCATGTGGCGATTTTTCGCAACACCTACTGTCAGGGCACATCCTTCTCCTGTTGACACTACTGTCATGCTGGAGAAGTGAAATAGCCTGGATTGTGGTCATCACCGTTACTGGTTTTGCGCTCGCAGCTGGTACATGGCAGCGGACATGCCGCACAGCCAGACCTGCTCGTGATGGAGTGAACACTACGTCGATTCAAGCAGCAGTGTCACTGCATGCTCATCCAAAAACGTACGTTGCTGTTAATTTCCCTGTAATGCTCAACGCACAAGCAGCATCAGGCTTGACAGCATGAACATGCTCGTGCAGGTATGTCACCTTGTTTCGTGCAGGCCTCACCGTGTACACCTGCATCGCCATTCTGGCAGTAGATTTCAGATATTTCCCCCGCCGTCTGGCAAAGGCAGAAACGTTTGGCACAGGGCTGATGGATCTGGGCCCGGGTTTGTATGTGTTCTCGTTTGGGCTGATGCTGGGCCTCCGCATTCAGCGCTTGCAACAGACAATACCAGCAACATCTGAACACCAGCCTGCACAACTCTCTCGCGCAGGACAGCCGGCCAAGCAGACGTATGGTCGCAATGATCCTGCGTCACTTCTCCTGCGAGCCGCTCTCAGTGTTGGCCCTCTTGCAGCACTCGGAGCTGCCCGGCTGGTTCTCACAAAGGCCGTGGAGTATCAGGTTGGTGCACTGCCTGCTGATGCATGGACACGCATGTTTAAGGCCCTTCACATTTGCTTCTAGCATCCCCAATGCCAGTTGATGTTATACATTGCATGCCAGAACGTGCGGCGCAGAACAGATTTCGGAGTGCTATGCAGGAGCATCAAAGTGAGTATGGCGTCCAGTGGAATTTCTTTTTCACGCTAGCAACTGTCGCTTGCCTTGCTGCGTTGCTGCCATTATCAGGAGCCAAAGCCGCGC
>JALKAD010000179.1:1284833-1308176 GCA_024500015.1 Ulva compressa
CCTTCACATTTGCTTCTAGCATCCCCAATGCCAGTTGATGTTATACATTGCATGCCAGAACGTGCGGCGCAGAACAGATTTCGGAGTGCTATGCAGGAGCATCAAAGTGAGTATGGCGTCCAGTGGAATTTCTTTTTCACGCTAGCAACTGTCGCTTGCCTTGCTGCGTTGCTGCCATTATCAGGAGCCAAAGCCGCGCTGATGTCAGGGCTGTTGGCGGTCTTTTACCAGGGTCTCCTGCTGCGACGTGGTTGGACTGATTGGCTTGCTGGGGATGAGCGGGATCTTAGCTCTGTATTTGATTCCAACAAAGAGGGCATTATGTCTCTGTTTGGCTATTCCGCAATCTGCTATGCAGGGGCTGCCACTGCAGCAGCCCTCGATGCGAATAATCAGTTAGTTATCACATCAAGTCGACTTTTCATGAGGCTGTCCCCTTCTACAGGGACCGTACATTCTATACGTGCTGTTGCATGGCATGTGATGTTGTTGTGTTTGGCAGGCTTCTTCTGGATGATTGCATTCATATGTGATGTACTGATCCAGCCTGTGTCTCGGCGGTTCGCCAATGCAGGGTATGTGGCGTGGACGGTGGCATTGGCTGTCACACAGCTGGCGCTGTCTGCAATTGTGGAGGTGGTTGCTTCCCGAGTCGATGGCGAGTATGTTCGAGCTTCGTGTGCGATGGTTCAGAGCCTGTCAAAGCATCAGCTCGCTGCATTCCTGGTCGCCAATGTTGCCACTGGCGTTGTAAATCTGTCAATCGATACCTTGAGTGCATCAGAGACCTTTGCTTTCGTCATCATGCTTGTATACTGTGCGTCTTGGGGTTATGTTGGTTGTTGGATAGAGACGTTAGCAACACCCCTGTCCTGGTTTACTTGGCCATCACGCAGGAAGGCAGCGTAGCTGCTGGTCCATCTGTTGCAGGACCCAGATGGTCCAAGCAATGTTGTCCGAGTCATGCTGGCGACCAGGTTTGGCGCTGCAACATGTGCCAAATGTGCCGTGACTGTAACATCCAAGTCTGATCAAGTCTTTGTGTACAGCGACCGTTTAAGAACTTATTGCATAAGCAGAGTATATACCCATTACGCAGTGTGCAATCCCATTCGCCGCAACACCTCCATCTGCCTGACCTCCAAGGGCACTTCATGCCTGGTGCAGTCCGGTTGATCACCCTCACTGTGCCACGCCATGACCGCTTCAGCTCTGTGTGACATGTACTGCTGCTGCAAGCTCCACTTTAGTTGCCGCACTTCCTCCACTGCTCTGGCGTGCAATAGTGGTTGGATCTGACTCCTCTGTGGGCTGCATCACAAAGGCATGAGCATGATACTTCAAAGGAACTACCTTCCGGCCGTGTTGAACATGCAAACAGACCGGAAATTGCTTTCAGTAACACACCGTATGCGGGCCACATGGGGTCGGTCTGCACAGGCAACATATCGAGGGGCATTGAAATTGATAACCGGAAATGCTGCGCCTGGACCCATTTCAGCAGGTCGCGTGTAGGGGCACTTCACTGTTGAGCGGGTGCCAGACTGCGTCTCTCTGCCTGGATGCCTCATCAGATTTGCAAGATTCTGCCTGCCATAGGATGGGCTAGCGGGGGCAGTGTGCGCGCCTCGGCTTGCATGCTGGCTCTGCAATGGAGGAGTCGGCTGCGGGGTGCCAGGCCAGGCTGCGAGGGTCTGAGGCAGCACAGGGCCTGGACGCGCCTGTGCAGATATGTCATAGGGAAGTCCGTTGTTTCCCAGCACCGGAGTCACCTTCCTGAAGAATAGCTTCAAGTGAAAGCTGCCCATATGTACACGTTTTGTGCAAACACAAAACGGTTGAAACAACAGAGCAGTAGACAATAGACCCTCCACAAAACATGACACTTTACTCAGCACTGTAGAGGTAGCAGGGTGCGGGATGAGCAACCAAACTGCAGACATCCTACCGTGTATGTGTCCAGTAAGGGAAATAAACATCTGTCCAACAGCATGACATGCTCATGCCCAGGCTTGGACCGGCGAGACCTCTAGACAGCTGACACACATCACAAACTGTGGTTTTGCCATTTCATCCAGGGTTCTGAAATATGATAAAGGTGGAACTCGCACTGGCCTGGAGATGTATGAGGGGACCGCGGCTCTCGCGGATTGCAGCCCCATGTCTCCGCCTTGATATCTCGCAACTTGGACGTTGTGGCAAAACCTGATGACGACCATATGGTATAATTGGGCACAGCAGGAGAGTATACAGTATCTGGAGCGGCAGACGAGCTGAGTGTAGCAGGATCGGCTCGCCGAGTAGCCGTGAAAGGTTGTGAAGGACGATATGGATCGTGCCCAGGCGCAAGGCTTGCAGACGACTTTGAAAGACCATAGTGTGGGCCCAGTGGCAACCGCCCCTGTGCCTGCTCCCACATAATCTCTCCGGGACCGGGCACATACTCCTTTGGTGGTTTCACCTGCAGCGCAGTCGTATGATAAATATCAAACATAGTGGTGCAATAGCGTCTCATTACATACGTAGGAACTTTGTGTACGCAATGCACCAAGCACCTTGGCAGGCAGACATGCAGGGTCACACCACATGTGCTAGTCGTGTGTCCTGCTTCATCACAATTGCCGCCGGAAGGCGATTTGACGTGTCTGAAAGCATCGTCCCACGGTATCTGATCGGGCTCTGATCACATCTAGACATGAGCCCTGGCTTGGCCTCGCCATCTGGCGGGTCTCTTGAAAACCTGCACAGGACCATCGTCAGTGCAGCCACAGCGACGGCCACAATGGGCTGCATTGATGTATGCTAAACATCAAGATAGCATTTGCACTGATGGTAATGAAGCATCGTAGCTCACATCGTGTGAGTGCTGGTGTTGACAAATGTGCTTTGCCTAAACGGCTGCAGATGTGCTGCTGCGTGCGGAAGGAGACCATCGTATTCAGGTAGGATCATCGCAGAATAGTCTCCATTGTTGATCGTGGGTTGGAACCTGTATGGATTTCTGGACAGCACAGGCCCTTTTGCACTCCTGTCCTGCGTGAGAAAGCCATCAGTGGCGACTCAGGCGTCTAAAGAACAAAGCACACGCCATGACCTATGCATACCTTCCATATTCTTTGTCTCAGCGCTGTTTGCTTGGCATCACTGCCTTCCAGATAGTCTCTCACTTGAACACCAAGGTCTGTGACACATGGAGTTGCCGTTCGCATTTGAGCCGTATATGCGATAGCAGGTGCGGCTATATTGCAATTCCTGGTTCAAAACGTTTGAGATTTTTGGGTTGGCAGCTAGCAGGCAGGAGCACCCCAACCTGTCCTGCACGGCAGCACGTGCAACACCAAGGCATGCTTCGCGCGCGTCTTACCCAGATGCAGCCCGAGCAACACAGGCAATGATCACGCTTGGTGCTACAGCTGCACGTGATTCATCTGTGTAGAGGGCCTTGCTTTTCAGAGTCCCCGAATACGGCTGCACCGCCGATGCGCACCCAGCAATGCAGCAGTCAAAGGCGATTCGAGCCTGTAGACACATCGCGCTGCAGCGCGCTGGCGGATCACTGGTGCCTGGGGTGCAACCATGGACGCAGCACGACGACGTCACCATACAAAACCCCCAAAAGCCATGATAAATATGATGGCTATTAGGAGGCTTGTGCCATTGTGCAGTTCCGGTCGTTTGGAGCTTCAGCCGGGACATCACCTCCTGCGGGCTGTTCTGCACACTGGAGCTGACAAGTATGTTGACACTGGCTTATGTCGTAGGCATGTGCTATCACCGGCACGCCACTCGGTTGTAACTAGTTCGCGACGCTGCTATTAGTTGTACACCGCAAGCTAAGTGGCACCATCTGCATTGCAGGATCGTTTGTAATAGTCCTCAGAGCTCCCTTTAAGATAAAGGCTCCTTCAGTCTAGTTCTGTGGATCACTAGGCTTTGGTAGCATCCTCGCACCATCATGGCGGAGTCGGGCCCAGACAAGCGTTTGGCTTGGCTCGGGGCACGAGTCTGTACCACGCTGAAAGTAAAAGAGGACGTTTGGAAAGCAATTTCAAATGGGGAATGCAAGTACGGAATCGAATTCCCGCCTTTGCATGCCTTCGGAACTGACCGTCTTGCCTGATGCAGTTATGTTTCATCGCGGTAGGGGCTGTATGAAGCGTGCCAGAATTACGTTCGGATTGCAGGCCCAGCCTCCACATTTGAGTGTGTCTGGTATGCAGGAAAGACGTCGATGGTTTCATCAACAAGGACAGTGCGATGAGACTGATAATCTTTGCCGAGAATGGTCGCGATTACGTTGCAGCAACGCATCCTCCAGTGAAGTACAAGAAGAAAGCCATGTTTTTCTTGAAGAGGGAACCCTGTGTACTTACAAATGACAATTTGCATGATCAGGTCATTTATGGTGACTCGGGCGAGGCACCCCTTGAGTCTCTTTCCAGCATAACGAAGCATGTTTTCATGCCTCTCTTGAGCTGCCCAGACAATCAGGATGGGTGGCCGGATTTTCTTACCAAGGAAGTCTCTGAATCGTTGCACAAGTTTACAGCAAGCATTTTTGTAGCGATAGGTCAGATGCAAGGGAAGACCACATTACCGCTACCTGCAGGTGAGCACAGGAAATCCCCCAGGGCCTAATGCCCATGCTAGAGTTTTCGATCAGCTTGCAAATATTGATTCTTTCAACATGCAGATATTGATCGTCTGGACGCAGCAGAGGTAGTTGCCGCAGAGGATCACGACCGCATACACATTCTTGAATCTTGCGTCGTCACTTGGACGAAGCAAATTAAGAACGTTCTCAAGTCTGACCCTGATGAACCATTGAAGCTGGGACAGAATCCGGGTCCTGAGACTGAGCTCAACTTTTGGACCGAACGTGCCACCAACCTTAATTCCATCCAGCAGCAACTGGAGGGTTCACAAGTACAGAAGGTGGTGTCTGTGCTGCAGCAGGCTCATTCAACTTACTATCCTGCATACCTTCGTCTGGCTGATGAGGTGGCAAAAGCGCAAACTCGTGCAAATGATAATGTTAAGTTCTTGTCACCCCTCAAACCTCGCCTTGAGAAACTGTTGTACAGGTGCTTCTCTATATCTGACTTCCTCACTGCATCGCACACTTCCTGTTGCAAATTCCAATCCTTGTCGCTGTCTGTACTTACATGGGTGCCCGCTCCATCAGTCTTCAGATCTCCGCATTGGGTTGCTGCACAGTCTGCAACAATTCACGAAGCAGGGAACTACTTGTACGTTTGCAGCCGTTGATGCCAGGACACCCCTAAACTGCACATTGGTACAGGGATGAGTTTAATGAGATTACAGGCCTCTTCAAACCTGTCTTCCACACGCTTATGCTTATCTGGAAGCACAGCGCATACTATGCGCAACCAACTCGCATTGTCACATTGATGCGGGAAATTTGCAACTCACTGATAGAGAAAGCAATGGCAGCGGGTGAAGGCCTGCATCAGAAAGAGCCGCAGGAGGCCGTGGAGACCCTACGCACCATTCTCCAGGTCTTGGGGACATTCAAAAGCTTCTATTTTGAACACAAGGCGCGCCTTAGCGAAGAGGCACCTGATAGACAGTGGAAAGTTCAAACTGGTGCGCTGTTTGGGCGTCTGGACGAGTTCATGGAGCGTGCTCATGCCGTCCTGGAGGTGAACCTCACTAGCCTTCAGTTCAGCAAGCTGGGAGGTGATCGGGGCATTGAGATTGGTGGAACCAAAGGTGGGTCCTTTCAAAATGTGTTGTTTGCTCTTTTAGTCGTGTTGCCCGCAGAGGTCCGGGCAGAGGCACTGAGCATGTTTGTCAACATTGATACACCGCTCAGCTAGCGCTATCCTGTAGGCAAACTTCTGAGTCAGAGTGTTCGTGATATATATGACGAATTTGTGGCAACAATGGAGAAGTGGCAGCACATCGAGTATGACATAATTGATGTGGGTGCTGCGGATGCATTCAAGGCGGACTACACACAGTTCATGAGTGTTATGCGCGAGTTGGAGCGGCGACTCTGCCAGGTTGTTCTGGCTGCATTTGACGATTGCGCAACCATGTCGGCCACATTCAAGCTACTTGATTCCTTTGAGGGCCTTCTGGAGCGTGATGTCATTGCTCAGGTTTGGCCCTTCCGGATGCTGGCTTGTGGGCTGGCTCGCATGTGCACACCCTTGCCGGCCAAGTTCATTAGCTACTATATGTGAGCATCACATATATGCACTACCCTGTTTGTGTGCGTATGGCCCATGGTATAGGGCTGGCCAGTTGTCTGTCAACTGGTTTGTTGAGCGTGCCTGTATTGCCTCATTCTGTTTCATGGCTTGGTATCTGTGATTATCTACATGCAGAACTTCATAGCTGGTGACTGCATGTACTTAGACATTGGTTAGCAGTCTTTACTATGGAATAGGCGAAATCAGATATCAGACACAACAGACATGGTGCCATCGTCACCATGAGTTGCCGCATAGTGCAGGCCCTAGAGGAGAAGCAACTGCAGCTACTGTTGACATACAGCCAGGACCTGGCGTCTGTGAAGGATGCTTTCCATTATAACAAGGATGCCCCGATTCGCCCTAAGAATGCAGCCCTTCATAGTGGGTCTATCAAATGGGTCAGGGGCCTGCGCGAGCGTATAGAAGCTCCCATGGACAAGATTCGTGGGCTGAACAAGCTTGTACTAGACTCTGAAGAGGCGCGGCGCACATTTGAGGATCATGCAACCCTTATGAAGGCAATGAACGAATTTGAGGAAGAGCATGTAACGGCATGGGTGGGCCAAGTGTCACAGGTGAGATCACTGTCGCCCGACATCATTCAGATCTGTTGCTCATCAAACGTGCATGCCCCGCAGGGGCGATGCTGAATTGCGCCAGTGGCGTGGTGGCGAAAGATTCTGAAGGGTTCATGCGTGTCCCGTTCGCAAATGAACTGGTGGTCCATTGCAGTCTGGCACATTCACCACAATCACTGGTGCAGATCTCCACCGAGAAACTTGCGCTCAAGCTTCTCAGATTGGACCCGCAAGACACAAGTGATCTTCACCTGATGGAGGTCAACTTTGACCCAGCTCTGATCAATCTTCTGAGAGAGACCAAGTATTTCTTGTCACTAGGCATTGAGGTGCCAGAGGAGGCCAAGGGGGTCTTCGATCGCTCCAAGACTTTCCGTCGCCACATTGGCTCTCTTGAGCTCATTGTTGCTGTGTGGAACAGGATACAAAAGACAATTTTGCCCGTCGAGCTGCCTCTGGTAAAACTGCAGATCGAGGAGTTGTGGGCGCGCCTCGATGAGGGCTTGCGAAAGCTGGACTGGAACTCTCCTACAATCGACAAGTATCTAGATGAGGTCAAGGTGAGGCTTGTCCGAGACACAGCATGGCTTGGTCTGTTTGTTTCCAACAATCTATGTACATCTCCGTGCCATCGGTTTCTGTTCTTAAAACACCATAAACCTGCAGAAGCAGGTGTAGCAATTGAAACTGTTGTGATGGCAACTGTTGTCTGTTGGCTGCAGGTCATGATCGACAAGGTTGATGACATACTCCGTGAGCTCAAGCGGAACGTTGATGGAACACGCCAGGTTCTCAGCCAGTGGCAGGAGAATCTGCTGTTTGAGCGCAAATCAGATCGCACTTATGCCTTTGCTGAGCTCCGTGAGGAGTTCGACAAGAGTGTTAGTGCTCGGCATGCTGTCATTGCTGACAATGGCAAGGCTATCGGGAAAAATGTGTCATCGTCTTATCGCACGCTTGTTGTTCGTCCAGAGCCTGCTGACTGGAAGGCCTACACGGATTATGTATCCAACATCGTGATCGACGGATTCGCGAAGGGAATTGTCGCGAGTGTTAACTACCTGACTGGCCAGCTACTGGTGTGCATATCTCAATGGTAATGTGCCATGTGATGTCTCCTGCGCGGTAGCATGCCATCAACTGCTGAAGTCTCCATGTTGTGATTACCGCACTGGCCAGAGGTATGCCGTGCGGGGTGCAACGGACACGATCTGACTATTTGCATGCACTCACAATGTCCAGCCCTGCTAAGGTAATACTAGCGGCGCGCCCCTCTCTGCAATCCCCACCAGCCAGCTGTGCAGGATGTACAAAACATACCCTGCTGCACATCATTCTCATGAACATCCAAGTAGTCATTGCTGCGTGTCCCACGCCCAACATGCCCATCATGACCGAGCCCAAGATATGCAGGCACCAGACAAGCCAGAGAGTGAGACGCCACCACTCCTGGAGGTGCAGATGGTGCTGGAGGGTGCACGAATCTGCTGGAAGCCAGATCTGGGAGACGGCGATGACGAGGGCCCTGGAGTGCTTCGCATGTTCAGGCTGTGGGCAAAGCGTTACCTGGCAACAGGCGACCTCATGAAGCGACTGGATGTTGGGGAAGGTACATATGGACGCGAAATAGAGGAAGACTATGACGTCATGTTCTCCTTCAGCGAACTGCAGGCACGCCTACCTCTCCGGCTTTTCTGTGCTCAGCCTGACTGGATCAATCCAGGCACTTTGACCAGGGTCAACTAGCGTGTAGTGATTATGATTTCTGAACCTGAATGACATTCATGTCTGCAGGTTGCCGTCATTCACAATGCAGAACGTTGTGAAGCATTTGCAGCGGACTTTGCTGTTTATGAGGACCTTTGGAAGAAAGACATGCGGTCCAGTCTTGATGCATGGCTACATGATAACACTACAACCAATGAAGGTGTGTTATGCGCGCTGCAGCCGTCTAGTGCGCCTGTGAGTCCAATGTGCCAATATGGTGGTTTTTGTTCTATCCACAAAACCTAGCCTCACGCCTGCCAATTAGGTCTCTGTGCTGAGCCATATATTCATCACATCAGCTGTTTCTATGCAGAGACTGGCGCTGTTGTTCCTCCCAACCTCAAGCAATTTGATGAAGAGATTCAGCGTTACAAAGCGATGGAGAAGGCCATGAAGGGCCTGCGTACAACACGCAGCATTGGCTGGACCCGTGTGGACGCCAAGCCCTTGAAGAAGTCCCTTGAATCATTGGTGGCCAAATGGAGCTATCTCTATGTCAAGTACCTGCAGGTAAACCTGATGCTGGGCAGATGATTTTGTGGCTTGCGCCCGCTGCCGAAGTCACAGCCAGCAGCTGCCATACCTGTTTGAAAGGCCGCCATTCAACAGTGCCATGTTGCATGCAGGAAAAAGTTGTAAATGAAATGGAGGAGCTGTATGAATTCATGCGTGGTGCCAACACTGTCCTTGAGCAGCGTGTTGGTGACGAAGGAGTAGATCCTGATGCCGAGGAGGATGAGCCAGAAGAGCTTCCAGAAGATGTTGACCCTGCTGAACGCAGGCGGGAGAAGGAGGCTGAGGTGTGTGCTGCAGCGTTCGGACATGTTACATCCTGATTCGATGTATCTTCTGTCACAGGAGTGCATGCACTTTGATGTATTCCTCAATGGATGCATGTGGAATCAGCATGCCGACCGTAAGTTTGAGCCGGTAGTGGTTTCATGTTCTTTAACTCCGCCTGCAAGTTCTAAGCATGATCTTTGCATGGCCTAACTTGTCACAAACCGGGGTCACTTGCTTGCAGGCTCGTAAGAATTTGTACGCCATCATGGGTGCCATGCGGGACATCCGTGTGCGGGATGAGCGCACTCAACAGATGTTCCAGCCACTGAAAGAGACAGTTGCCCTTCTCAAGGGATACAATGTTCCCGTGCGGGATGAAACAGTAAGTCAGCTGGATGACGGACCAATGAATTGGAAGGCACTTGATAAAAAGAAGAAACAGCGCATTGAGGCGCTCAATTCAAAGGTCATTGCTGAACAGCTTGAGGTTCGTCGTCGCTCAGACGCCTTCCAGAAGAACGTGGACTCCTTTGCAGAGCACTTCCAGGCGACGGCCCCATTCAACGTCAAGGTTTGCTATCCTAATCGATGCACCATCTGGTTACTTCGTGGACTCAGCCCTGTACCAACCTTGTACCAGCACTGGCATTTCCATGCTGACCATGCCATGTTGAGCCTCTGCGGAGTGTACCTTTCTCATCTACTGTCTAAGGAATGAGCTTTTGTATGGACCTGGCCGCCATAGGTGCATCTGTGTTGCCTTGACATACTGCGCATGTGTGAGAGTACGAGATTTTGCTCAAGGCCGGTCCAGCGGCTTTCTAATCAAAAGCGCTTCTGGGCGAACTGCACATGTGTGTGAGCGTGTGTATCACACCATTTGTCACATCAGTACGCAGCACATGGAAAGCTACTGCATGCTGTTGATTGTAGTGCTTGCGATACAGAAACCATGCACGTTTGCAGAATGGCGAGCTGACCTTAGATCAAGTGCAACCAGCGTATGCCGTGATCGATGCTTTCCATCACAAGAAGGTTCCGGGCTTTGACGTTGCTGGCTTTGACAATCTGATGGTCATTGCCAGAGATGCAAAACAGCTCCAAGAGGAACAGGACCTCTTTGATCTGAATGTGTCTAGCTACTTGAAGCTGCAGCGGTGCGGCGAGCAGCTATCCTACCTGAAGAGTTGCTGGGACATGGTCGGCACTGTCATGTACACGTTCACAGACTGGTACAAGACACCATGGGACAAGATCGATGTTGAATTCCTGTCTGAAGAGACCAAGAAGTTGCAGAAGGACATCAAGAGTCTGAATAAGGCTGTCCGGAACTACGAGGTGCTCTTCATGCTGCTATTCTGTGATTGCGTTCCTGTGGTCTATGCAACAAGATTGAGCTCATGCGCTTCCAGCACGGTGCAATGCGCTGTAGCACCGTAATGGTTTGCAGGTGTACCGATTGATGGAGGAGAAGCTGAAGGCAATGAGCACATCTTTGCCATTGGTTGGCGACCTTGCTCATCCAGCAATGCGAGATCGTCACTGGGAGCAGCTCATGCGAGCTACAGGCAAAACCTTTGTGAAAGATGATAAGTTTTCCCTGGGCGATCTCTTGGCGCTCGGGTTGCACAACTATGTCGATGACTGTTCCGAGATTGTTGACCGAGCTCAGAAGGTGTGTGCCTGCTCGAATTCCTGCGCGACTTGGTCATGAGGAGTGACTGCTCCTGAGCTGAGCACGCTGCCATGTCGGAGCTTGCATGCACTACTGAAGTCTTAGTTTGCTCCGATTCTCACCGGTGTGTTGCCTTGATCAGCTCAAATGAAGAGCTCATTTGATACAGCAATGATTCTGCTGATGGTGGGCCTGATGCTCTCTCATGGGTATTGGATCATCCACGCAGGCGTAGAATACAGCACACATTCTGGAAGCATCCTGCAGCAATATGTCAACGTCACGCCCATGCATTTCACACCCTGAGACTCGTTTCTGTTAGATGATCCTTTCATGGCAATCCTAGATTTTGGTGCACTACGCGCAGTGCTTGCAGGCGTTTCTACAGGCAGTATTCATCTGCAAACCATCTGACACATGCCTGTTTTTAGTTCTCAAACTTGTTTCATTACTGGTTGTTCCACTGGTCACGCCACTGTTCATGCCATAGTATGTAACGATGGGGCTGGTGTGCAGGAACTCAATATTGAGAAGCAGTTGGAGAAGATAGAGAATACATGGAGCCAGCTGTACTTGTCTTTCTCTCAGTACCAGGATACAGATGTGTGCCAGATGAACGCAGATGATGCTATCACAGAGGCACTTGAGGCTGACAATCTCACACTCCAGAACATGTCCGGGGGCAAATATGTACAGGGCAACGAGAAATTCAAACAGATGGTTAATGACTGGCAGACAAAACTGGGTACTGTTGAGAGCGTCTTGACATGCTGGGGTGATGTGCAAAAGAAGTGGCAGGCTCTGGAGAGCATTTTCATTGGTTCAGCTGATATTCGTGTCCAGCTACCTGAAGATTCTAAGCGGTTTGATGCGATCAATGCCGACTTCCAGGATCTCATGCGCTCGGCGCCTGATGTGACCGGCGTTGTCGAGGCATGCAACCTCGATGGCCGTGATGAGCGACTCAACAACCTGCTCAGTCAGCTGGAGATGTGCGAGAAAGCACTGCAGGCGTGTCACTTCTGCTTAAATTGCACGCTGTGTTGGCAATTCCTGTCAACGACAAAGAGCTGTACATGTGTATTGGCTGCTGCTTTGCCTGTTTTCCCAACCTCATTCTTTTGGTATGTTTGTGTACTATCTGTGCATGCTCCTCAAGGACTTCTGAGCGTCGATTGTGGTTGCAGGACTATCTTGAGACAAAGCGAATAGCGTTTCCTCGCTTCTACTTCGTGGCACCTGCAGATCTTCTGGACATTTTGTCCAAGGGCTCAAATCCCCAGCTCATTTTGCGTCATTTATCCAAGTGCTTTGATTCAGTATGCAACATGGAGTTCCGCAAGAATGATAAGGGCGAGCCAACAAAGGCTGCCCTGGCGATGTTCGACCCCAAGGGTGAAAAGGTGTTCAATCTCTGAGCTTGTCCTTTATGTCTGATGTCAATCTGTTTTCTTGTATAGTATCCATGAGGAGCTGAGGAGCTGAAGATGTGCTCATGCTTGAGCAGTTGCAGTCTGATAGGTTGTGTGCGGTTCGCGGCAGTAATCCCGGTTGGATGCTAACTTGAGTGGCACACATGCGACTGTCGCACGCGCAACAAAGACGTTACCACTGGGTCGTGCGATACCCGTTGCACTTGTGCTTGCACATACGCATTTTTCCTGCCTATCTTTTCCGACCATCCGTCGTTTTGGCCTGCCACATACATGGCTCATGCCACCTCTGCCTGGCAATGCACAGCTTTTGCAGTTGTGCTGTAAATCTGGAGCGGTGAATTGTGAACATTGAACTTCTGCTGCTGATTTTCAGCTAATTAAGATCTTTTTGTAGGTTATGTTTGACGGAGAGTGCTTGTGTGATGGCCCTGTTGAACAGTGGCTGAACAGCGTTGTTGATGCTATGAAGCAGGCATTGTTTGCTGAGTACCAGGTTGCGATCCCGGCATATGACAACATGAAGAGATCTTCAGAGTGGATCTATGAGTTTTCGGCTCAGAACACCATCGTTGTCTCTCGAACTTTCTTCACTCAGGAGGTCAATGAAGCGTTTGAGGAGCTAGAAGAAGGCAATGAGGATGCCCTCAAGGTATCAAATCCTGACATCACCCCGAGTTTGAATAATTCAACCTGTAGCAGCATGTTTGGCTCTGTTGTTGCCTTGTATCCTGGTGCGGTTCAGAATGTGGCATCACACTTGCAGGGCGAGTGGGAGAAGCAGAAGTCGCAGCTTGCAGACTTGGTAGTTGAGATCAACAAACCCCTCAAAAGTCTTGACCGGGCGACCTTGATTACATTGTGTACGATTGACGTGCACGCACGTGATGTTTTGGGACGTCTCATTGATGAGCGTGTAGAGGATGTCACATGCTTTCAATGGCAAAGTCAACTCCGATATGTTGTCCATGAAAAGACCAAGAAGTGCCAGGTGTGAATCTATGCGGTTGGACAACGTGCATTGCTTGCCAAACTTGTTGCATGCGACTTGCTTGATTTAATGTGCATGGATGATTCAATCAAGTCCGTATCACATTCAGTAGCGCCCACATGTTGTGAAGCAATGCGCTAACTCCTCAATATCGCGTTTTTGCGTTCTACGCTCATGCGCATGCACTGTGTGATCACATTTGTGGCATGCAGGTCAATATTTGCGACGCAGAGATTGCTTACAACTATGAGTACATTGGCAATTGTGGCTGCCTCTGCATTACACCACTGACTGATCGATGCTATATCACGCTAACGCAAGCGCAGCGCCTTGTGCTGGGTGGGGCACCTGCCGGCCCGGCTGGAACGGGGAAAACAGAGTCAACTAAAGATCTTGCCCGAGCTCTTGGTGTCCAATGCTATGTTTTCAATTGCTCTGACCAGATGGATTACAAAGCTATGGGCCAAATATACAAGGGCCTTGCACAGACTGGCGCATGGGGCTGCTTTGATGAGTTTAATCGAATCCCCGTTGCCGTGCTGTCAGTGTGCTCCACGCAGTACAAGACAGTTTTAGACGCAATTCGTGCAAGGAAGGAGATCTTTCTGTTTGAAGACGTGCGACCCTATTCTTTGAACATTCGTACCTCAATCTGTTTGCTTCGCAGGTTGAGGTCGCGCGCTGTGTGGCAAGCTATTTGGTCAGATCACATGGTGCAATGTCTGTTCACACATGTGCCTGACTGGAATGGGTAAGCTGTGAAAAGGTTTCAATGCAGGTCGAGATCAAACTCCTTCCCACTGTAATGGCATTCATCACCATGAATCCTGGATATCCAGGGCGTGCAGAGCTGCCAGAGTCTCTGAAAGCCCTCTTCCGTCCAGTGTCCATGGTTCTGCCTGACTTGGCACTTATTTGTGAGATTATGCTGATGGCAGAGGGTTTCCAGATGTCAAAGCTGCTCAGCCGAAAGTTTGTTATTCTGTACAAGCTCTGTGAAGATCTCCTGTCCAAGAGCAGGCACTATGACTGGAAGCTGCGAGCAATCAAGACCACACTTTATGTTGCTGGTGGCATGAAGCGTGATGCGCCTGAACTTTCAGAGGACAAGGTGTGCCCATGATGTTGCTTGCTTTGTGTCCTGGTGTTTTCTGGGAACTCCATGAGGCTGCGACCAGCTGAGTTGCCCTGGATAATCTTGACCGTTGTGAACTTTGCGTGTGTGCAGTGTGGTACACATTTGCCCCACACGTGCATGTTCACATCACATCAGAGTGAACCACAATGGTGCTACAGTGGGTGCAAGAATGTAAACATCACGCATTCTCCAGCATTGAGATTGTGGTGCAGGTTTTGTTGCGAGCATTGCGTGATTTCAACCTCGGGAAACTTACATCAGATGACACCAGCATCTTCCTTGGCCTTCTTAACGATCTTTTCCCACGCACATTGGAACTTGTGCCCAGGGCTGTTGACAAAGAGTTTGAGGCACAGTGCCGTGCAAGTGCACGTGAGCTCAAGTACCAACCAGACGACATGTTCTGCCTCAAGATCTCACAGGTGTGACTTGTCAGCTGTTGGCTGATCCCGCAGCGAAACAGTCCTCAAAGCACTGCGCCAAAGCTTCCGAGGTGGTGGATGTGTGGATGTTGTGTCCGCGGTCTGACAGTCATCGACACTTTGTCCAAATGCTGTTTCACCAAGCGATGATGTTTCTGCTTGCAGCTTTCAAATGCTTACCAGGCTGCAACCATCTGATGTGTATCTGTGACTGCAGTTGAGGGAAATTTTCGTGGTCCGCTGGTCCGTATTCCTACTGGGTCCAGCTGGGTGCGGAAAGACAGCTATCTGGAAGACGCTGCGACATGCTCAGATGGAGATGGGAGAAAAGACTGTCTTCAAGCCAATCAACCCGAAGGCTGTTACTCGTAATGAGCTGTATGGCTATCTACACCCATCCACACGGGAATGGAAGGAGGGGCTCATGAGCGTCACTTTCCGGAACTTTGCAAATGACTCGGTGCCCAAGCATCAATGGATTGTGCTTGATGGTGACATTGATGCTGAATGGATCGAGTCAATGAACACTGTCATGGATGACAACAAGATGCTCACCCTCGCTTCCAACGAGCGCATCCCACTGACAGGCACAATGCGACTCCTACTAGAAATCAATCACATGAATCATTGTTCTCCTGCAACAGTCTCTCGCGGGGGTGTCATCTTCGTGAATGCTGAAGATGTTGGCTGGCGCCCAGCAGTTGACAGTTGGATGGAGGGACTTGAAGTGACTGAATACAAGCCACTTTTAGCTGCTCTCTTCGACAAATATGCCGATCCTTGCATGGAGTACTGCAGACGAAACTTCAAGTACGTAGTGCAGCTGCCAGCCATTGCACAAGCACAGATTGTTTGCAAGATCCTTGACGGAATACTGCCGAAAGAACAGGTGAGTGTGCCTCTGTATCATATTCTGGGGTTGTTGTGTTGCTGCAAGCATTGAGCTGTCAAGTTGACACCAGGTCACAAATCTGCTGCACCAAGATTACCTTGCCTGGTGTTGCAGGTCCGGAATGCACCGCCTCCAGACAAGAAGAAGCTCGAGCATGACTTTGTGTTTGCATGTGTCTGGGCATTCGGCGGCGCAATGTTCCAGGACAAGGTCAGCGATTATCGAAAGCAGTTCAGCTTGTGGTGGCAGGGAGAATGGAAGTCAGTTCCATTCCCAGAGAAAGGCCTTGTGTATGATTACTACGTGCACACCGACGATGAGGGAAATGTCAGCATGGCGCCATGGGAGGACATTGTAGACCCATTTACATACAGCCCAGAGGAGTCATTTGGCAACATGTTTGTCAACACTGTGGAGACAACTCGCATGAAGTATTTCCTGCGCTCATTCGTCTCTAACAGGCATTACTGCATGTTTGTTGGGAACACAGGTGCCCCCTTTCCACTGTGGTTTTCCCCATATCCTGCCAATATACCCAGTATGCAGCAGTTGAAAAATGGACTCGGCATTGCCATACTTCATGCTGCTTGTGTCATACTGCATGTTTGACCTGCTATTCAAACGTGAAACCCGCAACTACGCTTGTCCATAGCCTATTGGACAAGGTGCCTACCGGCGTGACGACCCATTCCAGCCATTCAGTTACTCGGATCTGCATGGCTGCATGTGGAGCAGTCTGCACCATTAGTGACTAACCAATCTGGGCGCGTCGTTGTCGCATCACAAACCACTTTCACAATGGCCCACATGTACAGGTACCAGCAAAACTGCGATCATGATGAACATGCTGCGCAACATGGATCCTGAGACCATGACCAGCTATGTCATTAACATGAACAGTTTCAGCGATGCCCCCTCGTTGCAACCTACCCTTGAGGCAGCACTGGAGAAGAAGTCGGGAGTGCGGTTTGGTCCTCCAGGCGCCAAGAGCCTGGTGTACTTTGTGGACGACATGAACATGCCATTTGTGGACAAGTACGACACGCAGAGTGCAATCGAAATTATGAGGCAGTACGTAGACTATGGTGGATGGTATGACAAGGTCAAGATTGTGCTCAAAGACATTGTCAACTGCCAGTTGATGGGAGCAATGAATCCTACCGCGGGATCATTCCAGATCACACCACGGATGCAGCGCCACTTTGTGACCTTTGGGATTGTGGTATGTTTCCAAAGCCTCTATTGTTCTGCCGAGCACACAGCGCACAATACAGGCTTGTTCGCACTTCATACATGCAACCCAGGCATTTTGGTGATGTTCAATCATGTGGTGATTTCAAACTGTCAAGCAGTTGTTGCCCTGAGAGATCTGAAATCTAGGTCACAGCCTGACTGACAGGGCGTGTGCTCCTGTCTGACAACTGTATCATTCAGGAGATTTTTGTGCATGTGCAGATGCCGGGGCCGGACATTGTGCGCTCAATCTACTATCAGATGATCCAGGGGCACCTGTCTCAGTTTGAGCCTGATGTGGCGCGTATGGCAGGAAAGTTGACTGATGCAACCATTGACCTTCACAAGACAGTCATGAACAACTTCCTTCCATCGTCTGTCAAGTTTCACTACCAGTTCAACCTTCGTGAAATGTCAAACATCACACAGGTATGATCAACGTGCATCGACAGATGATTGACATTGAAGCTCTTTTTTGTGTTGTCAAGCACCCCTGCTGTGTACAATTCTCCTGCGACACCATGTGCCTCACATGTGCAATGCTGCACTTGTTACTCGTTATGACGTTACTGCTACCTTGACCACAGCCCATGTTTGAAGTGTTGCTGGCACTTCCTTCAGAATCGGCCAATGTGCACAGAACTGCATGTGTGGTGCAGGGTCTGTTGCGAATGGCTAAAGACACTTTCAAAAGCACCACCAAGGTCGTTCGTCTGTGGCTGCATGAGTGCGAACGTGTTTTCCGCGACCGCCTGGTCAGTGATACTGACATTGACAAGTACGATGAATTTGTGTCCGCGGCACTGAAAGTCGCGTTCAAAGATGAAGCATTGGACCAAGTCATGGCTTCACCGAACCTTTTCTCGTCTTTCATGGACTTCACAGCAGATGACACGCCGATTTACAATCAGGTAAGGCTGTCATGCTTCTTTCACAGTTGTGAGGGCCAACTTAAAAGCTCCGCTCAGGGGTGCCAGACTGCGGCGTGAATGAAACCTGAAATTCATGTGGACCGCTTGCTGCAGGTGGCATCATATGACTCACTGAAGAAAGTTCTGGATGAGAAGCTGGCGGAGTACAACGAATCCAACGCTGTAATGAACCTGGTATTGTTCCAGCAGGCGATGGAGCACATCTGCCGCATTGCCCGCATCATTGCACTTCCATGTGGCAATGCCATGCTGGTTGGCGTTGGCGGCAGTGGCAAGCAGTCACTGGCTCGTCTTGCCAGCTTCATTTGTGGATACGATGTCTTCCAAATCGCTGTATCATCTACATATGGGGTGTCGGATTTCAAGGAGAATTTGCTTCAGTTGTACACAAAAGCAGGCATGAAGAGCCAGCCAGTCACCTTCCTGATGACAGACAACCAGATCGTCAATGAAAAGTTCCTCGTTTTCTTAAATGATCTGCTGTCTACTGGCCTTGTTGCTGATCTTTGCTCACCAGAAGACATAGAGAATTTCACCAATTCAGTGCGGAACGAGGTTAAAGCAGCCGGCATCATGGAGACGCCGGAAAATCTGTGGGACTTCTTCATCGAGAAGATTCGAAAGTATGTCCGGCATATCCCATGGCTTGTTGTTGCCTAGTTCTGTCATGGTGGGAAGACCTGATCTGTTCATGAATGTACTGTTCAGTTCTGTCATCAGGTGCAACGATTTCTACTGCTCAGTTGCCATCAATGCAGTAAATGTTTTGCAGGAACTTGCATGTGGTGCTGTGTTTCTCGCCAGTGGGAGACAAGTTCCGTGTGCGCGCACGCCAGTTCCCCGCACTGGTCAACTGCACAGCATTTGACTGGTTCCACGGGTGGCCTCATGAAGCTCTGGTGTCAGTTGCTCAGCGCTTCCTTGTAGAAATTCCGGATATCGCAGATGATGTGCGTGACACAATTGCAGCGCACATGGCCTTTGTCCACACAGAGGTCACAACAGCTAGTGTCCAGTACCTTGCTGCGGTCAGGAGGTATTCATATACAACACCCAAGTCGTACCTGGAGCTAATTTCCTTGTACAAGACCCTGCTGGCTCGCAAGCGAGAGAATCTGGCTGCTGCAAAAGAGCGCTTGGTCAGTGGAGTTGAGAAAATCGCACAGGTGTGTGCTGGCAGCCATTGCTATGTCGTGTGGAACCTCCGTTGAACAGTCTGCGTGGCCAAAAGTGTAGTTTTGTCGAGCATCATGCCCAGATCAATCTAACTCTTGCAGGCAAGCGCACAAGTTGAAGATCTGCAAAAGAACTTAATAGAGGAGCAGAAGATTGTGGCAGAAAAGAAGGAAAAGACTGGCGCTCTCATTGAGGCGATCGGCAAGGAAAAGGTGCAAGTTGATGCCGCTGTCGAGGCTGGGCGTGAAGACGAAGAATCTGCAGCTGGCATCAAAGCTGAGGTGGAGGCGTTCCAAGCCGAGTGTGCCAAAGATTTAGAGGCGGCTGAGCCGGTGATTGCTGAGGCAGAAGCCGCTTTGAACTCACTGGACAAGGCTTCTTTGGGAGAACTGAAATCATTTGGCTCGCCTGCAGCCGAAGTTGTGCAGGTAAGGCCCAACCGCATGGCATCGCGGGGGACCACGCTGTGTGCATCAGCAAATTCACTGCACTGTTCTGCCTGTTCTGCCTGCTTTCAGCATCCGTGTTGACATGCGCGCTTGAGTTAATCCTGGATGAGCTCAAGGTGGATGCGGACTTTGTCAGGTTCAATGGGCTGGACAAGTGCGGAAATTCCATGTTGTGGGAGAGAATACAACAGTGAAAGTACTGCAGGTTGTATCAGCATGTATGGTGCTGACTGCAGCTGCGGGCAAGATTCCAAAGGATGTCAGCTGGAATGCGGGCAAGAAGTCCATGGGCAATGTCGATGCATTCTTGAAGAGCCTGCTCAATTTTGACAAGGACAACATTCCAGAAAAGTGTGTTGAAACTGTTGAAAAGGTGTGCACTGTAGTTGACATCACAGCAGTGGGTGCTGATTCTAAACCGGCATTCCTCATGCCGATTACTTGCGTGACTGAGTGCGTTGATCAGCAACAGCCAAAGACCTTCTGCAGGACTACCTGTCCAATCCCAACTTCAATCCAGACTACATTCGTTCCAAGTCTGGAGCTGCTGCGGGCCTTTGTGGATGGGTTGTCAACATCTGCAAGTACTTCCGTATCTACCAGGTCGTCGCCCCTAAGCGTGCGATGCTGGCGGATGCCAACGCTAAGCTGGCCAATGCTGAGAAGAAGCTCACCGGCATTAGGGCCAAGGTCGCAGACCTGCGTGCAAAGGTGGAAGCTCTTGAGTCTAACCTGATGAAGGCAACTGAGGACAAGAATAATGCTGTCGCACAGGTACGGCATTGGCTTGTTTGAAATGGCTTGTTTGAAATGATGGCCAGTTCAGTCTGATGCTGCATATGGTGTAATGCATTGCCGAGGGCGTAGGGCACAGAGTCAATCGTATAGGATATGCAACAGAGCAGCGAGGACCGGGTTTGGCCAACAGGTAATTTCGGCAATGTACATGCAGGCTGAAAAAACCGAAACGAAAGCCAAGCTGGCTGATCGCCTGATCAATGGGTTATCCGGAGAGAACAAGCGATGGAATGAGACCATTAAGGTCTTTGATGTCCAGGCTGGCAAACTCGTTGGCGATGTCTTGTTGTCATCTTCTTTTGTCTCGTACTGTGGTCCGTTTAACATGGCCTACAGGGTTGAACTTGCGGAAGAGAAGTGGCTTAAGGATCTTGTGGACAGGAAAATCCCAATGACAGATGGGGCCAGGCCATTGGACCAGCTTACAAGTGACACAGAGAAGGCGCAGTGGGGTAATGAAGGACTGCCCACAGACCCTCTTTCGATCGAGAATGGAGCTATTATGATGAGTTCAAGCAGAACGACACTGATGATCGATCCACAGCTGCAGGTTTGTTGCTGTTGTCTGTGCTTGGAAGACTGTGTGCAGTGCTGCCAATACATATGATGTGCATCGCAGCTGTCAACAAAGCAGCCACTCAGTGTGTATAGACTTGTGTTGATAGTTCTGTGGAGTGCTGTGTTCGGAGTGTGGCACATGTACCTGGTAGTGTGCTTTAGGCTCAAGCTTGAGGCTGTGCAGCATTTACATGTTGTCGTCTGCTGCAGGGCATCCGATGGATCATGAATCGTGAGGAAGAGCATGGGCTTGCAATCATCCAACAGAGCCAGAAGGGCTACATTGACAAGGTCATTCAGTGTATTGAGAATGGCAAGCCATTATTGATTGAGAATCTCCCAGATGACATCGATGCCGTGCTGGATCCTGTGGTTGGGAAGATGACAATGAAGAGAGGTCAAAACCTTGTCGTGAAGATTGGCGATAGCGAGGTTGACTATGATCGTAACTTCCGCCTCTACCTGCAGACAAAGCTGTCTAACCCTCACTACAAGCCAGAGATCCATGCACAGGTACATTGCTGCAGAATTTTGACCAAACCTACAACGTTGCTCACTTTGTCTGCCATGTGCTGTGTCGTGATGAGAGCGGCCTCGTGTCTTTGCCTTTTACTGGTAGACCAGTGACTGGCCTGCAATGATGTGGATGAATGATCATGCAGACAACATTAGTGAATTTCTGTGTCACGGAGAAGGGACTGGAAGATCAGCTGCTGGCTCAGGTCGTGGAGCACGAGCGGCCAGACTTGCAAGAGCAGGCCCAGGCTCTCGTGAAGCAACTCGGTGAGTTCACAATCACGCTTAAAAACCTTGAAGACAATCTGCTCACGAGACTGGCAAACTCCCAGGGCGACATCTTGGAGGACATTGCTTTGATTGAGAACCTTGAGGAGACCAAACGCACGGCGGTATGCCACAAAGGACATAATTTGCTGCACAGCGTGCTGTGCATGGTGCCATCACAAGCACGCGCTGCTCCACAGCTGCCACACATCAACACACGTGCAGTTGGATATTGAGGAGAAAGTTCGCTTGGCAAAAGACACTGAAGTCAAGATCTCATCTGCTCGAGAGGTCTACAGGCCCGTTGCAACCCGTGGTTCCCTGCTGTACTTCCTCATCGACAACATCAACACATTGGATCGGGTGTACCATTACTCGATGGCCAATTTTGTCTTCATTCTGAGGAAGGGTATGGATGTCACACCAGGCGGGTCTGATCAAAGTTTGGTACCCGAGTCCCAGCGCTTGGAGGAGGAAGTGACGCTGGAGGCTCGAGTGAAGCTGCTGATCGACACCACATCATATGAGATCTTCCAGTATGTTGCACAGGGTTTGTTTGAGCGTCACAAGCTCATTGTAGCAACACAGCTCTGCATGGCAATCCTCCGGCAGCAAGGCAAGCTGCAACTGGACAAACTGGAGTTCCTGCTCAAGGGCCCGCGAGCTCAGGTGTGGACTGGATGCATATTCTCTCACAAACCTCATGCCTTGTGTGAAATTGTGTGTACCTTTCGTGCGGTGGCCATGTGGGGTTCCATGACATTGGATACGTGCAGGGTACTGAGAATCCGTTGCGTGAGTTTGTGCCTGATGCGGTATGGGCATGTGTGATGGCGCTGCGGGAGCTCGAGGATTATGCCACATTGCCAGATGACCTCCAAGGCAGCGCAAAGCGGTGGCGAGAGTGGCTAGAGCTAGAAAGGCCTGAGGATGAGCCGCTTCCCGGGGACTGGAAACGCATGAGTGATTTTGATCAGCTGCTGCTATTCCGTGCCCTCCGTCCAGATCGTCTCACCAGTGCGATGGCGCGATTTGTATGCACTGTGATTGATCCGAAGTTCACACAAAGTGTTCCCTTTGATTTGGAGAGGAGCTATGCGGATGCCAGATCACATGTACGCAGAAGATATTTTTTCTCCTGCTATGCGCGAGTTGTCGCACAGCTGCTGCCTGGATGTCCCCACGTGTGCAATGACTTCAAATGATAGAGACAGAACTGGTTGCTGACGCTGAGCACATGTTGCAGGTTCCTATGTTCGTCTTCTTGTCGCCTGGTGTGGATGTCGCAGCTGCTGTTGAAGGCTTGGGCCGTAAACTTGGCTACACAGCAGATACTGGAAAGTATGTGTCTGTATCCCTGGGCCAAGGCCAGGAGCCAATCGCAATGAATCATCTGAACAATTTCCATCGCAACGGCGGTTGGGTGCTTCTTCAGAACATCCATCTCACAATTGACTGGACGTCTGGTCCACTGGAAAAGAAGGTACTCGTCTGCTTGGCTTCATGTGCAGTGG
>JALKAD010000179.1:1308276-1324169 GCA_024500015.1 Ulva compressa
TTGCATATGCTCAGCAATCATGAGCCTACGTCTGCAACTTTCTCAAGACTTTTTTTTGTACACATTGATGCCTATACTTGTTGCGTACATCATGTGCCAAACTAGATCACATGCAGGTCGACAAGCTGTCTGAGGGTGCACACGCAGACTTCCGACTGTTTTTGTCAGCTGAGCCTCCTCCCGGGCTGGAGCGTCCGCTGCCCATTTCGCTGCTCCAGAATTCCATCAAGCTTACGAATGAACCTCCTGAGGGCTTGCAAGTGCGTGCCACCTGCTAGTTCCCTGTACTGACAGCGCAATGCCAATGCCTTGTAATTGGTCGCTGCAGACATGGATACGGCAGTTGTCCCTTGACTCCCCGTCCGGCGACCTGCAGGCTAACCTTGTCAGGTCGTGGAACAATTTCAACGAGGAAATCTTGGAAGGTTGTGCTAAACAGGGCGAGTTCCGCACCATTGTGTTTGGTCTCTGCTACTTCCACGCCTGCCTGCTTGAGAGGAAGAAGTTTGGTGTTGGCAACCTTCCAGGCTCAACATCAGGCATTGGTTGGAACATGAACTATCCTTTCAACACTGGTGACCTCCTGTGTTGCGGTCAGACCGCTCACAACTACCTGGAGAATAACGTCAAGGTTCCATGGGATGATCTTGTGTACATGTTTGGCGAAATCATGTATGGTGGGCACATCGTCGAAGACTGGGATCGCCGGCTTGCTAATGCGTACCTCTTCAAATACTTCAATGAAGCATTGCTAGAGGGCATTGAGTACTTCCCTGGATTTGTGGCCCCTCCCAACACCAGCAGCCACAAACAAGTTACAGAATACCTCGCAGACATGCCCGGGGAGACACCAATGGCATTTGGACTGCATCCAAATGCAGAAATTGGGTTCAAGTTGCGTGAAGGCGATGCATTCTGCAATTCATTGATTCTGATGCAGCCTCGGGATGCCGCGGGTGAGGGTGGTGCGAGTGAAGAGGAGAAGGCTCGCATGATGCTCGAGGACATTGTCGAGCGACTTCCGGAAATTTACGACATGGAGGACATCCGTGGGTATGGGACTGACATGTGTTGCGGTAGTTGCATCCATGACAATGCCATCGCACACACCTGCACATGGGAATGCCTCGCTGCCACCGCAGGCCGAAATCGCAGCCTTGCTGCCTACAACAACTCATGGCGCCGTGCACGTTGGTGGCCCAATGGGGTACAACCTCAATCGTGGCAGCATTGTTTCGGAGGCTGAAACTACTTATTGCATGTGCAGGCGAGTGGAGGACTTCTCCCCATACACCATGGTGGCAATCCAGGAGGCAGAGCGCATGAACATCCTCACTGCTGAGATGAAGCGTTCGCTGGCTGAGCTTGATCTCGGCCTCAGAGGAGACCTCACCATGAGTGAGCCAATGGAGAAGCTGATGCGGGCTCTCGCATCAGATGCTGTGCCAATGTCGTGGCGCAACTTGGCATACCCCAGCTTGCGGCCTCTCGGAAGCTGGCTGACTAATGTTCAGGTGAGACACGCTTTGGGTGGATGTCTGCATGCTTGCTGGCCTTTTCCCCGCCGAAATCACAGGCCTGGAGGAGGAATACCACAGGGCTGGAAACAACGTTGACAATGGCAATTTGCAGGCACGAGCACAGCAGCTCAACGAATGGACTGCGGACCTCTCTGTTCCAAAGGTTGTATGGCTATCTGGCCTCTTCAACCCACAGTCGTTCCTGACGGCTGTTATGCAGACCACTGCTCGGCGAAATGACTGGCCACTTGACAAGACTGTCATTATCACCGAGGTGACCAAGAAGCTGCCCGACCAGGTTGAGCAACCAAGCCGGGACGGGGCATTTATCCATGGACTGACTCTGGAGGGCGCACGATGGGATGACAAGGGGGGAGTACTAGACGACTCTAAACCTAAAGAGCTGTTCTATCTAATGCCTGTCATCCTCGTCAAAGCAGTGACTGTTGATAGGGCTGAGATGAAGGACGCATACCAATGCCCTGTATATGCTACAGAAGCAAGATTCCGGGAAGAAATTTTCACAGCTCAGCTCAAGAGCAAGGCAAGCTGGATCAAGTGGACACTGGCAGGGGTGTGCATGTTCTTGGATGTTGTATAGAGAGTCGTAGGCATGTGTAGAATTGAGTTTAGATCACAGAGTCGAGTCTAGCTGAATCATGGCGCGCATAGGTTCGACAATCGTACCAACGCTGTTTTACCAATGTAAACTAAACAAACACACATGTTGCATACCACATACACAAGCAAATGGGTGACCTGGCACGACACCAGATATCATATGACCTGGATGATGGTACCAAACATTCAGTCCACGCCTATCTGGAGGGGTGCTGTGGCCGAGGCCTGACTGGATTTGGCATGATCCTGTACTCCCGAAAAATATTGAACCGCTCATCTCTGAATTTTGGCTGTGCATTCCCAAAAACAGCAGCTTTGATAGCTACGTTGCAGAGCAATTGTGGGATAAGGTAGTCCACTAATTTGCAAGTACAGGGTACACAAAAAAAATCGGTGCTTTCCTCTCTGAGATTGAGCTCACGTACCGTGAGGGCACACTGTTGGCAATCGGCCTCCTGTTGTGTGAGCCCCTCAGACACCAGCATGCATATGTAGGATAGTGACTAGACTGACATGCTTATGACTAGACGAGCGTGCTTGCAAGACATGTCTAGTCATTGGAGCACTAGAAGGTGCAGCACTGTCATCAGTATTTTGAGTGCATGTTATGTAAATCATTACAACCCAGTCTGTGGCGGCCCATGTAGATAGCCGCCATGCCTGTGGAGACTTCGCAGTCCATTTGACTTGACTTGACTTGACTGTGGTAGGCTGGCACATGCAGGGTGGACCTGGGTGCATATAAGCACTTTGCCAGGTGCTGGATGCTATGTCCAGTGCGGGGAGCCACGCGTATTCACGATACGCTTTCACAGTCTTGCTTACGCTTTAGCGCTGTTATACCCTGCGCACACCAGTTTTACTACAGCTCCGGCCCCCCCTACCTCAACTACCACCGCAGCCGCGGCCCCGGCGCCACCCCCCACCCACGCCGCCTTTGCGCGGCCTGCGTCCGCATGCGCGGGGTGGTGCGTTGTCGGCTGGCCGTATGTCCCAGCCATTGCCGCGCGACGGCTACGCCCCTCCCCCCAGCGCGGCGGGTCAAAACGAAGTCCGGCGCGTGCCGCCGTCGGGCCTCCCACCACCCGCAGGAGACAGCAGCGCCCCTGGCCCGCGGCACCCCCCACCTCTGCTCGGGCACCCGTGCAGGGGATCGAGCCGCTTCCCCCACGGTCGCAGCGACCCCCGCAGCGGGGCGACCTGTTGGCCTTCCTCACGACACGCATGGCGCTGCTGGACTTGAAGGTGCTACGCCCGCTTTCCTGATCCTGTGGTTCGCTGCGTTGGTGACAGCAGGCACGACTGCGGCAAAGGGAGAGCAGGAGAAGTGAATCAAATACAGCACCATCACTGGCGCCACCAAGTTGATTCCCCCCACGCATGAGACCTACAGCAGAGTCGGGCCGGAGGCATATCGGTTGCTACACACGATTGCAGAAGTGGCAGCGTGTCATGGCACGGTCTCCAAGCGCACATTCATGGTTAATGCGCGATCTGTCCATGACAGTGTGCCACGCCTTTGTCGCACCAGGCACGCGCAGCCGCTCCCCTCCGTGCCAGGCTGGGCCGGAGGGCTCTTCTGCCGGGCCTGGCGGTCCCCACTGACGGTCTGCCAGCACTGACGTGCCATTTCGCATAGGCCGCCACCCATGGCCTATCCCCCTCGAGCGTTGGCACGCAATGCAGGCAGCCCCCGCCCTCCCCTTTGTTCCTAACTGCCTGCATCGCTCCTCCCCTGGCCCCTCCCTCTCCACCTCCCACCCCGGCCAGTCTCCGGCTACCAACCTGACCGCGGTATTGACTGGCAGTAGCTCCGGCACATGCATGTGGGGCCGGGGCCAAGGCAGTGCATGGCCGCGGTGCGGTGCGGCATCGTGTCATGCCCGTGGCCATGGTGGCTGCTGTGGCAGGCTCTGCGCCCATTTCGCTCCGGCTAGGCGCCGTGGTCCCCAGCACCTGATGCCTGTATGCAGACTGCGCCATTCTGCGCTGGGTGGGGGTGCTGTGTTTGTATTGGCGTTGCCGGTTGTGTTCCTTGTAAGTACGGTTCACGCCGACGTGTAGGATGACCTTGCTGCTTGTGATTGTTCGTTGTTTGTAGGCCGTTTGCTCAGTGCTTTCTTCCATCGGCGCTGCTGGGGCCTTGATCAATCACACTGTAACACACTGTTGGCAGCCATCCCTTTATCAGTTCCCGGTGTCAGGCATTGCATTACACTCATCCAAACCTGCCATCTGTGGGCTCCCTGGTATACAGAACTCCAAACGGACATGTCCATGTCTCCGGTCACTTGCCATGGAGTTCTTGCCACAATAACACAATCCAAGCTGAAGAACAAACGGGTCAGGTTCTTGAACATCCACAGGCTTTGTCACGGACATACGAGCTGGTAGCCATGGCCACCGCAAAGTCAACTCGCCAATTGCAGTCTCAACCT
Source organism: Ulva compressa (assembly GCA_024500015.1). Taxonomy (NCBI): domain Eukaryota; kingdom Viridiplantae; phylum Chlorophyta; class Ulvophyceae; order Ulvales; family Ulvaceae; genus Ulva; species Ulva compressa. The sequence goes on from JALKAD010000179.1 coordinate 1,312,856, forward strand.
GGCTCAAGTCACTGCGCATTGCAACAGCACTCGTGCATAGTGCGCACAGTGCCCCTCTCTCACCTCCAACACTGGTCGTTGCAGCAATGTAGGTACTGTCTCAGGAAAGCAAGTGTAGTTCAATTTGTCTTCTGAAGCAAATTCCCACATACACCGACAGGATCGAGATCTTTGATGTGTGCTTTCAGCACGACCATTCTTCTGATAACGAAAGTGTTCAGTCTTCGCTTACCCTGATGGCCACAGAGACCCTTCAGCGACTAATGTCTATTTTCCAACAAACGTGGCAGCTCCAGCCAGCACAAAGTCCTGATTGGCTACAGCATTGCGGACCGGTACTGTGATGTGCAAAATCATCACCCTCCGGTCCCGGCATGTGTACAGTGGCAGGTCGAAGGCAGCTCCACTGGCAGGCTTGGAGTCATGTACCAGTTTCCCCAAATCGTGTGGCACCCATGCAAGTGTCACAACGGGCAGCTCTGTCTGCGGCGCCGTCTCATCGGTTGTTGCAGTCAGCATCGACCCATCAAAGACTGCACCCTCCAACAGCAGCCCAGTAAGTGCAGCACCTGTGGAGCCGACCACAGCAGCAGCAGCCGGCGGCAGACGCGCCGGATTCCACACTGTCTGCAACTGCAAGGCGTCCACACGTACTCGTGCCGCCCGTGCGGCGCACTGCCGCAACGCGCTTACAAATGCCGGCACGGAGAACAGCACGCCCGCTGCCACCGGCTGCGCGCCGCCGCCGACAAGCCTCCCGTCCGCATGTGCCTGCTTCAGTTCTGGCGTCGCAGCAGCGCGGGCAGCGGCGGCCTTGATGTACTCCAGAGGGTCAGCAGGGCCCTCCCACAAGCTGTCCCATGCATCTGGGACTCTGCCACACATCAGATGTTCTGCAGTAGCCACGACGTCCCTCGCGGGGACTGCGTCAGAAGCAAGCGCCGCTGCCAGGCCGGAAAGCGACTGGTCGATTGCTGCGGTGAGCGCGTCTCCCAGCTGCTGCTGCGCAGCCAGGAAGGCTGCGAGAGGATCGGACCTTCCTGCTGCCTGCATGATGCCCGCCTTGAACTGGAAGCCTCTTCCATGCATGGCAGCATGCAGAACCACATCAGGTTGGGTTGGTGATGTGCAGCTAACGGCGAGCAGTTGCGGAATTGTGTGCATGCATGATTGATGCTCTGCAATGCACACTGCAACTCTGGGGCCCTACAGCGACAACATCGTGTGTGAAATGCGGGCATGTACATGACAGAGATAGGAGCGTTCGCTTGCGAACGTGGCGAATGTGGCTAGCTTTATCCAACAGGTAGGGATCAAGTGCAGCGCAGACCTGCTGCCGCAGCGACTCATTCTGTCCAATCTTCCGTGCGTCCTGCAGGGCGCGTGACGCCTGCAGCAGTCCCTCCCACATCTTCACGACCGGCCCCAGCTGACTGCACCAAGCGTCTCGCTCGATACCGCCACTGCCACTAGCGTTCTGTGCGGCGAGGCCTCTCAGGGCCACAACCGCCGCCGCAGACGCCGCCTCGAGCTCAGCTCGATCGACATTTGCCGCCAAGCCAAATGTGGAGGGCATGTCGATGTCAGGAAGTGCGTCTGCGATGCGCTTGGCACCGCCAACGATGGTCGAGGCGGAAGCGGTCGCCCCGGTCAGGGGAGCGAGCGGGGCTGGCGCGCCCGGGAGGGCATGCGATCCCGCCATGACACGGGTGTCAAAGACACGGTCGATGTACGCCTGAAGAATGGTACTGTCCACAGCGCTGTCAATGCGGCCGCCATACACTGCAGCTGACAGCAGCCCTGCACGGTGACACTGCTTGCAGATGCAACAAGCACTGCAGCTGCCCCACATTGTTGCTGCAAGCAACAAAGGAACACAGTTTGGTACTCAGAAACGCGGTACATGTACTAGCTGTGCCACAAGCAGTCTTCTGTCAATTCGTGGTGTGAGGGACGTGTACACTCGGCCACACCACTAGTCAGCACTTTATCATGCTTCCTCACCAGATGACTCTGCCAAAAACACATAGGTACATGATAGTCTGCGCACCTGCAATGAGCAGCCAGGGCGGCTCGCCGGCTGTGCCACCCTGTGACGCTATGGCACGTGCCACAATGTCGCGGCCGGCCAACAGGTCAGATGCGGTGAACTCGTAAGCCTTGGTCCAGCCCCGCGGGATGAACCGCCTCCTCTCCTGCACGTGCTGCCGATCATGTGTGCAAACACGCTAGTGAGACTCACCGCACATAGCCATGCTGTACTGCGTGCCGGCAGCACCGCACGATGCTTGTGCGACCCACAATCTCCCAGGTCACCCCTGCAGTCTGGCGCAGAGCCTGCCATGATGGGAAGGTCGGATGACTGTGGCGGGGAAGCACCTGGACAAGAGCATGCAGCCAGGCCAGCATGACCTGCAGCTGCATCTCATGAGGCGGCCTCTGGGGGCCGCCAGGCGCTGTCAGAGCTGAGAGCGAGCGGCTGACGTTGTGCTTCACCCCTGGCGCCGGCTCAAACGCGACCTTCTGCACAGCGCTCCTTGCGTTGAATTTGTGAACTTTTAAAACGCAGCAACATGTCTCCGTGTTTGCGTGAAGAAATGCTACCACGCCAGGCCAGACACAAGCACAACGAACGGCGCGGCATTGGTACAAGGTTGTTGTCTGGCAGGCAGGAAGCGGAGGGCACACCAGGCATGAGCTGAGCAGGCCAGCAGGGAGGAGCGGATGTGGCTCGCTGGTGAGCCAGAGGCGGAAGTCGGCGTGGCAGGCGAGCTGCTGCAGCAGCCGCTCCAGCTGCGGCAGCCACCACACTGCCAGATGGGCATTCTTCAGGCACACCCAAGTGCCCGCGGCCGCCGCAGACTGCACCGCGGCTGTTGCTGCGTCTGTCTGGCCTTGACCCAGTGCCACCTCCGTGTAGCCTGACTCACCCTTGGTTCTGCATGCATGCAATGCGTGTCTGGCGCAGCCATGTGGCAAGTGGCCGGGCCTGCAGATCGTGTGTAATCACATGTAAAGCCCAACCACTCAGCAACACAGGAGGACGTAACGTAACGCCTGGAGATGTGCAAGGCAGCCACGAGCAATGCAAATCGCAGAGCGGCATTGACAACACATGGCTGAGACGGGAAAATGCACTGTGAGACTTTGTCGGCGAGAGAATCGCACTTGAGTGCGTGCGCCCGAACATCATGTGAAGGGTCGCCACCGGCCGTCACAATGAAGAGCACCGGAGTGCCGCTTGCCGCCTCGGAAGACAGTGCAGCTGTGCCTTGAGTGGGGGGAGTGACGCTCTGCAGGCCAAGTTCTGTTGCCGCCAGCCCTTGCAGAGACGCGCTCAGCCGGTCCGGCCTCAGGGCCTGCACAACGCCACGCGTTGGTGGGTCAATGTGCGATATGCGGCATCAGAGAACCATGTACAGCACACCAGAGTGAGCATGTGTATAAGAGCACCATATCGGCTGGTGTGCGCGCTGCTGCTCCAGCCACGCCAACAAGCAGATGGAGAGGGGCAGAGAAGCTATAGAGCAGGGAACCAGGGCACACACCTGCAAGATGAGGACCTGCTGGAACCTCGAGAGGGTTGATGCCACAGCCGGCACAGAGTCTGGTGCCGGCACAGCCAACCACGCGCTCCAGGCGGCCGCATCGTCAAATCTCGCTGCCTCGGCCACAGCTGGCAGGCTGTCTACCAGAGCACGGAATCGGTCTCGCAGCCCCGCGGGTACCCAGTGGGGAACTGCAGCAGCACTGCCGGATGCAGAGGCGACACCGGTGAGGAAGAAAGACCACTCCGCGGGCTCAGCAGCCGGCGTAACCGTACGCCGCAGGCGGAACATGCTGTGCATGAGGTGCAGCGCGACAGGCAGACGGTGCATGCCGCATGTCGCCCGCAGCACGGTAGCACACAGCAGCCGCACGAACTCCTACACCCACATGGCATTTGCTGATCATGCATGTGGAGCTCATGCATGCCATGACGGTGTATGCCCCAGCAGGACACGGCTGACGGTTGCATGCACAGTTTTATGTCGAAGGTAAGGGGAGCCAAGGTGGGGTGAGCAACGAGGAACGGGATGTCGGCACACCGCTTGGACAGCTGCAATGCGCATGGTGACATCGGTGCTAGTGGCCGCCATGGTGAGGGCTCTGGAGAAGACTGAGAGCAGCATCGCCTGCGAGAAGCGGTACATGTGGCTCAGCCCTGGCAGCGCGTCCAATGCCAGGTACAGCGCAGCAGCCGCCACTGCCACCGGCTTGTAGACTGTCCGCTGCTCCTCCAGGTCTGCCTGCAAGCCACCATGCAAGGGTGTAGACCACACGTACATGGGCGCTCGAGAGACACGAGCAAAGCGGGGACCGGCTCGGATACGCTCTCATTCTTGGTGGCACAACAGCAGCACAGTCAAGGAGCGAAAAATCCAGTTGTGTGCCTGCATTGCGGCTACGGCAGACGCTCGTTGTGCACGTCCATGCGTGGTGTGTCCATGACACGTATAGGCATCCACAGCGCACCTGCAGCGCGGCGGCAGAGGCGAGGGACGTCGCGATGCGGGAGGCGGTGGACTTGGTGCGGTCGAGGGAGGCGAGGAGGGCGGCGTCGGCGAGGATGTCTCCGGAGGACTGCGCAAGGCGCGCCAGCAGAGTGCGATTGAGCTCCGCCAGTTCGGCCTTCATCTCCTCCTCTTGCTTCAACAGCTGGCTGCATGTTGGCCAGGGGGTCTAGCGCTGCTGCCATCATCACAAGGCAGTGCACAGGACTGTTGAAGGTACAGATCTGAGACAGCAAAGTGGCCTTGACTCGCATCAGTTGATGAGAATACAAGTTGGACCACGCCTGCTTCGGTCCTGACATCAAACTGGCGGTCTTGCAACAGCTCGCCTCTAGCACCGGCAGTAGTGCGCTGCAAGACTTCTCAACCGCACAGCAAGTAGCTCACATCAATGAGGTCCACACAAACAGAACAGGGCGCCAGATGGACGAGCCAAGGACAGCTGCAGAGGAATAAAAGCAGCACCTGCGCTGCGACTCCAGCTGGGGCTGTTCATGCTGCAGCGTGGCGGCCAGCAGTGCAGACTCCAGGCCTGCCCTCGTTGGTGAGAAATTCAAAACGGTCATCAGCGGCCGCAGGTCAGGCGGTGGCGCCGCGTCGGCGGCCTCCGAGACCAGCAGCAGCCTGAATGCTTCGTCCACATCCACAGTCTTGTCCCCAACGACAACAGCCCGGCCTGTGCCACGCAGCAGGAAATCGCGGCGCAGCGTGTTGACCACGATCGGCGCCACGGTGGCAGCGTTGGTGATAACCAGTGTCTTGCCGAAGCGAACCGCGAGCTCCAGGGCCGTTGCAAGGCGGCTGTCATGCATGCTGACAACCTCGGCCGTGCCGGCTTTGGCGGAGGAGGCGGACATGCGCCGAAGCCATGCCGTGGTGGTGCCGTTTGGATCAATCAGGAGCGGCGTTTGAAGGGCATGCTTCAAGGACGCCGCATTCTCTGCGCTGAGCTGCACAGAAAGTGCCGACGTGACCTGATCGAACTTGGCCGCGCCACTACGTCATGGTATGGTCGAAAGCGGGAAGCCAGATGGCAGCTGAAGCGCGAGCCCACCTCACGGAAAAAGGCAAAGCGCATTATGGCGCAGGCAGTAAGTGATGTGCAGGACACGATACCTGATCGCCGGGCAAGCCCCACACACGCCACTCGGCCATCTCCCGCTCACCACTCAGGAAGCCTACAGGGGAGAATCCCTCAGGCAGCTCCAGGTCTGGCAGGCGGCGCCACTCGCCCAAGAGAGTGGCACGAGCTGCTTCCGGCTCTGCTGCTGCATACACAATGAATGCGGCAGTGACTGCAGAAGTTTGTGGCAGGGTTTGCAGAGCCTCGTCGAAGCCTCCTGCCTGCAGCCCCCAGCTGTTCTTCTCGCCAGAGAGCTTTGAGAGGAGGCTTGAAGCTGCAGTCAGCGTCTCTTCTGCTCGCTTCAAGCCGTACTGCACGAATCAATTGCCAGAGTATGGCGTTGTCTCAGACGATGCCTGTGGCACCTTCCGGCAGCATGTGCGTGACCGATACATTCACCGTGTGCAATAGAACGGCATGCCAAAACGCATTTACTTCTGCAAGTTATGCTGTGGCGCAGCATCCCCATACTACACTGATGCACTGATGCAGCTTCGAACATATCAACGAAAGCGCTGCTGTGCGCATGGCAGGCGTGCACAACCCAGGCACGCTCAGCAAAATTCTACTCCCAAATCCAGATAGCCACGTCCGGTGCGAACGCAGGTGGACGTGGACAAAAGGGGATGCACCTTCAACTCTGCAGCCTCATCAGTGCGGGCAGACAGGTCGGCCTGCAGGCCCATCTTGCGCTCATCCAGGGTGGCCAGCTCCTCACGGCACTCTACCAGGCGGGCTGCGCCGCCAGCAAGGCTGGCTTGGAGCACCTCCAGCTGGTCTGTCAGAGGCCTGATGCGCTGCATCACAGCGCTGTACCGCAGATTCGCCTGCAGCGGTGCCTGTGTTCAACACAGAGCACCGACACAAATGCATGCATACACGAAAGCAGAATTCATTGCCACAGGACCGACCCACTTCGAACACGGCAGCATCATGTACACTGTTCGGACGTGGCATGGTTACTGAGTTTGGACATCAACGTATCGGTGGCATGAGCTTAGCAGCAGCCACGTGAGCATACCTTGACCCATTCGGCCAGAGGAGCAGCGGCGACCGACACGCGATATATGCGGTCCGGGTCAAACGAGTCAGCCCGCTCCTGCAGCAGCGCCTCCACCCCCGCAGCTGCGGCAGGCGTGATGGCAGTGGCGTCAAACGCCATGATCTTGTCCTTCACACCTGACATTGCCAGGAAGCGCTTCATGGCGTTCCAGCTCGTGTCGGTCTGGCCCATGAGGCGCAGCACGGCCTCGAGGACGTCGCGGATGGCCGCGGGGGGCGCCTTGAGGCTGCGCACCTCGCTGAGGTGCTCTGCCTTGAGGCTGCCAACAGCCCGCTGCGCAGAATCCAGCAGCGGCTGCACCTCGGACAGCTGGCTCTCGACGCCTGCCTGCAACCGTGCAGCTATTCACTATGATGAACTAACGGATCAGGCATGAGCGCCCAACACAGCTGAATCTCAGGTACCCCAGTGAACAGGAGACCCAGCAACAACGAATCCCAGCGAACCAGGAAGTACGATGTCCATGGAGTACCAGCTGGACAGTGGCACTGCTGATGCGCCAAGCCAGACCTCGTTCTAGCCTGGAAGCGATGATGCAGCTGGACAGCTGAAGCTCCCAGAACACTGTACGCTGTTGGGGGGCTGTTCGAGTGGAAGCGTGCCTTTTGATTGCTGGCGGCCTGCTGCTCATGTTCCTGTTGTTGCGACAGCTTTTCCACCTCTGTCTTGCGGCTGCCGGCGGCCTCCATTGCCACTTCGATTGCTGCCATCGCAGCATCCACCTCGCGCTGCTTCTGGGTCAGCAGTTTCCTCTGCTGCTCGGCCTCACTATTCAGAGCATCAACAGTTGCCTCCGCTTCTGCAAGCTTGGCCAGACCACCCTGCAGGTGCGCATCAACAGTGACAGTATCATCATACGGCAGCACGAGCAAGTAGACATGACCGCTGGCCGTGCGAAAGGACCTGAGACTCACATGCTTTGTCATGCATGAACATGGATCAGCACACACACCACGACAGCCGTTGACACACCTTCAGGAACTGAATCTGCTCCAAGATCTCTGCGCGCTTGATGCCGTACAAGTGCAGGCATTGTCGCACAAGAGCAGCGAAATGGTGAGGGGCTGCAATGCCCCGCTGTTCTGCCACACAGTGTATGCCTTGCAGCAGCACCGTCAGGTCCTCCACATCAAGACCACCGGGTGAGCCGGCAGCCGGTGCAGCCTCTGTGATCGCTGCCTCGGCCACTAATCGCTGCTGCTCTGCACCACCACCGTTCATCCAGATGGCTGTAGTGGTGGACAGGATGGCAGGGTTGGCCTCAAGGCGCTCCGAGAGGCCCTCTGCGTCGGGGTTCAGACAGATGGCCACATGGAGATTCTACAACAGCACCAGTGTCAGCACATACAACTGCACGCTGCACAAGCAACGCTGCATGCAACAGGCCGTTTGAATGTTTGGGACAACAGGGCACTCGACGATGGCACCAGACCTGTTGGACACGCTGTGTGAAGGCCCATGCGAGGGCGGCCTTGCCACCAGCGGCCGGCAGCGCGCCACTGGCACGCTCCTTGAAGGTGGTGAGCGCCTTGTCAAAGTCCTCCGGAGAAAAGAGGCCTGGCACTTCGCCACCGGCAAGAAGCGAGTTGAGGCAGGGCAGCACGCCGTCAGCTTGCAGGTGGTGTTCCTCGATGAGCACCACCACCCGTGTGCCCTCAAGGGCCGCCGCGCACATGACATCCCGCAGGAATGCGCGGAAGTGTCGCAGCCCCACGCCGGCAACGCACGCTGGTGTGCGCAGCGTGGCACGCTGTGCGTAAACCGTGAGCTCGAGATAGGCGCGGCGCAGCGATCCACACCGGCCTAGCAGCAGCACGGAGCCCTTTGGGCGTGACAAGATGGCATCGAGGGCAGCAATGGTGGTGAGAGCTGCGTTGGTCAGGTGTAGGTCGGGCAGCGGTTTGACCTCCCGCTCAAAGCGTGCTCGCTCGTCATCAACCTGCAGCAGCACAGCTACTTACTACAGGGCCTGCAGGGGCTGGACCACAGTCTCTGAAGGACCAGGGGTAGAGCAGTGCGGGCATTGTCATGAAACCATGTCAGGGTGCAAGCACAGCACAAAAGCGAACTCTGGCATTTGAAGCATTGGCAAGCTAATGGAGGCACGATCATGCCACAATGTTCTGGTGTCAGTGACCCTGGTCCAGCGGGGCCCTGATTGACAAAGTGAGTCGGTGCATCACACATGCAAGCTTTGTCTCAGGCAATCCGGACGTACCAGTTCCCGGAAGTCTGAGGTGAGCCACTGGCAGAGCTTGCTGGCCTCGCCAGAATCAGCCACCCGTTCATGCGAGCACGATCCCAATGTAGAAAACACGGCATCATCACCGCCAGCAGCGCCGCCGCTATTCGCAGCCCCGAGGCTTGACTGCAGCATGCCTTCGAACTGAGTGCGCTCTGCGGACGTCTGCAAGCGCAACTGGAAGTGGATGCGGGCTTCGTTGCGCATAGCATCTTGTACATCTGCCACGCTATCCCCCCAGTCGTAGTGCCGCATGCCATCCAGCACCGCTGTAGCATCATGTAGCGATGCTGCGTAGTGGGGTGCATTCTGGCAGGGGAACGCCCGTGCGAATGCAGCGAGCAGCTGCAGCACGGCTGAAGCAATCCGCGGTGCCACAGCCACAGGGCTACCAGCGGCACATGTGGCAGCCTTCGCTCGAGGCGTCAATGCATCTACCACTGCGTCCTCTGGTGCAGGCGCCATGGCCACTGTGAATATGGATCGGGCCAAGCGAGGTGGCAGCGCTACGGCCCCATCTGCAGAGGTGGCACCAGCAGTGCCGATGAAGTGGACGCGCCGCAGAGCAACCAGATCCAGTTGGCTGTCATAGAAGCCGCCGTGCTGCAGAGCATGCTCCAGGAACGCAAGCACCTGGACGGTGCCGAACTTGTCGGGGCGGACCAGGTCCACATCGTGCAGCACAACCACTAAGCTCACACTCCCCGGAGGCTGCAGGAGCTTCTGACTGCCGCTAGTCACCGGCTTGCCACAGACCTGCATCACATGTGAGCACAGTTGTAGCGGAGAATCTGCAACAGGTTGCTGCTCGCTATTCAAGTGCTTGCCGAAACATCAGCACAAGGCATAGGGGAGATGACAGACAGGGTCGATTCATCACACAGGCAATGGCGGAGCGAACATGACAGCACGAACGGATCCGGATGGACACAAGAGTCTGGATGTACTGTGTCAAAGACCGCAGGTAGATCAAATGTGCGTAATGAGAAGGTCTCAAGCAGGGCACAAGCAGAAACATTCCTGCAAAAGCTTGTGGATGACATCATCAGCCTCCGTGTGTGCATTGCAGAAAACATCTGCCCTGAGCGTGCCAGGGATGTGGAGCAGGCAAGCTTGTATGAGAGAGCGCTTGCCGCTGCCAAGCGGCCCGGAGAGTAAGATGGGCCGTGCAGCGGTGAACCAGGGCACTATAACTGCGAGGTGGTCCAGCAGCGCTTGGGTCACGACGACCCCTGTCTCCCCGCTGCCCGAGTGGCTGCTGATGGCGCTGTGTGCGTCTTGGGAGCCAAGGGCCTTCAGTGCATCCTCCGGCTTCTCACCAGGCTGCATGCCCCACACGACAGCCCCACTGCACCAGTCTGCAGCAGCAGCCAGGAACGCCCCTCGCAAATCCGCGCCAGGGCGCAGCGAGGCAGCCATAGCGCGGCACACGGCCACGCCGGCCGAGCCTCCTGCTGATGATCTGGCAGCAATGCTTGCCACCGAGGCGAATGCCGCCAGAGGCACAGCAACAGCAGCAGCATCCGGCCGTGACTGCAGCCATGCTAGCACATGTGGGAATGTCTCAGCCACCCATGCGTGTGCCTGCTCTGACCGCGGCCGACCACGCAGCGCTGTGGCAACCCTCGCGGCGATGATGTCACAGCCGCCGTCGCGACCGCTGCTGCTGGTGTAGATGACGGCGCAGCGGGACACTGTCGCAGGCGACGCGAAGCGCAGGCTGTCGCATTCAAAGATGAAGTTCACATTCTGCGTGAGCTGAACGCGCTCACCATTGGGCATCGTGAGGAGGCGATTGTCGTCAAGGACTGAGTTGAGCGCCTCAACCCACTCTGGGTCGATGTTCCCATCACACACGATCCACACAAGCTGCCCCAGCGGCTCCTTCGCGGCCTTGCGAACGCATGCCGTCAGCACGCCATCCGTCCACTCCCTGCAGCTCACCCATGCATTGGCCATGGAGGCAACGGTACATGGGCAGGAAAACCCAGCACAGACGCTTCCAATGGCTGTTGTGTGCAGGTTGTGAAGACAGGCTTGGTGCCTGGGGTGGCTTCATGCATTGCACCGTCGTCAACTGTCGAACAAAACCGGGTTGCTTTTGAAAGGGCCATGGGCAGGCGACAGACCTGCAAAGTACAGCATCGGTACAAACGCCTGACAGCGAGTACGCACCGAGTGTCACCATCCATGTACCCCAGCAGGCGCTGGCGGGGCATGGCCTTGGGGTTCAATGCAAACACCACCGGCGCTTTGCCAAGAAGCTCGTATGCAGCAGCCAGGGTGCGCCAGAGAGTTGACTTGCCTGAGCCAGATGGTCCCATAAGTATGAC
>JALKAD010000179.1:1366030-1386288 GCA_024500015.1 Ulva compressa
ACAGCGCCAGACCCTCGAGTGACCTGCGTCCTTGCGGCACGGCTTCATGCGCACTCAGACGCACGCTGGTGTGCCCTCTGCTGTGCCTTGACTCCGTAACGAGATACGTTACAGAGTTATGCTCCACAAGGTGGTAGAACACACAGGTACGATTCATGGCAATGCATCAAACACATTCACCATGGCCGAATGCCGTACACAAACAGAAACACAGCAGCTTCCGTATTGCGCTACAGTTCCTCGAAACGTTCTCTCACACTATTCTCCAGTGCTGCTCACAGCACGGCTCCAAGTCGGTGTTTGTCATGAACACGTACAAGAAGCTGTCTTGTGCGTTGCAGAGGGGGAACGCCAACATGTATGCTCAGTCGCTGTCGGCCATTGCGCTCGTGACCTTCATGCCGGGCCTGGACGTGCCGGTGGAGCAATTCTGAGTGTAATGAGCCGTGCTGTGAGCAGCACTGGAGAATAGTGTGAGAGAACGTTTCAAAGGAATTGTAGCGCAATACGGAAGCTGCTGTGTTTCTGTTTGTGTACGGCATTCGGCCATGGTGAATGTGTTTGATGCATTGCCATGAATCGTACCTGTGTGTTCTACCACCTTGTGGAGCATAACTCTGTAACGTATCTCCCACTCAGAACTGCTCAACCGGCACATCTAGGCCCGGCATGAAGTGCTTGCCGGTCACACGCGCAATGGCCGACAGCGACTGAGCATACATGTTGGCGTTCCCCCTCTGCAACACACAAGACAACTTCTTGTACGTGTTCATGACAAACACCGACTTGGAGATCCGCCCCGACATGGCCGCGGTGTCCCCCAGCCTTTTCACATACTCAATCGCTTTCTGGCCCAGCCGCCCATACGACTCCACTGCGAACGGAAAGAACTCATGCTGCGGAGCCTCTACAAACGCCTGCCAATCCCGCTCCTTGCCGCGCTCAGCAAGCTTGGCCGTATGGCCAGGCGTGTCGGCCGCCCTGGGATACACATGATTCACACCCGTGTGTACGATGGTCACGTCAACCATGACATGCTCACCCTTCACATGGATGGCCATGTTGGCGTTCCCCCTCTGCAACGCACAAGACAGCTTCTTGTACGTGTTCATGACAAACACCGACTTGGAGATCCGCCCCGACATGGCCGCGGTATCCCCCAGCCTTTTCACATACTCAATCGCTTTCTGGCCTAGCCGCCCATACGACTCCACCGCGAACGGGAAGAACTCATACTGCGGAGCCTCCACAAACGCCAGCCAATCACGCTCCTTGCCCCGCTCAGCAAGCTTAGCCGTGTGGCCAGGAGTGTCAGCCGCCCTGGGATACACATGATTCACACCCGTGTGTACGATGGTCACGTCAACCATGACATGCTCACCCTTCACATGGATGGCCAGCATGTCTGCCCTGTGCAGGCCCTCAGCCCCACCCTTCGCACGCGCCCCCCGGAGGTGGCGGTACGGCGGCTCAGAGCTGCTGCTCAAGCCGGCCGCCGAAACACAATGGCGCAGTACATCACGTAGGTTATCGTGGCGCATCTGTGTGTTTTTGGCGACCTGCTTGCAGGCCATCGCGTGGTCCGGCCGCCCGGCGCAGTCGGTGGTGCAGCTGCACGCCGGCATCTCCACCGGGCAGTGGACGCGAAGCCCGAGGCGGTGGCGGCCGGCTGTGGCGAACGTGTGGTCGCCCAGCGTCGTGAGGTGGCCGGGCAGGCAGAGCAGCCAGCCGCTGGAGGCGGCGCCGCTCGCGCTCAGCAGGCGCGCGGCGCCTCGCTTGCCGGCGTCCGTTCGCGTGTCCTGCTCGGCCAGCAGGGCCTTGCCGGCGGCGTCGGCGACGGACCGGGCGGCCCGGTGCTGCACGTGTGGGAGCAGCTTGCGCACACCCTCATCGCTGAGGGCGAGGGGGCCGTCCCCCTCGAGCCCTGCCACGATGCCCTTGCACTCGGTGCGCACGCGCTCCCAGCGCCGCTGCAGGTCTGGGCCCGCGGGCCCGTCGAGCCGGTTGAACGCGGCGGGCCCGTTTGCGAGGACCTTGTGCGCCGCCCCCACGCCTGCGAGCAGCGCGGCGTCCGCCTCGGCGGGCGAGGTGGAGCGCAGCCCGAAGCCCGCGTGGCGCATGGGCAGCAGCAGCTGGCGCCGCTCTGGGACCGGCAGGGTACGAGACCCCTCCGGGCCCTCGCCGCGCGGCAAGTGGAACAGGCCGGCCACCGCATCGATGACCGCACCCTCCGCTGCGCGCGTGGCAGGCTCCAGCAGCTCCCACCGCGTGGTGCGCTGGTGATGCACAAGGCGCACAGAGAGGGACTGCCGTAGCACCTGGTACTGCGTCTGCTTGGCCAGCGGCAAGCTCATGAGCTTGTCGACCAGCCCCACGACCTTGGTGGCCCCAGCCGCGAGGCTGTCGCGCACAAAGTCGTCGGTCCCCATGGGCGTGCCGACCACGACGATGCCGTCGACGCGGTGGGGCACGCCCGTGTCCCGCTCGATGGCGCGGCACTCCGCGTGCATCGCCTCGTGCGGGCTGGTCACCGTAGCGCAATACGGAAGCTGCTGTGTTTCTGTTTGTGTACGGCATTCGGCCATGGTGAATGTGTTTGATGCATTGCCATGAATTGTACCTGTGTGTTCTACCACCTTGTGGAGCATAACTCTGTAACGTATCTCTCCTTCTACCACCTTGTGGAGCATAACTCTGTAACGTATCTCTTTTACTCAGACGCACGCTGGTGTGCCGTCTGCTGTGCATTGGACTCCGTTTATCTGGCCATGATGCCGTGCAGACCCTCGAGTGAACTGCGTCCTTGTGGCCCGGCGTCATGCGCACTCAGACGCACGCTAGTGTGTGACCGGCAACCACTTCATGCCGGACTTGGAACCGCCGATGGAGCAGTTGAGTGTGTGAGATACGTTACAGAGGTATGCTCCACAAGGTGGTAGAACACACAGGTACGATTCATGGCAATGCATCGAACACATTCACCATGGCCGATTGCCGTACGCAAACTGAAACACAACAGCGCAGGCAGTGACTCTGGCCGAAGAGCGTGCAGAGGGGAGAAAGACCTGTGTGGCGCTGGCACGTCTGCGCACAGAGGCTTGTGTGAAGCAACTGCATCCGGAATCGTGTCTTGAACTGAATGCTGCCCCACGGACTGCCGCGCAGTCAGTGGCTCTGGCCCTAGTGCGTGCAGAGACACGTGAGATACATGCAGAGGCCGAGATACGTTACAGAGGTGTGCTCCACAAGGTGGTAGAACACACAGGTACGATTCAGTGCAGAGACGAGGAAGACCTATGTGGGTCTGGTATGTAGGCGCGCAGAGGCTGGAGAGAAGTGATATGCAATTAGAGACCCTAGCGGGTTCCTGTAGCTGTTCTGTTTCCGCTTTTATATGGCATTCGGCCATCATTTATGGATTTGCTACATCGCCATGCTTGCCTGCCTTTGTGTTCTATCATCTTGTGGCGCATTTGCCTGTGACGGTTCTCATTTCTACCATATATTGTCACACCCAACTTTTCTGCTGTCTAGCCTGTATATATGCTTCTATTCTCGCTTGGGACATGTCGATGCGCTTGCGTAAAGGCATAACCTTTGTCAGAAGTCTGGGTGAGAACTCGTATGTTTCATTGGACAATTTTCTCGAATGACTTGCAGGCAGACATACTGCCCACTTTGTTTCTTGTTTGATATCTGCTCTAATTACCTGTGCTTGCAGGGTCGCTCCAGGGGGGCGCCTCGGTGGCTGTGGACAGTCATTGGTACATTGCTCCTCTCCCTGCAGGCACGTTTCGCACTTCCTTGTTTCCTCCTTATGCAGTCGAAAACCATGCCGTTTCTCCATGCCATCCCAGCGCGCACCACCACGTCCCATGGTTGCTCAGCAACCTCCCAGGCCGGACAGACAGCATCCTGTGGCATTGGGCCATTCAGTGACACAGCTCGTGCCACTGATACTGGTCCAGCACCCTTGCCTTGGCTTTCAGTTCGCTTGCCTGTTGCAGCCGTTGGACACAGCTGATCGGCACTGAGTTCTGTTGCCACGACTCTGTGGGGGTCACCGGGGGGAGACGCGTCAATGTCTGTACCAGTCCAGGCTTGTTCTGGATACCATGGCGGGTGATAAGCGCAGTTGGTACTGGCTGATGCCTCCGACAAGCTGCTGCATGCTTGTCCATCAATGCTAGCCTGTAGAACGGATCACTAACAAGTGAGACATTGCTGCCAATTTGAACTGTCAGCAGAGAATGATCTCATCTGATGCACGGACACTGGCATCAGCTGCAGGGCAATCAAATATTGCTTCACCTACGTTTCTCATTATTGCTTCACCAAGGAGGCGCTATACGCACCAGAGCGTGCAGCCGAGCAGGTGAGCTGTTGCCAGGTAAGGAAATATCTGACATGCTGCTAGTGGGAGGCATCATCTGTACGTTGCCCCTGGGATGCATGCATTGCTTGTCGCTTGCACTGCCGGAAGCGCATAGACAAGAGCTGAACGATGCGACCAGTCTGCTCCAGCGCGAGGGCCTCTTGCCGTTGGCTGCATCTGCGATCAGGGGAGCACATGTGGACCAATCAAAGATAAGGCACAGCAAGTGCCTGCGCCAGGTGAGGTCAGTGTTGTGCATTTCACAGTCGCACGCAACACACCACGATGCACCACACACAAGTTGTCTCCAGGACCATGTAGGCAACACTAAAATACCAGGCGGCCACAAATGAAATGAAAGAAATGGGCAGGGGCGATCACCCACTCCAACGGAGAGCAGGTCCAAGCAGACTCGTAGCGGCGGGCAACATCATGACATTGTAAGGGCACATGCCATAATGGATGCAGTCATGGTCGAAGATGTACACTGCAACACGCTAAAATCACCTGTCGCACGGGCCATTAAGACACAGAAGGGCACCTGGCGTCTCACTGTGATATATCCCACACGAGCTCGGACTTGGTGTTGCTTGTCCTCCTGTTGTCGCTGTGTCTGAAGGGGCCTGCTGGTGGACTGGTGTGGTGTCAACAGGCCTCACGTAGCACTCGGTAGACAACTGCTTGGCATCAGGCGTCACTGTGCCTCCTCTGCTGCTGACTTTGCTTTGGATGGCCTGTTCCGCTGCCTTAGCATTCAGGTCATGAACCAACTCAGTGTCTGGTACCAATGCAGAACTTCTACAGTCGTCCACCGGTGAGTGAGCGTGTGTTGATGCAAGCGAAAGAGCAGACTCCACAACATGCCCAGGCGGCACAGCATCTGCAATGAACGCGTTCCTTGCCTGCGCAGTGCGTTGCATCTGTATCATACTCAGGGAACTGGTACACTCGGGGTACTCTACCAACACTGCTGATAGATGCTGCTGGCGTATCGAAAACGCTGGTTGCCTCGGAGCATGATGCAGTGCCTGACCATGCTCTTTGATCCTCTGGAGTGGGCGACGCGGATGTTGCAGGCCGAACACTAGCTACAATGGCTGGTTCCACATCCAGCATTTTAGATGTGCCATGCGCATCGCCTGCAGCATCCCTGTGTGTGACGTTCCCATTGAATGTTTTCACCAGTGTGCATTCCACTTGCTGATATCAGGGACAGACGGACGCGACACAGCTTCAGGCTACATGTGAAAGTGCAACCGAGACGTATGCTGTGGCCCGTCTCGTGCACGAGACCATTTGGGCTTCAGTTCCGGCCGTTGCTATGGCCCCCGCAGGTGCAGGTGGCCCCCGCAGGTGCAGGTGGCCCCGGTATGAATCGAGCATCTGCATGTCGCTCCACGGTGCATATAGCATACAGATCACGGCGCACCAGAGTAGGAATCAAATGGAGGTGAAACCAGTGGGCATTCATTCCGCTCTCTGCTCCCAATCGTGCGGTAAGCAGACGGGCGGCCGTCGGTGGTGTGAGAAGAGTATGTCTCGGGCTCTTCAGGAGCCGCGTGGACAGCGCTTGGTATCCGGCGAGACATCAGTATATCTACAGCTAGATTCACATCATCGAGCTTCACCAGCTCGTCCAAGAACCTGTGGCATTGCCGCGTGAGACCTCCTCTTGCTGGCTCCAGAGCACTGTCCTCTTCTGCGGCTGCCGGCTGACGATGTGCTTGCATCAAACCATTGAGAGATATGGCTGTAGGTATGAATGTAGCGCTATAAGAACTAGCTTCAGTGGACCAGACTCGTAAAGCTCGATCACACAGTGGACGATCCAACCGCAGCGCTCTGTGGATGCAACCCGCAGATACGACCAGCGGACACGGTTGCCTCAAAATTGCAAGTACCCATATCACACTGTCGTTACGGTGAAAGCCACGGTTTCACAAGGCGAGGCGGCCTGGGCAGCTGTGGAGCAACACACGACCGCCGCAGCGCCCTCCTGAAGTCGACTACAACGCACATATGCCCACGCAAACGAACATTAAGTACTTGCGATAAGCTGCAGTGCCGGTATAGGCACACGAGCCGCATGGATTTGCATAGCCGATCGATTGCTTTTTCACCGCCATGCATGAAGTACATCCTCATCAGGCCTCACGAGTTTTCACGAGATTTCGCGACACCTTATTTGAAAGGTCGGGACGTCGGGACCGTGAAGAACGTATCCGAAAATGAAAAACATCGGAGCTCAGTAACATGCGCAGAGACGTGCTCTTAAAAGGTGCCAGATCAAGTAGGCGGGCATGCATTGAAAACTCGCACTCAGAACGAAACCAGGCGCTTGCAAAACGTATGTCTACGCACAATTCGCTACTGTTGTCAACACAGAATCCGGCACGCTAACGTTTTATTACAGGACTATCACAGGCAGTGCAGCTTCGTGCAAAACATCAGATATCCAGTGTATCCTTCACTTCCTCCAGTATCCAGTGTACACCATGCTGCACCATGCACCGTAGGACGCTCAAAATATGTTTTTACCGGCGATCGCAACGCTCCGAAATTTCCACTCATTCCTCTGTCGCCTTGGCATGACTCACAGATAGTAGGTACAAGATGTTCGAGACAAGTACAGCAGTTCCAGCACTTGTAGATGGGCGACATATGTCCTTGGCCATCAGCGACCTCCGCTCTCGACACATTCAGCGGCAATTGACCGTGCTACATCACTGATGATGCAAATGACCTCCATAGGACAGCAGGACAGGCCTGCAAGTGCGACTGTGCGTACATGGCACCGGTCTGAAACGCCAGGTCCGCTTCCGCTGCGTTTGCGCTCCTATTGTCAAAGGTAGCGCGTAGCGGCACACAGTAAAACACACAATATCCTTCAACAAAATTTTCTGCATGTAGCTGGCGCATTGTTGATCGACAACAACTCACCATCACAACCACATTGGGCGCTGTCCCAGCTGCATCTGCCACCGAGGCACGTTCGAGGCGTGCGATGTCAGTGGAATCCGGAACATGGCTACCGTGTATTAAGAAAACGGGTCTGGAGGCCTCGATCAGCCCCATGCAGGTGAGTTCCGGTGTCTGCTCCAACGCGATGCAATGTCTTGCGCGCTTGCGTCGCCATCTTGGTGCTGCAGCCGGTCAAGGCCGACGCACTCAGCGGTTTCAAAGCCTGACAGAAGTGACGCAGGCGTCTCAGTCCAGATAAAGGCGCAGATCATGCTGACACTACAGGAAGATCTCCGGTAGTCAGCCGTGTTACAGCCTCTCACTTGCAGAGCCGCTTCGCGGCTCTGCAGAAAGAAGTGCGCAATCACCCCCGAATTGATCCCTAACACGCTTTTGCAGTAAGATTTGGTCTCTCAGGAACATCGCGGCCACAACTGCAGGAGTTTCTGAGCAAGTGGCAGTCAAACCTGGCCAAGCACGAAGGACAACTGGAGGCGATGCAGCAGACCCTTTTGCAGTATATCCACGCACATGATGCAATACTGGGGGACTCTGAGTCAACAGCATACCACCGCCTGCTTGCCAGTGCATGTGAGCGTGTTCTGGCTCCGCTCAAAGTTCGCAACCAGCATTCCTATGAAAGTAGCAGTGGGGATGAGACGGCTCCCGCTGCAGAGGAACAACCTACAACGTCCAGTCCTGATGGACCGCTCAGGCAAGTTCAGGTTTGTGACCCCATTTTTGCACCTGTTCCTCTACTTGTGCTAGATCATTGGTGTGCGGGTGGATGAGGCACATAGCAAGCCTGTGGCAATGCCTGCAGCACGCCCCCGATGCGCGGCCCTGGATGCTCCGGGCTGATGGCTGCTGGGCAAACAGTGCTGCAGTGTGGCGGGATGAGACAACTTCAAGCTTGCGCCATGGTGAGTACGCATCGCGATCAGAAACCGGCTCTGCCTCCGGTGGGCCGGCCGCAGCTGCAGGCTGGCCCATCGCTGGACTCCCAGCTGCAGTCTCAGTCAGCAAGTGTGGTCCGCAGTCTGCCAACGATGCAGTGGGACCGTTGGCACAGCCAGCCTCAGCTGTGGCAGCTGCAGCAGACAAACCCGCCGCCGGCCCCGCAGGTGGCAGCGCTCGCAGCAGTGCAGGCAGGCACGGAAGTGCCCGTCAGGATGCCGTGTGGGATCGGCAGTGGGAGGTCGTGCAAACGGGTGACGGCGCCGACGCGGTGGCGGTCGGGCGAGACATCGTGCCGCTGGATGTTGTGTCAGCGGGACAGATGCCGGGCCTGGCGGCACGCCTGCGGGTCGACACCCAGGCCGCCTGGTTGCATAGCCTCTACAGCCAGCAGGTGCCGCTCCCCTTCTGCACGTCGGCTGCAATCCGTGCCAACGCAGCCTGCCTGCATCGCCGCGGCCTACGCCTGTCTGCATCGCCGCGGCCTACGCCTGTGTCTCTCCGGCTGATGGCCATGTCCGCCTGCATTGTTGCTCTGCCACGCAGTGGTCCTGGAATCGACAGCGGTGTCGTTCTGGTGGATGGATGATGTGGTGCCGGCGCACATTGCATGTGCGGCATGCATGGTGTCACCAGTGACAGACACGGATATCACTTGTACACTGTCCGCAGATGGTAGCCTGGCTGTGAATGTGGTCATGCCAGAGCTGTCGCGCCGCCTGTCTGCGGTCCTGCATCTGCTTGTTCCCCTGGTGCACAGCACCGTGACTTGTGACATCAGCGACGGTGCCGCATGCATTGGAGCCTGTGGCTGGTGTGGGGATGACCACGTGACCGTGTGCGCTGCTGCAGCTGCACCTGCTGAGCCTGGCAAACCACTGTCACGGGCCGCCCCATGCAGAGGAGCGGGCCGCCGCGACTGCTGCAGCAGTGCCGCGCCCGCCGCAGGTGGCTGCTGCAGAGCCGGAGGCCGCGCTTGCGCTGGAGCGGGAGGTGGCGGAGCGCGCGCTGCGGCAGGCGGATCTGGATCTGAGGGCCGCACGCCTGACTGACAACCAGGCGGCTGCGCTTGCCCTCCTGCTGCCGTGCTTCACGGTCGGGTTGGACCGCCTCTGTATCGCGGGTGCGTGCTCGCAACGTCAATGGTTGCACCTGTAGACACAATCTGTCCGCTCCCCTGGATCTTGCGTGCAGCAGCAGGATATGGGCTGTTATGGCAGACCGCTCATGTGAGGTCGTACTGCGCAGTCCACGGTGTGCTTGCAAAGGCCTGTAGGTGGTGCAATGGATGTGGCGACGCCGGATTGCAACACCACCGTCACAGCTTGCGGAATGCATGCCATGCATATAAACCATGCAACCTGCACGAGAACGTTCCCGCGATCATCCAAGTGTCGCTGAGCGGCGCTGTGTCATGCAGGCAGCCTGATGACTGATACTGGTGGAGCCGGCTTGATGGCGGCCCTGGAGGCGTGTCCGTGGCGGCCCCGCCGCCTCGACCTCTCCGGCAACACGTCCTGCGCTGCGCGCTTCGCCTCCAGCCTCGCTCGCTGCCTGCAGTGCGCCCCCCTCCTATCATGCATGGCGGCGCCTGGGCACCCATGCCGATGTGGCCGCCGGCAAACAGCTGCCTGCTCCGCTGTGCCGCGCTGTGGCCACCTGCGACCGATTGCCGCGAGGAGTCGTTCGCCTCATGACTCGGAGCGCCTCGCTCGCGTGCAACCTGTACTGGCTGATGCGCTGGAGTATGTGCCTGTGAATACTGTGCAAGTATCCACCGGCAACATGGTCGCCTGGTGTGCTGCAGGAAGCGCGTCACAGGCGCCGCGCTGTGCGAGATCAGCCTGGCGCGTACGCCGATCGGCAACAAGGGCGCTGTAGCCCTGGCGGCAGCGCTTGCCGAGGTGCCGACGCTGCGGCGGCTCGAGCTGTGCGAGTGCGGCATCGAGGACGCGGGCGCTGCGGGCATGCATGCGGTGCTTGTCACGTGCCCGCGCCTGGAGGAGCTCGACATGTCGTGGAACCTGCTGGGCGGCGCGGCGTGCGCGGCGCTCGTGGCGGCGCTGCCGGCGGCGGAGTGCCTGCGCGCGCTGCGACTGCAGCATTCCGGCATCTCGGACGCAGACGGCGCGCTGGTCTGCCACGCCCTCGCTCTCTGCCCGCGCTGGTGCACGGTCGACCTGTCTGGTGCGCCTCCGCAGGCTTGCGCTCACGCCGAAATCTGGGCTGATCCGTCGTTGCAAGCCTCACACGGCTGACCAGCGGTCCAAAGCGCAGTTCCCGCAACCTGCACACAGCCGGCGCAACGTGTCCATGGGAGCATGTCGGCTGGAGCTCGCAGGCCTGGGATGGGTGATCCCCGACTTCCCGACGTCAGCATTATTCAGGTCGGGCCCGATAAGTCGGGATTTTCGGTTGATCGGGCCCGATCACCCATCCCAGTGGCAGGCTCTGCAGCTGCTGTTCGGGGTAGGTCAGACCCTCGACGTCACTGCTGTGGGCCGCGCCAGAGTGGCTATGCTATGAGCATCCCCGCAACGACCCCGCTCCTGTTGGGTACAGTCAGCGGTGGCTGTGTCACTCGGCGACACGCCACGCGATGCAGGCAACCAGCTGCGGGTGGCGACGGCGCTCGTGGTCGCGGACCTGCTGCAGCGGCTGTTCCTTCAGGACATCAACGCCGCCCTGGATGAGGCGTGCCGGCGGCAGAAGAACATGGGCAGGCAGGGCCAGCACGCGCGGACGGGCAGCTGCGGCGCCGCCGCGGTGCCTGCAAGCCCGCCGCGGTCGATCATCCTCACTGCCAACCCACTGGGCATGCCGGGGGCCAGGTGCGGCCGCACCCCTGCTCAGCTGCACCTGGCCAGGACTGTTTACAAACACCGGCAGCCGGCCTGGCGCCACAATGGCATTGGGCATCGGTCGGCTGGTGGCACATGCATGCCGTCAGTGAAGATGTTCGCACGCATATGCATTCGCACTCGACCCGCGTCATCACACACATGTGGCCCTGCTGGGACAACCAGCTGAGCAGGCCCATGGCATGCAGGGTGCTGTGGAAGACGCTGCTGGCGCTCTACACCTTCCACAGTCGCCTGGGTGCGGCACAGGCGCTGGAGCGGGGCCTTGCCTCTCAGCAATTCACGCGGGCCGACTTGTGCAGCCCCGCTCCCGCGCCGCTGCGGTATGCTGTGCCTGCTACGGCCGATGCGCCGGAGCTGCCGCCCCCGTGGCTACAGGAGCTCTGCGCGGTGTCGTCACGGCGCCTCGCGCCCCTGGCGCTGCGGTGCGATGCGCTGCAGGAGCATGCGAGCTTGCAGCGGCAGGTGAGACAGCAGAGGGGCTGCCTGGGGCTGCAGCCTGCCGAGTCTCTGGTGCCGCCCCGGAGCAGCCCGCCCCTGCAGCCATCGCAGGTTGCGCCTTGTGCCGCAGCAAGTGCATGCAGCGAGGCGGATGTGGAGACGAGCAATCCTGCGCTGTCAGGTGCTGGTCCATTTGCCACGCGGACGTCAGCGCCACATGCATGCACTGTGTCCTTGTGTGCACCACATTCGGGTGTATGTGTCTGCTTGCATGCAATGTCTGTGGGCCGATTGCCAAATTCTAGCTCGAATCATGTCGATGGCGGCTCGCGTCCTCATTCCTGCATTATAACAGTGGGGCCAGCATCATCACGATTGCTGCGATGTTCAGGCCTGTCGGAGTCTCTGGCCTCTCTCGAGCCACTGAATGCTGTAATCACCAATTGCGCGCTTGTCGAAGCGCCGCACCGTGTGCGAGACAAGCATGCGCTGCATGTGACCCTGGCGGACGCGCTCGAGGAGTCGCGGTTGCTGCGCCAGAAGTTCAAGGTGCGGACGGGTGACTGCAGCTGGGTTGACACACAGCCGATGCAGACTGCCGTTGTTTGTGCAGAGGCACCCCTGTGTGCAGCTGGCTACTGCCACTACGGCAATGCCACAGCCCAATTGCAGCTCACACACCTGTTCATGAGTCAAATTGAGCCTGTTTTTTCAACTCGAGGGATGTGCGATCATGCTTATGCAGCAAGAGCTGAAAGAAAAACTCGACCTGTCTGGTAAAGCGAAGAAGAAGAAGAGTGGAGGTGCGCCTGCTGATAAAGGGAAGGTCGGGAAGAAGAAGCGGAAGGGAAAGAAGAAGGGTAAAGCAGATGAGGGCGCAGCGCCTCTCAAGACTGTCGACATCTCTGCGTTTGATGTTGCTGACATGTCGGGGCATTACCAGCTGCACCTGGGCGTTCCTGCCGCAGCTCAGGTGCTGCCCTGCCATCCCCTACATTGCTCCTGCCCTGCTGCAACCACCCTGTCCAGCTCGTGTGCAAAGTCTGGATTGCACGCCTGATCTTGCAATCACGTGGCCTGTTCTGTCGGCTGCATGGGCCACATCATTGCTGGGCCGTGTGCCAGTAGAGCGCAGTGCAGGTCGTGCGCGAGGTTGTCCAGGCTAGAGAGGAGTTCCCTGGAAGCGTGCAAGTGGATGCTATCACCATCAACAATCGACCTGCCTTGTTGCCTGACCTGCATGCTGCTGTGGAAGCGGCCGCGGAGATGGCACCACGCAAGCACAGCCGCAGCCCTGGCGCAGCGTCTCTGCCGCCGCCCACGCAGCGAGCGACCATTACAGGTGCTTCAGCCGGTGCGAAGGCGGCGTCTGCTGCTAACGTCGGTGGCGGTGAGGCTGGCGGCTCCATCGTTAGCTTTCAGGTGGCGACGGTGCCGGTGTTGCGCAGCACAAGCGTCCAGGCGATGTCGAGCGACGCCTTTGAGTACGTGATCCGTGTCATGAGTGACCCAGAGGCGCGAGAGTCGTGGAAGGTGTGGCATGCATGCTGCTGCACTCCACGGTTTACACAGCATGCTCGAGCCCGTGCCTTGGCAGCAGACTGTGCACTGCCATGCTGGCCACATGTGCCCACAGAATGTCCAGAAACGTGATCCAAAGCGGGGCATGGTTAAACGCCTTACATCCAGTGCAGTGACTGCCGCATCACACTGCTCTCGACGCATGCCACAAGTTCCACAGACAGTCGTGGTAGTTCTGTAGCTGAATGAAGGACTGGCCAGACTCGGTCCAGCACCTAGGTGCACCTGCGTTGGGCATGGCGGGATGGGGTCGACCTGACATGTCAGAGTCATGACATGAACATGACCGTGCAGCTTCAGATGGTGGCGCTCGTGCTGGCAGGAACCTGTGTTTCCCCCAAGCAGGCGCACCGCTTGCTGGCCATCTTCAATCCCAAGGTGTCAGAACAGGAGGTCGACCGAGCGGCCGTCATGCTGGGTGCTGCGCTTGCCGACCCCCTCGACTACTGGCCGGACGTGCTGCCGCTGCTGCAGCCGTCCGCGCGCTCAGACATGCTCAACGCAGTCACCCTCATGGGCCGCCTTGACCTCGGCAATCCCACCGGCCGGTGTGCTGCTGTTGTGTTGTCCCAATGCAGAAGTTGTGGCCAATTCTCAACAGAATTCATTGTAACACAACGAAAATGCTGGGGGTGTTGCTGCCCACGCTGCCAGCTGCCCTGAACCTGGTCTAGACTCATTCCCCTGCACATCTGCGCACAAGCTGTGCTGGTGTTGTCGCCGGGAACCTCGCGCATGGCTGCTTGCTCGTGCAGGTACACGTTCAGTTGCTCCAGTGGCGTCCAGCGCGCGCAGCTGCTGCGGCTGCAGCTGCTTGCGAGCGCGGAGCAGGCGCACATGGCCGCGCAGGACCCGGCATCGGCAGTGATTCTGCAGCCCTGGCGCAACCTGGCGCTGAACGGCGCCCGGGTCATGCCGCAGCTGCTGACCGACCTCCGCCGCCTTGCCATGCCCCGCAGCGGCACGGTGACCCTGGACTATGTCTCACACACAGTGCGCTGCCTGCCTGGCGTATGCATCGCAAAAAGCTTGTGAAAGTGGTGGGGGCACGTAGCTGCAGGTGCTTCCGGCCACGCATGGCCGTGCATGCCGCTGGGTCGTCCCGTTTGCTGTTGCCATGTTGGCGTCCCCCCAAGCGCCTGATCAGATCACGACGGCTTGCACGCCCGCCATGAATATAACCACGGGCTGATTGTCAGCACGGCAGCAGCTGTTGATGGTTCAGGTGCCGTGGTGTGTGCGTCTGTCGTGCCTGTGTCTGTGTACTGCGAGTGCTCAACACGAGTGTGGCTGCCTTGCAGCACATGGCGGCGCCGCAGCGCAGCGTGCCGGGTGCGGAGGCGGGCTGCACCCCGGCAGCACTGGAGACGGTGCTGCAGGAGCTCAAGGCACATTCGGACCAGTATGTCGCGGAGCTGCTGGCGCTGCGCGCGGACCTCCTGCCGATGGGCCGCCGCGGCAAGGACGTGGAGGACGCGAAGGACGGCCTCCGCATCCGCGCCAAGCGCTACGACACGCAGGGCGAACTGCGTGCGTACGGCCTCCGCAGCATGGTGCGCTGAATGCCTGTCGTGCTGCGGCGGTGCCTGATCATGCTTATGTTCTGCATCTATGCACCTGTGGACACGTCCGTGTTTCCGAGCGCCTGCACAGATCACCTGCTTCTGCATGGGCACGCCCTGGACAGCCCTTGACCCGGGTCATGTCAGCAAAATGGTTGACAACTAGCTCAAGGCCGTAGTTGCGTGTCTGGCACATTGGGTGTGTGGCAATGGCTGTGTCTGACGGAGGGCAGCAGGGCGCTGACACTAGTACTGCTGCTGATGCTGCGGCAGCCACGTGTAGACAGAGGAGCAGAAGGAGAAGCTGTACGACCGCCTCGCCCGGCGCATCGGCGTAGCGGACTGGCGGGCTGGGACGGGGCTGGATGCGCGTGCTCTGTGCGCTCAACACGGCGTGGCCTGGAACGGCCCTCAAGCCGAAGAGCAGCCCCAGAGGCGGCCGCCGAGCGGCAAGGCCGGGTCTGGAGTGCGTGTGCGCAAGGGCCTGGTCAAGGGCGGTGGCGCCAAACGTGCGCATCCTGTCTCTCTGTGCTTCAAGGGCTGCGCTATCTGTGAGGCTGCTCAATCAAACAGTGCAGGGTCTCACGTCTGGGGGGGCCACCTCATTGCTCCATGCGTTGGGTGCAGAGAGTGGCAGGTCTGCGTCAAAGTCGGGGGCGGCAGCCGGCCCTGGTAGCACAGGGGACATGCTGGCGGCGGGGCTGGTGGAGCAGGCCGCGATGCGCGTGCTGTGCGAGCCAGACCCAGAGGCGGCTGTGCGCGCGTTCTTCCGGCTGCCGTCCAAGTTGCTGCGGCCGGTGCTGCTCGTCGTGGCCGGCCTCCCCGGCGGCTGCGCGGGCGTCGCGGCGCTGCTGTCTGTGATGAGCCCCATCCAGGCCTGCCGGTGCGCCTGCCCAGAGGAACACCCCACCTGTGGCACTGCTGCAGCAGCAAGCTGTTCACGCTCTTGGGGGTGGAGCTATAGTGCTGCTACCTGACATGAGTAGCTGATGCATGTATGCGTGAAACACCGATTTGCCATGCATATAAATGCATGGACTCATGGTGGATGTCGCCACTTTGCCTGAGAATGCTTCTGGGTGATTGTAATTGCCCTCTCTAACTCTGCGAATGTTGGACGGTCAGGACCTGCTGGTGCTGGCCATCATGCTGGTGAAATCTTGGGTCAATCTAGGAAGTTCGTCAGACGCTGCGCCATGGCTGTGGGTGTCACCTTCTGGTGGGGTCATGCATATGCATCACCAGTGCTTCATGGCAGCTCCATATTATGCACCGGTGGTGCTCCTGCATGCATTGCCCCATGTCATGCATATGCCGCCGGCCCAGCAGTGCAGCACCTGCGTCGGTGTATGCATGCCGTGAGCCCCGTGAGCGGCTGCAGGACGTCACCCCGCGGCCGCTGCAGGACGTCACCCCCGGCACGTGTGGCTGCAGGTTTGTGGTGGGCATGTACGCGGAGGGCGAGCCGCAGATGCTGCCCGAGGCGCTGCGACAAGAGGTCCGCAGCGCGCTCGCCGGCCAGGTGCTGCACTGCTGCGACGCTGCCGGCGACCAAATCAGCCGTGCCCGCCGCCGCCGCGACGCAGGCGTGCGTGCTTCCCTCGCCGCCGTCGCCTCTGGCTTCACCTTCACCACCGCGCAGGCCACCTGCGTCCTCGCCTGCCTCTCCTACAGCAGCCGCAACCAGGTAACCCCCTCCTGCTGCGTGCGGTGATGGATCCTCATGCATGCAGCGCAGGCATGAGGGTACAGGCAGTCGCACCGAGTCGCATCTTCGGCAATGCATGCTCAGGGGAAGCGACGAGTGGGGTTGTGTTTGGTGCTGGGAGGCCTGGTGGGATGCTGCGTGCTGTGCAGGTGGATGCGCTCGTCATCCTGTGGGGACGCCTCGCCGACCGGGCCGCCATGGGGGCCGTGCTGCCGACGCTGCACCCGCAGCAGCTGGACGCGCTGCTGGCACGTCTGGGCCATTTTCACGTGCTGAGCTCCGTGGACCCCCCGTTGCCGCCTGAGGTTCGAGATCATCGGCAACCCTGAGCAGGAGGCCGCGGCCAAGCTGCTGTGCAAGTCGGCCACTGAGGCGCAGCAGGTGTGGCACACTGGCAGCGTGCTTGGACTCTGGGCAGGGCGCGAGAGAGTGATTGGTGACTCGGGGGCTGTGACAGTGCGAGAGTGCCCCTGTTGACACTGGATGGCACTGACATGCATCTTCAGCGGACGCAGGTCTACTTGCCGGCAGTCCCACAGGCCTTTTCCAGAATCACGTGCACGCAGATCGATGTCAGACATCGTTGCCGCACCGATGTGGTCGCAGTGATCGTCGCCACTCCAGCGCTTCACTCTGTGAATAGCGGTGCATGCATGCCGTGGCTGTGCGCAGGTGTGGAGGCACCTGGTGCTCGAGGCCAAGATGCGGGCCAATGCTGCCGCACAGGCTGCCGCCGCTGAAGCT
The DNA here is from genome assembly GCA_024500015.1 of Ulva compressa. NCBI lineage: Eukaryota > Viridiplantae > Chlorophyta > Ulvophyceae > Ulvales > Ulvaceae > Ulva > Ulva compressa. The sequence continues at coordinate 1,383,221 of JALKAD010000179.1, forward strand.
GCGCGCTCGCATGCGGGTGGCGCGAAGCCGGCCGTCGGTGACCGCCGCGTGGCCACCAGGGCGGCCGAGGAGGCAGAGGTGGCGCAGCCGCCAGCGTGGCGCGCGCTGCACCCCGGCCTTGCGGAGCTGACTGCGCTGGAGGAGGTGGACGAGGTCGTTCTGAGCAACATCGTCGTGGACGGAGCGCCGCTGGTCGGGCGTGCGCGGCTGCAGCTGCAGCACCTGTGGCGCGACATCGCCGGCCGCTGCTGCACGCTACAGGTCGACTACATGCCGTGCGCCCCCCCCCCCCCCCCCACTGGCAACACCACCTGCTAGACTGCCTTGTCCCAGGACTTGATGTGTGGTGCAGCCGGTGTGTGCTGTAATGCAGGATGTGCTCAGTCATTCTGCAGGCAGCAACACCTGTACGCCTGCCACATGTTGTGTTTCTTCGGGCCTAGATCCGCCGGGCCTAGATCCACCGACCTAGATCCGCCGCACTTTGCCACTGCACCCTGCTGCTGGGTGTCCTGCAGTACATTGTACATTGGCAAGCCCCAACTAGGCCAGCGTACAGCAGGATGGATCATCTGATAATGTGGCTGACTCGGAGCCAGAATGTGTGTTGCTGCGGAGTTGGCGCGAGCTAAACCAGGCCTTGGTCGATGGACTAGTGAGTGGTGCACCTCACATGTTTCTGTGGAGAGAGGGGGTGGCGGCAGCCAGCATGCATGCACAAACTGGACGGCACAAGCGTGGAGGGTGCCCAGTTTCCGTGGCATGCAGGCGGCCGCAGACGCGGCTGCAGCACATGCACCGTGCTGCGCGCTACATTGGTCGCCTGTGGCGGGACTCGCGCAACCCTGCGCTCCTAGCGTGGAAGGCAACAGGCGCGGCCGCCCCGCTTCTTGCGCGTGAGGAGGCGCGGGACGCCGCCGATGAGGATCGGGCGGACGGACAGGCGTGAAGTGGCCGAGGCAGCGGTGGGATGTGCTGCGCACTGTACAGGCTGTTGCGAGTGCTTGAAACTTCCTAGTCTGGATTACAGGCATGCTGCCGGTGAGCTGCCGTGGCACCGATGCAAGGAGGGTACAACATCGGGACTGCATGTCTGGACGAGCGTGCATGCATGGGTGCCGCGTAGCAGCCCGGATAGAGGCCGGAATGTGCCACACTCTGCACGCATAACACATGCGATTGAGATGACCGCCCAAGTGGTTTTCCTATCATAGTTCACCCAAGTTTCTTGCACACATACTGGCTGTTGGGTTCCGGCAATGTGGGGTGAGCAATCACGCGCAAAGGCATTCACCGTGTGGCCACGACGTCTGTTTGGTCTCGTGTGGCTATGGACATGTATTGGATGTACCCGCACTGCCACATCCAGCATGATGCGACGAGGGGCACGACACGCGCATGCGGCGCATGATGCATCCATGATCTGGTCACCACTTGTGTGTTACATTCAGATAGAGCAAGGCCCCAGCAGGGCCGAGGCAAAGAAGAAGGTGACGCAACAAGAAGCACAAGCAGCTCGGCCGCCTTGCACGAACCACGCTGAGAAAACCAATCCGCAGGGAACACCACCTGCACGGCAAGCACACAGAATCCTTGTTGTGCGACAACGTCACACACTGGCGCGAGCCTGACATGCACTTAAGACACTATTGTGCACGTGCAGTGCACTCAGTTGGCATGCATGCATGTGTCCTGTGGTTGTTCTGAGCACCTGTGGTCACACCTCTGTGTGCACAGCTGTAGGTAAGCTCTGCTAAGTGCACTGTGTTCATACGTTCCATGTAGCTTCTGCTGTCAATATATGCCGTCATAGCATCGGTGCTTTGCTTTGTCTCAGTGTTTAGCTGACCTTCAAGTGTGTAGTGATTGCATGCTCAGGTCTCCTGTTCACTCGTAGGTGACTTTGGCTGCACAACACCAAGTATGTTCCAGTCGAACCATGCATGTCATAGTTGGACATGAATGCCACAAGCTTGGTAGTTAAGTATGAGCGGGCTTGCTTCCCCCTGCGGGCACGTCCTCCTCAGCCGTTGGTGCTGATAAGCGAGGCCGCAGATAAAGCCCTGAAATGTGCATTTCCACACGTCACCGTGAGCCTCAGATAAGTGTTCATGCTCGCCTCAGAACCATAAAAGATCACTCGACCTGCCGGGATGTGGCAGCTCGTGTGTTCGATACCTCGGCGAGGCCAGCTAAACAGGGACGTCCTGGGCGCATCACAAGCGGTATTTATACCGTGCGCTTGCTGGGGTCAGTGTTGATGTACATTCGCTTGCGCTTGTGCTCTGACTTGGGCGCCTTATACTATATATATGATATATATGATAGTATTCTCACAGACCATTTTGTCTTCTTCATCCCATTCAGTGTTGATTCATGCCTTGTGTATTAGCTGCCCGTGTACAGCCCTCGTGCTGGGGCGTAAGCCATCCACGCCCTCTGCCACCGTAAGACTCCGCATCTTGACAATCCTGACCTAGTGCAGCAGGACAGAGCCCACATGCAAGCACGTACGTACCAGGTGTTGCACCTCATGTGCGCAGCTGCTGCACGGCAGCGGGGAGTCTTCACATGGTCATGGAAAATGAACATACAATCGCAGAGGATCAGTACTGCGCATGCATGTGTGCTTTATGAAATTGATTGCAAAAACAGCTGCAGCTGCTGTAATGCCAGAGTGTGGTGTGTGTTACACGGATATCAACGCATGAGCCCAGCGGTGAGGGCAACAGCAGGCAAGTAGACAACCAAAATCCCGCAAGCAGGCAGCAACAAGCAGCAGCTGTCTCGGGCGCAAAGCTACAACAAACCGGCACAACCGTCACAACCGCACTCATGCACCCACACACGCGCACTCCAGCGCACCCACCACCGCGTCAACCGCACCAAAGCCGTACACTGCGGCCGTCTGCATCCCGCACCGCCGTCCGCCTCCAACAGGCCCGGCCGCTGCTATTCGCACACCAACTTCTCCACCACCGCAGCCAGCCCCACCCGATATCACTCCCACGCCTGCGTCCCGTCATGGGCGGCTCGGCAGCTGCAATTGCGGCAACGCCAGAGTTTGC
>JALKAD010000179.1:1386388-1407235 GCA_024500015.1 Ulva compressa
GCATGCGTGCCACCCGCCACTGCCCTACCTCTACTGTGCCGCCTGGTGGCTACAGTCTGTCACTATGGAATATACTGTATGAAAAACCGTTACTGTGATTGCCAACTGTCTTGATCTGTAGATGATTTGGCAGTGGCAGGCCGGCATATGCATGCTTGCCGCTTGCGTACCACTGGTACCAGACCTGCACATGCGGCCTGTGCAGCACCTTGGACTGAGCTCCTCGAGGAGAGGAGGTTCCGGTTGGAAAGTTGAGTGCGACCTGGACGCATGCAACTTGGCATTGAGGGCAGGCTAGCTGTGCCAACGCCACTCCAGCGCGCAAGCAATCCCAGTGCGGTTGCTGGATCTGGATTATTGACGTTTGATACAGAACAGTGTGCACTCGAACTGGGCATGTGCTCGCACGCACTATTCACTCTCAACGTGTGCAAGCAGGCTGCCATCCCAATTCCGGACAAGTCGAGCGCGCCTGGAACCAACGAGCCCCTGACGCTGACAACCGAAAGGACGGCGCTCGGAATGCTGAGTAGATCGCCCCCGGCACCAGACGCCCCTGTGGCTACACAGCTGCGCCACCTGCATTGCCAGCTGAGCTCCCTGGGGCCCGGCAGGGTCATCCTTGGTGGCTTCAAGATTCTGCGCGGTGACCGGCAGCAGGGCGGTGCGCACTCACACTGCGTCGCTGCTAAACCTCACATTACATCGAAATCTCTACTCAGGTGAACAATTGCACAGGATGGGAGGTGTCGGTGGACAACTGTAGATCTGCCACATACCGCAATTGCAATAGGGGGCAAGCATGAGGCGGAGAATGCAACCGCTGCCAGTGTGCGTAGCCGCATTTGGTTCGTACGTCTTGATTTCGACTCCAGCACATAGATCTGCTGCTCTCTACAGACGTGCGAGATTGGAAGAGTCTGGCAAGAATGAAATCACATGATATGCGTTAGTACCTGCGCTGGCCAAGGCTGCATGTGAGTCTCTTGTTCCCGCTTCAGTGCTGCCAGTTGCAGTGCTGACTGGAAGCCCAGTATGGGCAATCCTGATGTCCATACTGCGACTGAGCACCTTCGGTTTTTGTGTGTGTTACACAGTGATAGATCTAGGACCCAGTAGCGCCGAGGCAACAGACCAGGCAACACGCAAACAGACATACAGCCCACTGCAAGCACCAAGGCTACTCTCCGCACGAGCAAATGCCAGAACGAATTCGTTCAAACTTGCGCCGGCATGAAAGCCAACACACACATGTGCATGCACACACACAACCATACACACACAAACAACGCAGGAACCGAGCGCAGCACCGCGCAGTACCACACAGTCCAGTCCGGTTTTTGTGTGTAGCAGCCATCATGATGTACTTCGAGTGAGCCCTTGCTTCTGCAGGGCAGGGGGTGGTCATATTTGCAGTGGGAAAACATGACAAGCAGGCATATGCAATCAAGTTCTTCGTCTCCCACAGCGCATTCCGCGCTGAGCGGCAGCTGTACGAGTCGCGCACGCTGGGCCCGCTGCTGCCCAGCGTGCATGCCGTGTACGACCCGGAGGAGACGCCGGCGCAGCTGCTGGACCGCACTGGCCGGCCACTGCCGCCGTGCATCGTAATGGAGCGGGGGGAGAGCCTGGACTGCTGGTCTCTGCGAGCCAAGCCTGACATCTTCCATTCCACTGCGGTGCGCCACAACTCACATCTACTGTGGCTGCACATGCTACCGCGTGTGCCGTGTGAAGGCTGGACCGTTTTAATAATTGAGGACACCTTTGAAGGCGCATGCGTGCCCTTTCAAGACGCTGCTGTGGTCCAGCAGGCAGATTGGTACCCAGCCTCGAGCTATGCAGCATCATTCCACCTAACCCCATGCAAAATGACTGCAAGCTGCAGGAAACATTACTTTGCTGTCGCCAAGCTGTCAGCCAACATTGCAAATTATATCCGGACCTGTTTCAAGCATGACGGTCCAGTCAGGTTTTCAATACACACGTGCAAGCCTGCGTGTTTGTGTGCTGCACACAACTCTGCGCACCACAGCCGAGCACAGCTGTTGTAGGTGCTGGCACACGTTGCGGCACGCCTGCTGGACATGCATGAGGCGGGCATGGTGCACCGGGACATCAAGCCCTCCAACATCATGCTACTGCCGCGTGCGAACCGGTGGACGGTCATCGACTTTGGCATCGCGGCGGCTGCGGGCGAGGAGGCGCCCCTCGCTTGCACGGTCGCCTACGCGCCGCCAGAGGTGGTGCTTGCGATGGACGCCGGGGCACGGCGCATCGTGGCGGATCCGGCGATGGATGCATGGGCGCTCGGGGTGGTCGCGTACGAGCTGTTAACCGAGCGCCCGGCGTTTGACGTGCTGTGTGATGGCAAACCTGCAGTGCGCGCCAATCTCTGTTTTGCCTCCACAACTTCATTTCACTGCAGCAACTAATGTCAATTGAAGTTGCCATACACTGGCGGCTGGCGGGGCACGGCGGTTTGTATAACAGGCTCTGGGCCCGGGACACCTCAATTCCATGTATGCCTATATGTACATGTATTGTTTCAGCTTGCGTACGGCGTTCGGCCATGGTGAATGAGTTTGCTGCATTGCCATGACTTGTATCCTGTGTGTTCTGCCACCTTGTGGAGCATACCCCTGTAATGTTTCTCATGTATGCCTATGCACATGTTGTGGGGAGCGCGCGAAACACCTGTGCACGTGGCAGCGCACACCATGTATCAGGTGTATGTCCGGACACTACAAGAATGATATCCGGGGCGTTCAGTTTTGCTTGAATGTGCGCCTTCATGCGGAGACATACTAGTAGGCTGCGATCACATACATATGGCAGTGCACGTGTCATCAGCGCAGCTGTATAAAGGTGTGTGTGTGGGTGGCTACAGGTGATGCAGCAGCTGCGGGGGGAGCGTGAGCTGCCGTGGGAGGGCGAGCGCTTCCAGGCACACGCCGATGATCGTCGCAGCCTTGGAATCTTCCGAGAGCCAGTACTGGCGCTGCTTGCGCGTGCGCCGGGGGAGCGGGCCACGATTGCGCAGTTCTGCGAAGCATGCAAGAGTCTCTTTGCCGCTGACTTCTACAGTGCGCTCGCCTCACACCTCAAAACGCCCCGCTTCGGGCGGTGGCTGTGCCTCTCCTACTTATGCCTGACCTAAAGGGGGATGTAGTGCCACGCTAGCCGAAGCACCTCTTTGCGCAGTGGCGGCAAGCTGTCTGTTGCTGTACAGTCACGTATGCTAACTGCATGCTACGTTGGTGAGATGTGTGAGCGTGGCTACAGGTGCAGTTGGCATGCAGCATCTTGCTGACTGTGATCGTTTCTTCACGTGAGTCGTGCCTCGAGTGTGCATGTTTACTCTCAACACCGTGCGCCAGTGGCATTGACACAGGCTTGCCACGTCCATCGCACGCGCGCATGCATGACCCGCTGCGAGCTGGCGCAAATATGCTATCGTCCGCTGGCTCGTTCGCTGTTCTTGCTGTTCTTGCCGTGCCCAGTGGTTCCCGAAGAGTGCGGTGCAGGCATGCATGCAGTCCTTCTGGTGAATGCAGGGCCTGTGGCGGATAAGACTGAGGCATGCACGGGCAACCCAACGAGAGCTCCCGACAGAGAGATCGAGGTAGACCGAGGCTCACAGTAAAGCAATGATTGTAATGCTGTGTGTGCTATACATGTGTTAGTGTTACACAGTGATAGATCTAGGACCCAGCAGCGCCGAGGCAACAGACTAGGCAACTGTGCTATACATGTGTAACATAAATCAACGGTTGCACACGTCCTGTGATCATGACATAAATCCAAAACTGTGGGGCTATTGTGATCACCTTCTCTCGCTCGTTGACACACCTACCCTGTCCCAATCCGCTCTGCAACTTGAACACTGTGTTGCCTGCGCACAAGTGCCCACACGAAAGGCTGTGAGCTCGTGTGCATGTGAGCATGTGTGCGCATGCATGTCAGCCGGGATAGCGTGGCATGCACAGTCCTGTCTTACTGTGCAGTCCGTATGGTGTGTTTGCCTTTGCAAGTGTTTCAGCACGTGCCAGAGTGCGCTATTGGGCTGCTTGCATTGCTTCAGCTTCTTGCTGCAGCTGCCCACGGCGCCGAATGGCATACACAAGCTGAACCTGAACAGCTTCTGTCACCCACTACGTTTCCTAGAGATGTTCTTACAGTCTATTCACTACTAGTAGTGCTGCTCACAGCACAGCTCGCGGCTTCTACCTCTTTGACAGTGCACAGCACAGCTCGCGGCGTTGTGTGTATGTGTACGCTGACGTTTCTGTCGTTTCTGTCCGTGATGGGTGTGGACCATGCTGGTACGGATGGCGGTATGGTGTGCTGCTTGGTTTGTTTTGGTTGTTTTGTTTCCTGCTGTCTTCCCTCGGCGCTGCTGAGGCCTTGATCTATCACAGTGTAACACAGCTCATTGCTAACCATGCATGAGAGCCGAGGCAACAGACCAGGCAACACACAAACGGACAGACAGGCCACTGCAAGCACCAAAGCTACTCTCCGCACGAGCAAATGCCAGAACGAATGCATGAGAGTGAAGTGTGGGCGCCATGGGCTTTGCAATAGTGTGCTGAAGTTGAATCGAAGTGTGTCACACGCGGTGACATTATCCAACTAGGGTTCTTCGATGCCTGAGGTGCTCGAGGTGCATTGCAATTGACTCACGGTCGGTACGTGTACTGTGCGTACGCGTACGTGACGAGTGTACCATGGCCATTCAAGTTGCCCTCTGGCGCCGTTCAAGTTGCCCTCTGAACATCTTCGTCGATGTTTGTAGAATCAACAATCGCAGTACAAAAACGACCTTAACTTGAAACATGGATGCCTAGAGAAGTGTTTTTATGCAGCCGCCTCAGCTGCAATTCTGCTTGCCTGCACATGGATATCAGTCGGCCGCTGTCCGGACTCGCTGCGCTGCACGTGGGCAGTCACTGTAGGACTTGATCAGAGTAGCCCAGTTCTTAGATATGACATTCCGAAGCAACTGCGTCCACGGATGGGTGCTGACGAGTGCATGTGTGGGAATGTTTCCGCCGGTGCGAACTTCCAGGCCAACGATTTCGCTGGCCTAGGCGCCAACCTTGGCCTGCGATCGACGGGGCCCGCACAAACGTACTGCCTGCTGCCATTGACAGCCATTGTATTAGCAGTGATGGTGTGCTGTGTGTATGGCTGCATATATGTAATGTACATGTGGATCTCGCGTCAGAAACGCTGTACAACATGTTCGCGGCTGCAGTTTACAATTGCTTGGAACTGGATCCCGCCGCACGTTCACGCGAGCTCTGACCATCACGTCTCCCGTCACACGTCTTGGAATTTATTTTGAGGGCATCCATGGATTCGTGCGTGACGCGCAGCAAGTGTGCAGGTGAAAGCGCGCCTTCGCCCCTTGACCATGCCGCGGCCGGGGGTTGCTGGCGGTCACTATGCAGGCAGAGTGCGCCTCACGTCTGTACATGTCGCACCTCTGTCTTGCAGGTCTGCAGAGCTGCAGAGAAGTGCCAAACAAGGTAGGCCTATGCGCTGCAGTTGCTACTGGAGGCTTTGCCACACAACAGGTCAGCTGATTCCATCAACGCGCACCCGGCTGCCCTAGTTGCCTTGCTGTTCGCAGTGTTTCTGGCTGTTGCGGTGGTATATGTAGAGCTGTTTCGGTGGCACCAGCGCCAAGCGGCATTGGTACGCAAGGCACTCCAAGATCCAGGGAATGCATATACCGTGGAGATGGCGTGGATGCTGGCACAGGCGGTACAACGGCCGCCCCGGGCCAGTGCCGGCTCAACTTTAAACAAGCCACACACGCACAGCCAAGTCACGCAGGAGTCGTGGTGGAGTAGAGTGGCGCGCGGCCGGGGTCGTGGCCAGATGAAAGTACGCTGGCTACGCATGTAACATGTTATGTTGTGTCCATGCATCAGCGTCATCGGTTGCGCCGTACGGGACATGTCATTGCAATGGCCTGAAAACAAAAAGAATGCCATGTGCTGGCCAGGCCGATGCGCCCAAAGCAGTTGAATTTACACTTACACCTGACACTACTAAGGGGGGTGGGCACTCAGCCTTCTGGCACTCCCACCATTCACGCGGACACCCGGGACCTATTTGAACAACATTGGGACGTCCATAGGGCATATATACATGCACTGGAGCTGTCTGAAGAGGTTTGGGGAAATCGAGCCGGATTTCCCAATATTGGGACGAGTTTGACGCGAAAAGGGTCCGATCTCCCAATGTTCGTCAAAGACTCCTTTTGAGGATCCCAATCCACTGCGAGTGGTCCCAAAGCACACACAACACCTTAAAATCACTATACTTGCACATCAGTAGGTGATGTGTGGGTGCCACTGTGGTCGGACTGACATAGTGTTGCTTCAAGTTGGTTGGCGGACGTCACGCCGCAGTCAACATGCCGCGTGGCCTCACCCATGAGCAGTACATGCCGCTTCGATCATATTTAAATAATATAGATTCTTCTTATAGTGCTTTGGATGCCCCTTTGTCCGAAGACCATCTGCGGGAGAGTCTGCCTGTTGCCATCAGGCTCGCTATGAACGACCATGGAGCTAACGACCAGGCCATTGAAGACTTCCTTAATTCACTGAGCAAATTACGTGTTGAAGTAAATGTGGTCGAAGGCTGCCACCATGTCTCTCCATTTGACCCCGCTGCCTGGCAGTTTCTTGCACAATATGTCCTCTGTGAGACATGGCGTGAAGAGGTGCCTATCTCTTACTGACGTGACCTAGCATCAGACAATGAACATAACAACAATTCAGATCTGTGTTTCTGCGCCTCGTCTTGTGGGTTCTTCATCGCATCATGCCACGTGGCAGCCCAAGCACACAAGGGACGTCCCCCTTAGGAATTCACCGCCATGTACGCACATGCAACCGATGTGTACCTGTGATCAATAGGACAAATACTGCAGTGTCCGATGCAATTCAGCGTGTCCCATGTTGGCATTCCATATTGTCCGACCAAGCCATCCCATTGTGCACTCCTCACCGGCAGCACCACATTGTTCGGCTTGCCATGACATAGGAGGTGATCTTGAGCTGTATGTCCTGATTGATTGCCAAATATGATAAGCCATAGCTGCCCTCCAAACAAACAGGCACAAACCAACAGTCTCAGACAGAACCGTTTTTGGCCATATCACCACGCAACCTGAAGCATGTCCCTTGTGACAAGTCAGCATGACAACATAGTGAAGTGGCAGTGTGTCAGGTGTAAGCGTGGCCACCTCGTGGTGACCAGAGGTGTACAGAGGAGGTCATGCATTGACTTCACATTGGGCTGGTCAAAACATATCATGCCGAAGGTGTTTTTGAGGCATCTAAAGGTCTCCTAGGCCAATTGGGGGGGCACTGGGAACACTCAGATAGGATTGGGATGAGTCTGGGGTACATTGGGAAAGTAGGGTCCATTTTCCCAATAATCAGGGCAGATTCGGCCTGAAAGTGTCCGATTTCCCAATATTGCAATTTGAGGCAACAGGCAGCTCCAGTGCATGTATATATGCCCTATGGACGTCCCAATGTTGTTGAAATAGGTCCCAGGTGTCCGCGTGAATGGTGGGAGTGCCAGAGGGCTGAGTGCCCACCCCCCTGGTGACTGCTTATACTGTGTTTCAGATTTATGTGTGCCAGCTGCCAGCTGCCTAGGCAGTGCCGACGTTCTCTACAGCTGTTCAGAAACACTTGCTGTTTCGAACTGCTATTTCAAAACATCACAGTACATTCAGTGTGATCAGGGGAAAACTGTGTGTTGTGTGCCGAGGTCCAAGCTGACAACCTGCACCCAAAATTTGCTCAGATGTCAGCATTCTGCGCAGCTTGCAATCGGCTCCATTTATGGTTGCTCGACCCTCAGGCTGATTAGGAGCTGCAGTTGACAGTGCGTTTGCAGGCCAGGGAGTCGTCGTGTTTGCCATGGGTGCGGAGGACAAGCATGAATATGCAATCAAGTTCTTTGTCGCCCGCAGCGCGTTCTGCGCCGAGCGGCAGCTGTACGAGTCGCCCACGCTCGGCTCGTTGATGCCGAGAGTGCATGACATATATGACCCGGAGGAAACGCCTGAGCGGCTGCTGGACCGAAGTGGGCAGCCGCTGCCGCCATGCATCGTGATGGAGCGGGGGGAGAGCCTGAACCATTGGTGTCGGCGCGCCAAGCCAGACGTCTTCCAGGTCACAGCGGTGCGGCCTCCACGTATGCATCATATGCATGACGTACAACCCCTCCCGCACCAAGCGCATGTGAATGGTCTGGCCTAGCTGCCGCTGGGGTGCCATCTTCTACTACCACTAGTCAAGTTAAGCGCTGGCTTGCTTAACATCATGATGGTAGGGCGGTGCCCGTGCTCCTCGTGTGGCGTGCCTGTAATTGCTGCTATGTCTGATAGCCTACTAGTACTGAGTGGAATAGGGATTCATGCGGAAGCCCAACAGCAAGGACAATAGAACATAAGCGATAGGAGCCCAGCAAGGGTCCAGCAACAAGCAGCAACACGCCAGATCCCGCAAGTCAAGTGCAACAATTGATTAGTCGCACACACGCGCACACCACCAGTGTGTTTGTCATAAGCACACAGCACTGATCAGTTTTTGTGGTAGCTGCAACTTGAATGACCTACAAATTCCAGCGTTTGCCTATGCAATAAGCAGAAAAAAGTATGGGGAGCGGCTGCACTATGTCATTGGGTGCGACAAAGCGATTGCTATGATCAATACTGCACACCACCACCATAGCATCCACGCCACACCTATACCTGCTATTTCTGATAAGGTACAGTGCACAAGCATTCTGTAGTTTAAGGGGCAGTGTCCTCAACCCCAATCACATGATCAAGTCGACCGGCATATAGCCTGCATCTTTGCATGCTTGTCTACGCGGGCGGCCATGCATCAATGCGCGGATGGGCACACGTACTAATACTCCAATGCCAAACATGCGGTGCAGGTGCTGGCGCATGTCGCGGCGCGCCTGCTGGACATGCATGAGGCGGGCATGGTGCACCGGGATATCAAGCCGTCGAACATCATGCTCCTACCGCGCGAGAACCGGTGGACGGTCATTGACTTTGGCATCGCGGCTGCTGTGGGCGAGGAGGCGCCCCTGGCTTGCACAGCCGCCTACGCACCGCCAGAAGTGGTGCTGGCGCTGGACGCCGGGGCACGGCTCACTGTGGCGGATCCTGCCACGGATGCATGGGCGCTTGGCGTGGTTGCGTTTGAGCTGCTCACAGGGCGCCCGGCATTTGATGTGCTCTGTGATGGCAAAGCTGTGGTGCGCCCCTCTTGCAGCATGTCCTGCGGTGCCCTTGTCTTGGCACCGCATGCAAAGCAATCGAGAATTCGCAGGAATGACGCTGCAGCAAGCGGCGGAAGCACACCGCGGCTACGCTAATGCGAGCAAGCGGCACTCAGCACGCATAGCGCATGCACATGCATGTCCGCTGCAACAGACAGCATCTGCCGTGCATACATACGCGTGTTGGATGGCTGTAAGCGGCCACAGCATGGGCATCGCGAACGGGTCACACGCACAGCGTCGGCTTGCCAGCGGCAAGAGCATCATGATGAGGAGCGCACGTGTGTGTGGACAGGCCCCGTGTGGCTGCAGGTGATGCAGCAGCTGAGGGGGGAGGGGGAGCTGCCGTGGGAGGGCGAGCGCTTCCGGGCGCACCCCACCGACCGCCGCCGCCTCGGAGTCTTCCGGCAGCCGGTGCTGGCGCTGCTTGCGCGCGCGCCGCAGGAGCGGGCGACCGTTGCCCATTTTTGCATGTCATGCGCGAGGCTCTTCTCCAGTGCGCCACCCCCTCCCGGTGCCTTGAGCTGTGCAGCGCAATGCGCGTGATGATGTCAGCATGTGCACTGTTAGCGCTACTTTTATGGCTGTCTTGCACTCATGGCTGTCTAGTGCTCTGCCACTTTGCGGAGAACATCCCTCACACATCCTCTCTGGCATCGCTTCATGGCATGCTCATCAAGTCGATCTGCTGCAGGCCCTGACTCGCAGGATGGTGCCACCAGCTGAGGAACGTTGAAGAGGTACCACCATTTACCAGAGGTCGACATACACACCTGTATGGTGGCCATCCCGCGCGCTGTGTGGGGGGATGCGCACCGAGGAGGAGCGCGGCAGGGGTGGGGAAGCTGCGGAGGCCGACGAGCTGCAGGAGGTTGGAGGCGACCATGCATGCGACGAGGTTGCTGAGGGTGAAGACGGTGTGGTGCGTCGCGGCATCTGCGGCGACGCCGACGGCCACCCACGCGAGCTGCGCAGGCGACACGCCCGAGCAGCCCGCGGGGTTGCCCTTGGTGTCTACGAACATCCACTCTGGCAGGGTAAGCGGGGTGCTGTGGGCGGTGCACCCTGCAGGGTTTGTGGCAGACAAGACTGAAGCAAGCGCGGGCAACCCAACCAGAGTTTCGACAGACAGGGAGATGGAGGATCACAGCAAGACAATGCTTGTCATGCTGTGTGTGCTGCACATGTGTAGCAGTGCTGCGCACGCTGCATGGCGCAAATCTGTGATGCTGTTGTGATCACTTTCAAGGTCCGTCGTCGACAGACCTACTATTCCATTCCTCTCTGCAGAAATGCGTCGCTTGCCTGCGCACAAGCGGGGCCCGCGTAAACGGGCGCAAGCATCTGTGCTCGGATAGCATGGCACCCTTGTAATACGCTGCTCTGTGTTGCAGCAAGTACCAGAGTACGATGTTGCGCGCCGCTTGCGTTGGAGTTGCTCGACTGCTCGCTGCGCACCGCGATGCGTCGCTGCACCGATCTGAGTGTGACGCCAATGCAGGCGCCCAATGCAGGCGCCCAGGCCCCGCGTCTGGGAGACAGGTGAGAAATGTGACAGAGGCCTGCTCCACACGTGTGCAGAGCAGGCGGGCAAGCAGGCCTCGGGAAGCATGCATGACGTCGCATCACAACAGCAACATGCTCGCTAGCCTGATGAGCTGAAACCTGATTCAAACAAAATTTCGTGCATATCAAACGTTCGTGCATATCAAACTTTCGTGCAACATGCCGGCCACACCCAGCCAGGAGTGAACTGCAGTACATTGCACCGAAGCTTGCCACGGCAGTAGGCTGCATGTGGCGCGAGCTCCAGAGGGCCCATGCATGTCATATGACCTCCTGGGATGCACTGCCGGCACATGTGCGACCTCTCCACCACCCGCTGCCGTGGTGTCACGAGTACGCGCCATGTCCTCGCTGCAGCTCCGCTGCGCCGGCTTGCAGGGCGGGCAGTGCTGCCTAGCCAGACTGTCCCGTTGGACGGTCGACAGGCGGTGTCATGACGCGCTGACACCTCCCGGTCTGCGCAGTGCGCGCGTGCGTGGGCGTGGAATGACTATGATGGGGATGAGTGCATGCATGGAAGAATTGGTCGTACGCAGGGTCCTGACCCTGCAGGCTTCGTACGGTAAAGTGGTATTGGAATGTGCGTGAGGTACATGGCACCTGACGTTTGATATCTTCAGGAACACACCTGTACAACCGGTAATTTTTTTTGTTAGATGCCGCCTATGGTTTCTTGAGCCATCTATGTGGAGCGCTTCATATGGGAATCACATTGGCGGGTATATGAGTGCCACGTGGCACTCTGTGGGTGAGCCATTCGAGGGCAGTCCACGACAGGCGGCCGCTAGCCGCTGCGCCGGGCTGAGGGTTGCGGCTGCTGAGGCAGCAGCCTGCCCCGCGTCTGTGTGTGCTCGCCTGCACCTGCTTCCCCACGTGTGGCCATATGCATGAGATGCCGAGGGGTTTGCGCTCGGACCGCAGTGTTCGGAGGCAGTGCCCACAGCACCAGCTGCAGGTGGCCTGGAGCTAGGGGCCACGGCCGCCGCATGTGGCCGCGGACCTGCGCAACGGCGTGTCGTTCCAGCGCCCATCCGTGCTGCATGCTGTCGTTGCCCCCCCGGCCATTACACTGTAATAGATCAAGGCCGCAGCAGCGCCGATGGAAGAAAGCAGGCAGGCGCTGTGTGTGACACTGTGATAGATCTAGGACCCAGCAGCGCCGAGGCACAGAGCGGTCAGCAGGCAGGCGCTGTGTGACATGCGGACTCCGAGATCTTGGTGACGGCCGTGGGCCCGGGCCTCGCAGGAGCACAGGGTGTGCAACAAGTTGAACACGCTGCAGTCGGTAGCACAGATTCTCATGTACCTGGTACAGACGGGGCGATGCATGGTAGGCAGGTAGTCCTGCAGCTGCGTAAGCCGAGGGTATCACAGGTTGTTCACACTTTCGACGTGCCATAGCGAGCTTCATGGCGAACCGGTAAAACTCCCGCATGCGGCAACTGCATGGTATGCAGCACGCACATGCATGGTATGCATGTGCGTGCTGCAGCGCTGGTCGTCACAAGATTTCACTCGCCGTCTGAAGGCCTTAAACCTTCGCTGCAGCTGAACAGGACCCACTCGTGTACCTCCGACACGCGCAGCTGTACGATGCAATGTGTACCAGTATCATGACGCTTGCATGTGCAGCAACAGTGACGGTACTGCCAACAGAATTCGTGTAAACGTTTTACAATCAGTCAATTGCGCAGGGCTGCTCGTCCACGTGGTCACACCGGTTTCAACCGCGCAGCTCTCACCTGCCTTCATTTATATTGCTACAGCTGCCTAGGCAGACATGAATTGTCGATACGTGGGAAACACGCATAGGTTATGAACTGCAGATGCTGGTCGGCTCGAGGATGGATGCTGGCGGTTGTATGCGTAGAGGTCATCGCAATGCGTGCGGTGCGAACTTCGAATTTACTGCTGCTGCGTGCTGCACCGCACAGTACATGCTGCCACCAATGATCAGCCTGATAAGCCCTAGCCTACGGAAAACGACGAGATTGTGTCCGAGGCATGGCTGTGCACTTTGGATGTCATCGGTCACTTCCTTGCTTGCTACTGGCCTCGCGCGCTCAGGCTGCTGGGTTTGAGCAGAACTGCGTTGAACTCAGTGTAACACGTTGGACGTCATCAGTGGAGAGAAGCTTGTAGCAGTTATCTACAGCTTACCGCTTGGTGGAGGGCCCAGAGCCGGGCTGTACCAGTTGCATGGCAGCCGATGATTCAAGTAGGTTCTCCTACGTATACTCGTACGTGCACCTTGCCCATAGAAAACCCATAACTCGTGCTGTGCATGCAGGCAGGAGCACGCGCCCGATCTTTGCAATACTCAACATTCGGGTATGTGTTACACGGTGATAGATCTAGGACCCAGCAGCGCCGAGGCAACAGACCAGGCAACACGCAAAAAGACAGACAGCCCATCGCAAGTACCAAGGCTACTCTCCGCACGAGCTAATGCCAGAACGATTTCGCTCAAACTTGCGCTGGCATGAAAGCAAACACACACATGCGCATGCACACACACACACACACATACACACACAGACACACACAAACAACGCATGAACCGAGCGCAGCACCGCGCAGTACCACACAGTCCATGCGCACCCCAAACACAGTCAGCACGCTCCAGGCCCACTGGCGGGCGCCTACCCGACACCATCAGGCTACACGGGCGCGCAGCCGCGCGCTACGGCCATCTCCGAAGCCGCGAGGCACCGGTCCCAGGGGCCGCAGCCACAGCCAGCCAGGCTGTACGAGCGGTGGCCGGGAAGGGGGGCAGAGGAGAAATGGCGGTCGTGCGCGGGCAGGAGGGAAGAGGGAGGGAGGAGGAGGGACGGGGGGGGGGGGCGGGGGATCAGAGCTCAACGGGCAGAGGCGGGGGGAGGCCACGACGCAAGCCTATGCGCGATGGCCCGTCAGCGCCGGCAGGCCGTCCGTGGGGACAGGAAGGCCCGCCAGCAGCGCGCGCCCGACGAGTCTAGCGCGGAGGGGCGCGGCCGCCCGGGCTTGTCGCGCCAGCGCTCGGCACAATGTTGTGGACAGGTCGCGCATGGCATTCAGCAGAAAAGTGCGTTTGGACACCGCGCCGTGCCCCGCCGCTATCTCCGCGATTGTCTGGAGGAAGCGGTACGCATCCCGCCCAACCCTGCCATACGTCTCATGCACGAGCGGGATGAACTGGGCGGCACCTGTGATGGCATTCGGGTATGTGTCCAGCGCCACTGATCTGGCAGATAGCCTTCACCAAGGTGCTCTGGATATCGTGATAGAGAGTCACTTGGACCTGACAGGCTTTTTCCCCACCTTCCCAGACTGTTGTCGTTTTTGCTGTGGGTACGGAGGACAAGCATGCATATGCTATCAAGTTCTTTGTCGCCCGCAGCGCGTTCTGCGCCGAGCGGCAGCTGTACGAGTCGCCCACGCTCGGCCCGCTGATGCCGAGGGTGCATGACATATATGACCCAGAGGAAACACCTGAGCGGCTGCTGGACCGAAATGGCCAACCGCTGCCGCCATGCATCGTGATGGAGCGGGGAGAGAGCCTGAACCACTGGTCACGCCGCGCCAAGCCAGATATCTTCCAGGCCATCGGGGTGCGGCCTCAACCGGCAGAGCCTGACAGATTTACATTTACAAACCAGTTACAAACCACTCTGCGCTAAGCGCATAGAAATTGTATATCTCAGCTGGGGTGCCAGGTCTCACTGCAAGGATTCAGCTGACTCCTGCATGCTTGAGTGCAGCATGGTAGGGGGCACCACAGTGGTCCTCATGCTGCCTGTCATGTCTGATACTGCACTATACATACGCCAACAGAATCAGAGATACGCAGCACGGTGGATCAACTCCACTACCCAACTGACATCGCCTTTGTCTTGATCAATTGAACCCTTGCATGCATGCTTGTCAACGTGGGCGGTCGCAGCTGCGCGCAGATTGCCATCGGTAACTGGCCATATGGGCACACAAATGTTGCATGCGCAGGTGCTGGCACATGCGGCGGTGCGGCTGCGCGACATGCATGGCTCTGGCTACGTGCACCGGGACATCAAGCCCTCCAACATCATGCTGCTGCCGCGCGAGAACCGGTGGACAGTCATCGACTTTGGCATCGCGGCCGCTGCGGGCGAGGAGGCGCCCCTGGCTTGCACAGCCGCCTACGCACCGCCAGAGGTGGTGCAAGCGCTGGACGCCGGGGCGAGGAGCATGGTGGCGGACACTGCCATGGATGCATGGGCACTTGGTGTCGTTGCGTTTGAGCTGCTCACAGGGCGCCCGACATTTGATGTGCTCTGTGATGGCAAAGCTGTGGTGCGGCCCTCTTGCAGCACGATCTGCTGCTGCGCTCGCCAGCACAACGCACCAAGAAGCCGTGCATTGGCAGGAATAGACCTCTCTGCAGCAGCAGGCGGATGCGCATACCCCCCTGGCTACGCTACTGTCAGCATGTGGCACGCAGCACACATAGCGTATGTGCGTTTGTGTATGTTTGCTGCAACTGACTGCTTCTGCCGTGCATACACGCGCGTGATTGATGGCTATGGCCAGCCGCAGGATGGACAGCAGGAAGGTGTGTAAGGACACTGTATGGCATACAGCGTTTGCTTTCCAGCGGCAAGACCATGGGGAGCACACGTGCGTGAACAAGTCTGCGGTGGCTGCAGGTGATGCAGCAGCTGAGGGGGGAGGGGGAGCTGCCATGGGAGGGCGAGCGCTTCCGGGCGCACCCCACCGACCGCCGCCGCCTCGGAGTCTTCAGGCAGCCGGTGCTGGCGCTGCTCGCGCGCGCGCCGCAGCAGCGGGCGACCATTGCCCAATTTTGCAGTTCATGCGCGAGGCTCTTCTCCAGTGCGCCACCCCCTCCCGGTCCCTTGATCTGTGCGGAGCTGTGCACACACGCGTGATGATGCCAGCAAGTGCACTGTCAGCGCTACTATCATGGCTGTCTTGCACTCATGGCTGTCTAGTGCATTGCCACTTTGCGGGGAACATCCCTCACACATCCTCTCTGAAACCGCTTCATGGCATGCTCATAAAGTCGATCTGCTGCAGGCCCTGACTCGCAGGATGGTGCCACCAGCTGAGGAACGTTGCAGAGGTCGACGTACCTACTCTGACGGATCCACAGAGTGGCTATGGGACCGCTCTGCTTGGTCGGGAGTTTTGGTCGGGCTTCACACCATGCTGTGGCCACCAGCATGATGGCCATCATCGCAGCGCCCCCAAATGAGAGGCTGGGTGTTGAATGTGGCACCGTTGTGCGGTTGTGTTTCATGCAATCAGTGCGCCATTATCTTGCGTGACCAACAGATGAATAAGGCAAACCGCTTGGCAGGAGCAGGCGTGAGGTACATCAGCAAGGCAGAGCAGATGAACAGGAGCACTGCTCATGGTGTGTGCTGCCTGGTCATAGTTCACAGAAAGTGCTGTATACACGTAGGAGCGAGCGTGAGTTGACACTGTACACATGGAGGCATTGCGGGTGCTCCCCAAGGAGACCAGTGGTATAGGCATTCTGGGACATGGCAGTTGAGGTACACACAGATTGACCAGTGCAATCATTGCTCTGTGAATGGCCTGTCGCATACACAATCGGTTTGAAAATTCAAGAGGCACTCTGGATGGACTCGTGCATGATTTTGATCCCAAACTGAGCAGGACAACGGTGAGTGTGCACCTCAAATGTAACATGCGCTCTATCATATGCCAGCGATTCACAGCTGGCACCATGTATGAGAGCAAGCATAGCCGGCGTTTTCTCTTCCAGATCTTGGCGATTGGGAAGCACAAACAGTATGCCCACCTGGCCCACGCCGACACAGCACGACCGTGGCGACACGGCGAGCGCGCACGCGGCACCGGATTCGCACTCGCCGGTGCGACCGGTGGTGATCGCATATACCGCGTTCTGCCGATGAACTCGGGTATGTTGTGTGGACAGCCTGTGCCGCTGCAAAGGTTCAGGAGCGAGCACTACGATTGGGACTAGTGCCCGACAGCCGCTCTGCCTGCTCAGCTCTCTGCACCATGCAGCCGCTGCATGGCCATGCTGTGAGCTCACAGGTGTGCTGTGCACCGGGCTGCCCGGGTCATGTGACGGCTACTCCGATTGCCCCTTCTTGAAGGGTGTGACGCTCGAGGTGTCCACGAAGGCCCACACGCGGCTCAGCTCCTTGCGCGACGCCGCCAGCGCCGCGACCGCGGTCAGCGTCATCGGGCAGAGGTACAGCAGCGCCGGCTGGCCCATGCCCGTCACCGCGTTTGCCGCAAATGCGGCCACCAGGCCCCCCCCATACGCGACCATCACCGCGTTGAAGTACCGCCGCTGCTGCAGCACCGCGTCCGTCGGCGGCGTGTGCGGCAGCGCCTCCCCCCCGGCCCCCGCCACGGCCGCGGTCTGCCGCGCATCATCCGCGTCGGCAACCTCGTCGTACGCCTTGTCTGCCGCAGCGGCGGCCGCGTCGCCCGCGTCCATCTGGTCAGCGCCCGGGGGCAGCGCGGCGATCGCGTCGTCGATGGCGCCGATGGCCGCGTCGGCGCGGGGGCGGAGGTCCACAGCACGCGACGCGTCATAGCGCAGCGCGAGGCCGGCGAGGAGGCCCGGCACGACGATGTCGCCGAGGCCGAGCAGCGAGAAGGGGAAGGCGCCGATGTCGGTGGCGGCGGAGACGCGCGGGAAGAGCAGGCGCGTCGGCGCGGAGATGGCTGAGGAGGTGGCAACTGTCAGCATCACGTTGTCGCCGACCACGGCCGGGCTGCCAAACACCCAAAACACGTCGTACACCAGCAGCCCTGCACGCGGCGCCTGTGACCGCACAGCTACACGCTTGTGGGGTGCGGTGACTGTGCATGGTCGGGTGTGGGCAGGCACGTTCGCACGGCAAGCGCACGCTGTGGGATGGATCGTGCATGCTGCGCAGCGTGCTGTGCGGCACTGAATGGTGCATGTGTATGCTGGATGGCGTTGGTTTATTGAGACTGTGTCGGCGAGAGCGGAGTGCGAGAGATTGGGCGATCGCATGTGAGGAGGCGCCGTCCAGACGCATGCAAGCATGCATGAGGGGTGGCTGCACGCTACGCGGCACGCGGGGGGTGTGCGCACCGAGGAGGAGCACGGCAGCGGTGCGGAAGCTGCGGAGGCCGACGAGCTGCAGGAGGTCGGAGGCGACCATGCATGCGACGAGGTTGCTGAGGGTGAAGACGGTGTGGTGCGTCGCGGCATCTGCGGCGGCCCCGGCCACGCCGATCGCCACCCCCGCGAGCTGCGCAGGCGACACCCCCGAGCGGCCTGCGGGGTTGCCCTCGGCGTCCACGAACATCCAGTCTGGCAGGGTGAGAGGGATGCTCTGCGCGGCGAGGCCTGGGACGGCCTGCACGCATGCATGCGGGTGCTGCGGGCTGCGGCAGAGGTGACGGCCGCACGGCTGGTCCCGTAGGGGAACCCTGGGTACTGTGGCTGCAGCGGTGGATGGATCGCGGGTAGCTCCAGTGCTGCTGAAGGCCAGCGTGGGCGTGGACGGTGTGACTATGACAGTGGGGAGGGGGTGGGCATAGGTGCAGCCGTGTACGATGGCGGGTGAACACGGTGGCGGTGAGAGGGGGGAGGAAAGCTTAAAGGGGGCGGGTGAGGCGACGGGCGATGGGACATGACATACTGAATTGTTGCCAATCACCGACCCCCTGAACTTTGATGTTTTGGCTGAGCATCCCCAGAATACAGCAGCTGTGACGTACATGTTCACAAGCGATTGACCGACAAGGCGGTCCATGAACTTGCAAGGATGGCGTAGTGTCGTAGCTTGGCATTGCGGCAGAGCAACTTAAGCGGCAGGTATTGGCAGCTGGAGGGGGCGCAGCGCACCTGGAGGAGGCAGGTGGCGCCGGAGGAAAGGGCGAAGGAGCCGAGGAGGAAGAAGTAGCCGTCGATGAAGGTCTGCACCGAGAGATCCGGAAAGAACTTGAGGAGCAGGTACAGCCCGAAGAGCGATACCGATGCTGCCGCGGGCGCGAGCACACCCTGCACAGTGCGCATGAAGTTCTTACTGTGTCTGCAGTGGTGCTGGCGGGAAGCTGCAAGCCCGGTGCAAGCATGAGCAAGGCAGGCCTGCACACTGTCCAGCTGAGGCCCAGTGATGCAGAGTGCGACGAGCGGAGAAGGCCTGTAGGATACATAAGTGCGGTGGACACGTGTGGATGGTACTGTGGTGCCTCGGAGGATGTGGGTTCTGCTGTTGCTGCATGTGAGAGTGTCCCTGAAGTCGGTGCACAAGGTCAAGAATTGCATGCGCGAGCATTGAGTCAGCTGAATGTCGCTGTGCCAGACACACTCATGATTATGGTGAGAATGTGCGTCTGTGCAGAATTCGGGCGGGATGGCCCGGGATGCACTGGCCAGGCTGCAAACACCATCACCTGCATCCCAGCAGCGGCACGGAACAATGCTGCAGCGAAGCGGCCAGACGACCTTACCTCTTTAATTGAAATCTGCTGCCGCAAGTCTGTGGTGAGAGCCTTGTGCGATCCGATGTAAATCGTTGTTATGGCCAGTGCTACGAAGTACACCAGTGGTGCATTGGACTGCTCCTGAGCCCAGGGCAAAGTGCCCACGCCCAAAATGAGCGCTAGAATGGCATGCGAGCGCTGTGCATCAGCGGAGTCAAGCCAGTTCCAGCGCTCAGGTGGCGGAGGATCGCCTGGCGCACTGGGCGCAGAGCTGCGTGGCTCAACGACCTCGGCGTCTTTGCTGGCAGTACATCGGCACTGCAGCTTCTGTGGTCGCCTGCATGCAGATCCACGTAATACTCAAGAAATCTATTAAGTAGAACCCAGCTGCACACTGAGTTGCATCGCCGAGCGACTCGACGATCGGCCGCGAGGCCCTCCACGGACTGCTCCAATGGTACAACGAATCGCATACGCGCACGCAGTCCCAGGATGATCTTCTTCGAGAGCTAATCATACACAGAATTGTAGACAAGCTGCCCTTCAGGTTGCGCATGGACGGGCCGTGGTCATGCGCACCGTAACAAGGGGCTCCCGCACGCGGTCGGTTGGGCAAACAGGCGCCGTAGCAAGCGCATACTGACTGAGAAACGATGCAGCTGCTAGAAACATAGACTCATTTTAATTGTGCAGTTGTTGTATATTCCAACACGAGAGCGCAGAACGGCAAGGTGGACAACAGCAAACACAACGCTCCCCTTCTGCGATAACTGACAATTTTATGCTACAACGAGGCAAGTACATACCACGGCCGTGCACGGTAACACAATTTCAAACCATCGGAATCATTATGGCCCGAACGTCCAGCCAAAGAGGCACAGTACAGCGTGTGTCTTAGGTGCAGCCTATGCATGCACGGTCACAGGTTGCGGTTGTCGACAGCTGTCCCCGACGCTCGCCATTGACACCACGGAGCCATGGAGTATAACACGCCCCGCCGTAGAAGACCAAATAGGAGGAATTTCATTCGCGCAAGCATAAATTTCCACCTTCAGGATCACATGTACGTGTGTTCACCCCTCTGCTGCCCTCACAGCTAGCACACACCACGGTGCACCGGGATCCACATGCGGACTCATGCATGGCAGTTTTAGCCCTGCAACATTCTGATGCACGTTGCGATGACGTCAGTCAGACAGCGGAATGGCTCAATTGAGGAGCAGAAACACCTGCGCTTGCTCTATTGCTGTATAAATCCCCACACCACATGCATGCACGGGCAGCGCTCCCGCAGGGCCGGGCACGGCACGGCCACGGCGGCCGCCGCGAAGCAGATCCTGTCACGCGTCAGGTGGCGGCAAGCACAGCCCAAGCTGCGCCATCGTCCACTTGACCTCCGCCACCGTCTCCTCTACCTCGTCCCGGTCCATGGCGCCATCTGCATCCGCATCACCATCCCCCGGAGTGTCGATCTGCTCCTGCCATGGGCAGCCTGCCTCCAGCACTGCA
>JALKAD010000179.1:1407335-1423314 GCA_024500015.1 Ulva compressa
GGGCAGCGCGGCTGTTGTTGAGGCAGTGCCGCACTGCAAGGCAGTCGGGGTCGGCCTCGTCGACGAGCCGCGCCAGCGTCGGCGCCGCAACCCTGCACGCGCCCCCTCCCGGTCATCACAGCACACCAAGCCACAAGCGCACGGCCGCTGCTGCTTGGTATCCAGAGACGCGCGCACACGTACGAGCGGGCGAGCATCCGGGCATAAAGCCGGCGACCTATCTATAGCTCAACGACATGCATGCCACAGCGCTCACAACAACACGAATGCGTGCTCGGCCTCGGCCGCCCGGCAAGCGCACACTCCACCACCGTATCCCACACCTGATCTCACAGAAGCGCGTGCATCACAGCACACAACGCGGTAGCAAGCATGCCAGCAGAGTTCTGCACACAGTCGCGCCCGAACGATAACACAGTGGCGTGCCGGCATGCATGGCCACATGCGCAATCACGCAGCATGCACAGCACGCACCGCATAGCTGCGGCCTCGCGCAGGTCGCCCTCGTCGGGCTCCTCCGTGTCCGGGTGCCGCTCGGGCAGCCACGACGGAGGCAGGCGCTCCGCCACAAAGGCGGTGGCCAGTGCGTCTGCAGCGCGGTCGGCAGGCCCGCCATGCAGGCACGGCGCGAGCTGCCCCATCAGAGCGTCCAGCGTCGACGCGAGCTCTCGCCGCAGCGGCCGGAGCTCTGCGCCGCTGAGCTGGCAGTCGCTGGCCGGGAAGCGCCGGTGGTCGAGCGGCTCTACAGCGCCATTGGATTGTGCACCGGAGGGGGAGTCTATGCGGGAAGGCGCCAAGCGGTTGCGGTGGATGAGGCCGCAGAAATGGTACAGTGCCGGGGGGACTGCGAGGCGCGCGGCAAAGCAGTGCTTCCGAAGGTCATCCATGCCCTCCTGTGCACCATCACCATTTTTCATGCGGATGTTGTCAAATCGTGCTTCCATGTGGAACAGATTTGCAAATAACGCAGCAAAATGTAGCGGAAAGTAATAGCTTGTTTTGCACGAGCAACGGCGACAAACGGTTCATACGCAAACTTATGGTCTAGCAATGCATGCGGTGTGGCGCACCTGCAGAGAGGCTTCCAGAAGGTCGGCCCAGGAGCGGCGGTAGTCGGCAGAGACGGTGAGGTGCAGGGAGGGCGCGCCTGGCAGCGCCTCGGCCTGATGGATGGTGCCGCGCGGCAGGTAGAGCAGGTCGCCCGGCGCGAGCACGACGTCCAACATGCATGCGCCGACCTCGGACTCGACAAAGTCGCGGCTGGAGTAGCGCGGCAGCGCGTGGCCGGGTAGGGGCGCGTACACGCGCCAGCGCTTGCGGCCCTCGGCTTGCAGCACGTACACATCCACGTCATCAAAGTGCGGCGCGAAACCCTGCACACTGCGTCCCAGCTGTAACGGCGCGGCTGTGGGGGAGCGGCTGTAATTGTGCGGCTGTGGGGGTGGAGGGGCGGAGAGGAGGGTGGGAGAGAAGCGTGGTGGCATGCGGCTAGCGCAGTGTGAGGGAAGTCCATGGCAGCTGTGCTTGCATCTGACATCTGCATCTGCCGGCCAGCCATGGCGTGCTGTGCTACGCTGCCGAATCAGCAGAATACACCTGGAGTGGTGACGTGTTGAGCATGCATGCGCACACTCAGCACATGTGCAAGTGTACAGCTGGAAGCATACTCGCTGAACACCATGACAAACTTCTCGATATTATGTGCGCACGAAACGTCCGACTATTGTTAAATAATTTTATGTCGGCAGCGGATCGGGAGCGAGAGGAGGGGCACCTGGGAGGAGGGGGGGGTGAGGTAGGCGTTGCAGCCGAGCGGGCACTGCAGGAGCTCCTCCAGCGGCGCCAGCAGCCGCGCCACGCTGCCGACCCAGCGCTGCGGGTGCAGCAGCCGCACGCTGGCGCCGGCCGCGTAGCGCTTGCGCACGACTGCCACGTCCGCCACCTCCGGCTCTGCACCCTGCAGTCGCCGCACACCCCTCAGCCACCGTGCGCTGTGACAGCTGCTGCACCTCGAGCCTGACGCCATGCACCCTGCTGATGGTCCCATGCATGCCTGCTCAAATCAAAGTCCCAGCATGCGTTCGTCCTCCGAGGTGGGAAACCAGTCTATGTGTAAAGCATGCGTGCAAGCAGGCCCGTGCGTTGCGCCTGCTCGCGAAGACAAGCACGCTTGATGCACGGTCACCTGGACTTCCACAGTCAATACATGCTGCGCATGCGCATCGACATCAACAAACGGCAACATGCATGCAGAGCAGCACGCACCTCCGGCGGCTCGGCGGCACCGTTGAAGTTGAATGTCTGGCGCAGGTGCTCCGCCGTGAACACTGCAACGTCGACGTTGACGCCGTACTGCAGCTGCTGCGCCTTCAGAAGCTTCCAGATGTCCGCGGACGGCAGCAGGCCGTCGTGGTAGTGCGGGCACTGCGGCCGCTGCACCAGCAGCGCGGCTTGCTCACGTACCGTCTCGGCAAAGTGGGCGGGGGAGCAGGGCGCAAGCAGGGAGCGCAGCACTGCCTCGGGCCGGTTTGTCGCCACCGCCTGTAGCCACTGAGCATGGTGACATGTTATGTCATGACACCACACGGAGCATGCGTGGCGCACGGCGTAGCATCACGGCCATGTTGCACTGTGCCTAAGGAGCCTCGATGTGCTGGTGACCGGGCAGTGTGATATGGCCCACGGTCGTCCATAGTTGCGCAAACTGAGGATGACTTGGCAATGGCGGCAGATGCGAGAAAGAGCTAGTTCCATTGTCTGTGGCCGCCGTTGGCTGGGTTGCTGCAAGTTGAATAGGGAATGCCTGGTATCTCCTCTCTGAGCATCTGAGATATGCTCACGTCTAGGTAGTGCCACAAGAGGGCTCCCAGGCTGCTCTGGCCCAAGCAAGCCAGCTACTACCAGATGACCGGCACAGACCAGGCTGGTGGATGAGCTATCATACGCTCAGTTCTCACTGTGCAGCAACATAAGTGAGTGTTGGTTGCTGAGCGCAATGCACTTGACCCGCAGAAGGCAGCCTCTGATGCTGAAAGTGTTGTCAGGGCGAGGCACAGCAGTCATGACTTCCACGGTGTAAATCTGGCAGGCAGTCCCACACGCATGTATAGGAGTTGCACCTCTTTCAGCGGGGTCACGGAGGTTTCGGATCGATCGTCGACGAGGGTGTCAGCCCGAAAGGCAGCCAGGTATGCAGCCTCCCCATTAGCCTGAAGGGAAGCCACAGGCACAAGTAGCCGTGGAGGGCCTGCACCGGCGCTGGCGAGCCCATTTTTCCCTTGCGCCTCTTTTGATTCGTTGTCAGCTCGCCTGCGCTTCTTGCTTGATTCCGAGTTCCCCCGACCCTGCAAGTGCAAGCTACGAGATGATTCATGAACTGCAACCACTGCGCAAGCCCGGAGTAGGGGACAGCACAGCGAAAAGGCTCAGCACATTTATTGAATGCTTGAAACATCTCGTGATAACGATCTGCCTGTGCAGACGCCAGCTGTTACTCGCTCCTTACAGATGAGCATCATTGTCCCTGGCCACTGACACCATCGCTGTTGTCATCTCAGCACGTGCAGAGGATAGGCTGTGCACACAGCAGCGAATTCATTGTTTATCGTAGCATTGTGTTTGTGTACACGCGTAAGGGGCCTCTGGTGGGGATGGTTCATAGTTAATTCACTGATCGGGTGTTGCCACTTCTCCCAAAGCACGGCGCGAATGGTTAAACTGTGATCAAACTGTGGCTTGAAAGCGAAACAAATGTGAGTGGCATGGTAAATAAATTGGCCCGCGTGCCATTCTGAATGCAGAGTCGAAGCGAATGTGCGCAGCCGCGACGCCGTCGCGCTTGCCAGTGTTGACAACGGCGTGGGAGGCTCAAGAGTGATCACGGTTGCTATCATGCGCAGCTAGCCACCAACACGTCTTATACCTATGTTCCGGATGCCGTAAGCACTCTGCAGGGAGGACCATCAAGCTGGGCTCGCAAATGAACAGCATCGCCGATTTCGGGACAACACTCACTGCTGAGAGTCGGTACCCGCGCGCACCTTCAAGTCACCACCGGAACTAACTGTGTATCCGAGAGCAGACGCGACTGCCTGCAGGCACTCCCATGGAGCGGTCCCACTCTTGCTTCCACCACACTCGCGACCGAGTTGCGAAAGGAGATTCCACTCTACGTCGTTCAGATAAAACGATGACATGTTGCAATATCAGTTTATCCAGGCACATAATTCATTCCACGACTCTGCCTGAGAGCTGTAGTGCGCGGAGCTCGAGACACGCAATTGCCAATTGTTCGAGCTCGTGCAGAGATCGATAGGGCCAGTGCTGAATTCCAAGTGTCAAGTCGTCGTGAAGAGGCCACAAGCAAGAATAAAATTATGCGATGATCTGTACCGGTCATGCGTGAACATAGATCTATTACACACGATTCTCTCTGCTGCATGAAGTGCTGTGACATGTGCACTCAAGCCACTCTCGTCGAGGCGGTTGTTCTTCTGTGGATGGAGATCTTTGCGTCATGAGTCATGGTGAAATCTAACAGGTAGCGAGTAACGGTGCATACAGGTACCACCATTCTCTGATGGGGTTTGAGATGCAAAAAACTGGATGGCCCAAACCGTCCAAGTTGCCACAAGCTCAAGTATGCCTGAATCGTCAGCAAGGGGTTGAAGGCCAAACCCCCCCTTTGAACATTTGAAACCGCAATAACCACTAGATTGACATAGTGAACCAATCGTATACGGGACCGACCAACCACACATGCGCTGGGGGTTTTGTGCTGACAATCTCTTGGTGCGCATCATCCTATTGCTGCGTTGCACATTGCACCTAATTTCTTCTCCCGCGACTGCTCTCAGGGGTGCACTGGCCGATGCCAGTCCGGGGATTGCGCGAAACACTTTCTGTATATGTGCGATGTGATGATGCAATATCAGCATGTACGGGTTCTGGAGTTGGGCCAGGCAGGGGGGGAGGTGTTGACCAGGACAGCTCAGCGCTGCGTGTATGGTCCGGACTGGATCTAAGCAGCCATGCCGCATTGCAACAGAGCTGTTGACACGATTCAAATCTTCACAACATCGCAAGCTCAAATGGAGCCACCCTTGCATCCTGCCAACACAGGGCCATGCCGCTGGGGCAGGGCCAAGTAGACCTCAGCCTTTTTGCTACTCACACCCACTGGCATGCCGGTGTTGCATGAAGACACGGCTGCCTGCGTGGGGGATGTTCACTCACCACCACGCCACCAACACTCTCAAGAGCCCAAAAGGCAGTGCTACATCGTATGCAGTATCTCGAGGTAGGAGTAGGAGCAATCAGCATGTAGTATCTCGAGATAGGAGTAGGAGCAATCAGCATGTAGTATCTCGAGGTAGGAGTAGGAGCAATCAGCATGTAGTATCTCGAGGTAGGAGTAGGAGCAATCAGCATCCCCTCCGCATGAAGCACCTGCTGTCAAGTGTACAGGTGACACAGAGGCCACACTGTCGTGGCCTGCAGAGGCCCTACTTCTAGCCAGCTTGGCACTGCAGCAGCTTCCGAAGCCCCGTGTAAGATTCACATGCACCAGGCTGGCGTGCCCGGGGACTCTGCCAGTGGCCAGGCCCGAGCAGTGCACCCAGCCACCAGGGCCCGTGCATGCCAGCTGCTTACTCAGCCACCAGCCAGACTCTGGATATGCCAACGCAGCAATGAGCGGACACTGCAGGATTGCGACAGGCCCTGCGGGGCGGGCTGGCCTCCAGCGCAGCCATCGCCTCCAAGGAGGGCTGCAGCAGGGCGGAGTGTCACATCAGGGTCCAAACAGCTCAGCAAGGTACAGTGGCGAAGCTGGGCAGAGTGGCGCTGCGTGGCACAGTGGCACAGCGAGGCAGAGTGGCGCAGCATGGCAGAGTGGCGAAGCATGGCAGAATGGCGCAGCCCCCGCAAGGTTTGAATCGTTTCCAAGCTTGGCTGGCCGGTGCCAAAGCTACAGGGCCAGAGCGGCGCACGTGCTGCATCGCATCGGCCCCCGAACGCAGCCCCGGCAGCTCTCGAGAGTCGCCTCCAGCCACGACCGGAGGAACAGACGGTTCACGTGCACCCAGGCTCGTGCCACGGGCGGCACTGCGGCTGAGCATGGAGATGGCAGCGCCTGCAGCGCGGGCGCAGCAGTGCTCGGGGTGGACAGCGGTCGGCAGAGAGCCGTTGGCGGGCAGCTGCCCACGCATTGCGGCGCCTACGCCTGCAACGCCTCTCGCTTGCAGATGCGCAGGAACACGTGCCGGAGCAGGGGCTCATTCGCGAGAGTCCTATGAGGCCGAGAACCACCGGGAGGTCCCAGACAAGTGTTCTTCTCGCCTTGAGCATTCTGTTTGTCTCCTGCAGGAAGCCAGGGGTGCTGTGCAAGAAGCACGCAAGCACCATTCGCTGGCACTTTGGCGCTGGCTGTGTTTTAGCGAATGGGCACGGCCGCCACCACGACTCTGCTTGTGAGATGCTGGTGGAGTACCTGCAGCATGCAGGCACGGTGTCAGCAGGCCGGCAGGCAGGGAGCGTTGCATGGTCAAGGCTGTGCGTCATGCGGGACGCGGCGGGAGACGCTGACCCAAAACACCAAAACATGTGGCAAGCCTCTTCAGGCGGCAGGACAGATGCAGGCGGCCGACCTGCATGAACCATTCTGTGCAAAACGGTGGGCGACACGGTGTTCCACTGCTGTTCGACGTATGAAGCCACAGTGCCTCGATCTGAAAAATACAGACGAACCAGCCTCCAGCGGCACACCTGGAACGCCGCCGCAAAGACATGGTGACAGCTCTCATTCGGAGCCCATGGCCAACAGAACGGCCAGTTTCGGAGCCCCTCTCAGTCCAAGAGGTTTGCTGGCACTCCCGGGCCAAGCCTGAACATCGCCCACAGGTGTGGCGCCCACAAACGCCATGCTGCTGAGGCTGGCAGGCCGTGCGAAGTTGACGGGGATTCCGTCAACGCTGGCAGGCGCGTTGGTGCCTCAGTGCTGTCTTACGCTGGCAGGCCGTGCGAGCAAGCTGACGGGGATCTGCTGTGGCGCGACGGCCTAGACCACGGTGCCGGCGACGATGGGGGCGACGGCTGTGGCGGCCGGGGGCGGGTCGCGAGTGGGGCCGCGCTCACGCGCGGCCAGGTCGTCGGCCGAGAGCAGCGCCTTGCCGATGGTGGCCGGCGCGAGCGGCTGCGCCATGGAGCGCATGAACTCCCTCGCGATGTGCACCTGCACCACGCAGCGGCGGGGTGGTCAGACGCGGGCGCAGCCCGGTGCTTGGTCGTGCATGGGCACCTGGCTGTGTATGTGCACAAGCGCTGAACTGCCGGCGGTGTGTGAGTCGGGGATGTTGGCAGAGCCTGGCGATGTTGGCAGTGAGACTGGTAAAGCCGCGTCGGTAATGCACAGTGTGCGACACAGCAATGCTCTGCATATCAGGCACTGCAGGCGCAGAGTGATGTCTCTCTGTCACGAGAGTGTTGAGGTCTGAGAATGCCTGCCTCACAGAGTTCTACTCCACAGCATGGCAGAGCAGTAGGCTGGGAGAGTGCATTCGCAGTGGCCACAGGGGGTGGCCGGGGGAGGTGGCGAGGGGAGGGGGGCGCACGAGCATGTCGGTGGAGAGGTCGAGGTGGGCGTTGCTGAGGTGCGTGGTGATCCACTTGGGCAGCTTGTCGCGCTTGTCGTGGCGCTGGTAGCGCTTGTCTGCAAACACCATCATGCCGTAGTCCGCCTTGGAGCGGATGACGCGCCCCACACACTGCGACGCCTGCATGTGACCATGCCCGATTGCACAGACTGCACAGCAACTGCCCTGGCATAAAGCCGCAGCGCGGGCACGTTGCACTGCCTGTGGCTGGAGCGCACAGGATGATGCCTTGAGCCGATGTGGCGCAAGCCTTGGGTGCAGCAGTGCAGCGTTGCTGGTGCCGCAAGGCTCCCAAAAGAGTGGTCGATGCAACCGATGCATGAGGAGGACGCAAGGAAGGGTGTTGCGGGGGGGCACCGTACGAATTCGACATGTCGCAGCAGGGCTTGCTCAAAAGAGCAGATGGCTGGCTCAAGGGGGCGGAGAGGGGGGGCACAAGGGCACGGCAGCAGGAAGGGGGGCGGCACCTGGCGGACGGCGTCGAAGGCGAGGAAGTCGGAGTCTTTGATCTGGAAGGTCTGCTGCAGGTACTCGAGGCGTGCCTGAAGGATGCGGCTGAGCGTGTACTGGTACGGCACCCCCATCATCACCACCGCCCTGCGCACCACAAACTCCCCTCAGCATGCGGTTGCGCAGCCCGGAGGACAGAGCCATGGCAACGGTCAACAAAACACAGACCGTCGACAGTCGCACTGCACGCCTGCTGTGGCATGTCCAGGGCTGCGATTGTGAGCGCCGCATACAGGCAAGGTTAAGAGCTGCCTGACGCGGACCACAGCAACGGAACTGCATCTAGTTGGCCGGTGGTGATGCCTGACTGGCCTGTGGCACTGACAAACGCAACGGCTACCTGCATGCACACAGTGGGGGGCAGCAGGGTGCATGCCGCCACCGTGCATGGTACCTCATGCATGCACTCTGTAGCAGCATTGCCCGCAACTGCTGCAGAGCATGCATGGGGAAGGGGGGCCGCACCGGCCGTAGTGGCGGTCAAAGTCGATGCCCTCGGCGACCTTGCCGCGGGCCACAGAGAAGAACATGCCGCCGCGGCCGCAGTCGCACGCACGCCGGAAGTTGTCCAGCGCCAGCGTTGTCTCCACCACATCCTGCACGTGCAGCACGAGTCGCGACAGTTGGTTCAACTGGGAGCGGGCTGCCCTGGCAGTTGATCCATCCAGCTGTTTCCTTGAGCAGCATGAGCTGCTGTGCTTTGGTCGATCACAGACACGCGTGCCCCAGCATAACAACTTGGCCGCCGGCGCATTAGACGACTGCGCTGGCAGCATCGCCTGCTGCACCACAGGCGCGCACGGCACAGCGCAGCGGGGCACATCGCAGCGGGGCACGGCACAGCAGAGCGGCGTGCCTGCGTCTCGATGAAGATGAGTTTGTTGGCCATGATGTCGTCGAGGACGCCCATGCCGTGCCAGGCGTTGACAGCGCGGTCCATGTAGAGGTACGACACGAAGAAGCAGACGACGCCGTCGGGCACCACCTTGGCGAGCTCAATCAGCAGCTGCCCATAGTTCCTGCAGCCACGCCACGCCGTGTTAACAACAAACAGTGTTGCCGCTTGCCTCAAAACCCAGGAGTCACAGGCCATGACACACAGTTGTCACGAGCAACAAGCTACACGCCCTGTTGCGTGTGCATCCGTATCATCTCGATCAGGGTGTGCAGTGTGGAGTCGCAGCACGCAGCATGCAGCACGGGCGGCGTACCGGAGGACGGTGTCATCGGAGCGGGATTCGAAGCGCGTGGAGACGGGCATCTGGTCGGCGCCGCGGGTGAGGACGACCGGGCAGAGGCACTCTCGGGTGAGCGTCATCTGGAGGCTGGCGACGCTGACGGGGTTGAAGTCGAGGAGGCGCGGGTAGAGGTCGATCGGCGACAGCGTGCCGCTCGTGATGACGACAGACTGCACACACGCTGCCGCCGCGTCAGATGGATTCACCACTGGACATGCCAATACGCCCGAGCGCGCATGACCGGCGCCACAGGCAACGCGACAGGTGGCGAACGTGCCACAGGAGTATCAGGCTGTGCGGTGTGCGGTGTAGCACTGCAAGGCGTCGGTGCAGGCTGCCGACAGTGTGCCACTGCAGCGGAACAGCGGCAGAGTAAGAAGTAGCATTGCACTGTAGCGGTGTGCCACTGCAGCGGCAACGCATGCAGTCATTTGGCCATGGTCCGTGTGGCATGCGTGCTTGCCTCTGTTTCCCAACCACCATATCTCTGTGACGTTTCTCACACGCGCATGCATAGTCACGTGTTACCAGTACAGGAATGGCATCCCATGTGCCATTCCCCTGTGATGCATGCCGGCACGGTGAATTGCCATTCACGGCTTGCACAATGGAGCAGGGGCGCACCTGGAACTTGTCAAAGACGGGCTTCATGGCGAGGCTGGCGTCGAGGCAGGCGAGCTGGATGACGGGGTCGGGCACGGAGGGCAGCCGGTCGTCCCAGGGCTCGATGATGACGGCAAAGCCCTTGTCGTACGTGCCGATGAGCGTGCCAAAGTCGGCGACGAGCTGCAGCGGCCAGTACTCGTCAGTGTTGTGGATTTCGAGCGTCTTGATCAGCGAGGTGAGGCGGTCGTAGCAGAAGCGCAGCGTCTTGCCGTCGATGGCGACGCCGGTGGCCACGTCGTCGAGGAAGGCGGAGCAGGACTGGCTCACGACGGCAGTGACCGTCACGCGCGTCTTCAGGTACTCCACAAACCGCCGCAGGAACAGCACAAAGTGCTCGGCCCTGCACATGCATGGCAGCCATGCATGTAGTGGAGTTGTGCCGCTGGGAGAGCTCCGCTGTGGGTGCAGTCTGTGCAGCTTCACCGCTGTGTGTCGCAGGCGACGTGCCAGGGAAGAAACGCGATGCACACCCATGTGACAGCATACTCATGTCAGCCGCACAGTCAGGCGCCTGCCAACTACTCTGCAGGCGTGATTGCGCGGCAGACGTGCCGCTGCGAGCGCCCGCAAATGCCGGCACTGCTCGCGAATGCCCGCCTGGGGGTTGTGCAGTGCAGCAACGGAACACAACCCTTGCGCGCCGAGTTGCTCACGCTGGCACCGAGGAAACCACGGTGCTGCAGGTGTGTGACGTGAAAAGCGGTTCACCGCGGTGATGCATGCAGGTGCATGCATGCATGCAGGAGCGTGGCCACGCGGGGCGCACCGGCGGATGTTGCCGGGGACGGCCTCGTTGAGGATGTCCTGCGGCAGCACAGGATTGGCGAGGTCGCCGCGCTGCGCGTCGTGCAGCACGCCCGCCGCCGCCAGGCCGTCCACCAGCCGCTCGTATTCGCGCTGCAGCCGCTGCGCATCCACCTGCACGCCACCCGCGCATCTCCATGCCGTGCTGCATACCACGCCCACACTGCCGACCTGGCAACGTGTTGTCACACTCGATGCGCATCTGAGGCGCACGAGCCGACTCGTCACGGGCGGCCTGTTCAGCAGCATGTGCCTTGAGAGGAGCCACGGTGTGCTGTGTGCTGTGTGTTGTACGGTACGCACGCTGGAGCGGTGTCCTGGTGCAGCCGGCGCGCGCCGGTGGTCCCACTGCGAAGCATATTAGTCTGCCCGGGACGTGTGACGGCGCAAACAGCTGACCACGTGCAGACACTGACTTGAGGAAGCAGCGAGGCCAACGCGTTGCTGACAATGCCGCGGGCTGCGGACGGGGGCCTGTGACGGGGGGCCGTGACACCAGTCGCGCCGCCTGCTGTGCCTCCACTGACAAAATCGTGGGTCGGGCCCGTCACGTATTTGCATGGTGGCCCGGTGTAGCATGATAGCACCGTGGTCGGCAGGCAGCGGGTGCACGGGGTTGACAGACGATGTTTGACACTCTGTATTTACGTGTTCCACACGATTTCTCAAAATACACGTATTCCATATAATTTTTACTTCGCAGACACGTGTATTCGTCGAACACTGGTGAGAGAGAGGGGGAGGGCACCTGCTTTGTGCGCTGGATGGCGGCCTGCAGCGAGGTGAGGTTGCGGGAGGCCGCGGAGAGGGTGGCGTCGCGGAGGTTGATGGACAGCGCCTCGATGCAGACGTTGTCGATGTTGTGCGCCTCGTCAAACACGACGACGCACTCCTTCTCCAGCTCCCTCGACACCTGCACTCGGGCCGTCTCCGCCCTCAGCAACACGCATGCAGGTCGCATGCTGGGTGCTGAGGCTGTGCGCTTGCTCCCTCAGCGCCGCTGAGGCTGTGCTGTGACGCATGTGGGTGCGCCGGGTTGACCCGCTCGCATACATGGGCAGATGAGGAAGCACGCACACGCGCGCACATACACAGGGCAGAACTACCCTCTGCTTGCAAATTAACTTGCAAATTATCGAACCATTGGCATTATCGGACGACTGCTCTCAAATGTGTGTCCATTCACACTGCTGTATTTGGGAATGCACAGCCAAACATCCAGATGTGAGGGGCTCGATGCTTGGCAGGAGCACGGAACTGCCGGCGAGATGTGCTCGGCTTCGCCGCGTGAGCGTGGGAACGCGTGTGGGTTGAACAACTTGGGTCATAGCTGCAGAGGCCTAGTCGTGGCTGGAGGGGTAATGGGCAGGGATTCGTGAGAGGTGGCCGGCGGGGAGGGGCGCAGCGCACCATCTGGGAGACCTTCGGGTCAATCATGTACTGGTAGCTCCAGACGACGACGTTGGCGTAGGAGACCATGTGGCGGGCTAGGTAGTACGGGCACCAGCCCTTCTTGCGCCCAAACTGGCGCAGGTCGTGCAGCGTGTACACTCCGGGGGGCAGCAGCGCGTCGTTGCCGGCCGCCGAGTGGCCCTCGAAGAAGCCACAAACCTCAATGTCCGGCACCTCTGGCGGCGCGCCGTCGCCTGCAGCGGCCGCCGGCCCCGCCGAGGGGCCGGCCGAGGCGGCAGCCGCAGCGTCTGCACCGGTCTGGCGGCCGCCGCCGGCCGCCAGGGCCTTCTCGCGGACCCAGGGTGCGGTGAGCTTGCGGCACTTGGCGTCTACACTCTCCCGTGTCGCCTCATCTGTATGTCACCCCTCTCTGTGTCGATCTGTCACAGCACGGTGTCAGCTGTGCTCAGTGAGGGTGCCGCTGTTGGGTGACGTACTGCGCACATACTAGGAAAATAGAGCAAGGAAGGCCCAGCTCCCAAGCCGATTGTGTGCTTACGGAGTGTTGCTGGCACGTTGGTGGATCGCACCTTGGACTCCTTTGTGTATGCATAGATTCTTTCGCGAGGACAAGCCAAGGGCCAGGATCTGACCGGAGCTGCCCGTCACGTATCGCTCTCGGTACTCTACCAGCTCACGCAGCTCCACCAGGACTTTCTCCATCTCAGGGACTGTCCGAGTGCAGTAGATGAGCTTACCGAGCTCAGGATGAGCCCTCTGGTAGGCAGTGACGAGGGAGAGCAGTGTGATGGTCTTGCCAGTTCCGGTGGGCATCTGCAGCCACCAAACGATCAATAAGAATTGTTCAGCCACCAAACGATCAAAAAGAATTGGGCAGCCGCCAAACGATCAATATGGATTGGTGTGGATGCTTTGCAGTGCCTTGAGACCTGTTGTGGAGCAACACTTGTCAAGAGGGCTGTGCCGTGGAAGGAAAGTTCAGCGCCAAGGACGACTGATTGGCACTCCCAGTGCTACAGCAGACTCGATTATACAGCTGCACAGGCGTGCCAGAGCTGTAGACGCACCTCCAGAAGGCAGTGGCCTGGCGCGTCTAGAGAACGCTTGAGCTCTTGCATGTACTTGTACTGCTCCGGATAGATGTACTCATACGGAAAGTACACGGTAATGCCATCTAGATCGAACTTCATTGTCCCTTATCTGGTGTGATCACAATTTAAGGCTGTAATCGCTGATCCCCGCCGTTTGACTGCAGCTCGATGCTCGCACCGACGGGGCTTCTATTGCAGAACGAGTCTATGTTCCACGCATTCCTCGTCCCTTTGACAAATGTGAAATCGGTTATGGCGTGACAGAATGCAGCATGCACTGAATGTCGCAAACCATGAAGGTCGTGGCGTAGGCACCGCGGTTCACCGTCGCGCGACACACGCAGCATGCTGCAGCACGACAGCCATGCTACCCACACGTTTCACGCATGGTGCCGCACAGATGCCAAACAGATGCCGCACAATCTGTGCTATTAATGTGTTGCAGTGGTCATATTGTTCCAGTATTATCGCCTCACGTCCTTCTGCCTGATGCTCGAGAACCTTGCTTTGAATCGGAGACATGCCAAACATCAGGTTCAAAGTGAACGGCGCCGGAAAACCGGCTCAGAAAGCAGAAGTATCGCTTGAGGACTCATTCGACGCTGGGCTGGCTGCAATTCTCACGGCAGCATGCCTAGAAGCCAGCTCTGACACATGGTTGTCACTGAACAAGCAGGTGCCGCCAGATCACTGGATAGTATGACCCTCATGGCACCTGAAATAGTCCTCACCGCTGTTCCACTGCGCAGGAGGCTCTGCATCCGCCGTCAAACGGTCGGTTTTTCTCAGTCATTCGTCCCGGCGACCTTGTGTGGGTCATGGCCCCGACGTACAGATCGCAGCAATCTGCACGTAGCACTTCGACTGATGAGCAGAGACTATCTGCACTGGACGGCTCAGGATCCTTGTCTCACGCATTTTGTGCCGAAGCGCTGTTGCGATTGGCTGGTAGCATTGCAACGACACCGTTAATCCCCAGTGCTGGAACGATCGCAGCTGCAATCGTCGACAGTGCCGCAAAGGATACCGGGTTCATGGATTCCGCACAAAGCTTGCCGGATGCGAGCTCTACCGGGAGCCAAAGTGCAGATATAGGTGAGCCGATCCATAGATGAGCTGACCACGATAAGCTGATGATGTTCTTGGAACGTTACTGGTACTGATGGCAGCGTGATGTCTACAGGTTGCTGGAGACGTGACTACAGTAACGCTGGCCTGTCCGCTACAAATACTTTCACAGCCTGGGTGTTTGAGATAGCTGGGTCACAGGTGATCTACATGCACATCCCCAATTCCAATTACGGCATAAAACAACACGTTGTAACAAATAGAAGATTGCAGCTCCCCGACTCTTCTTCGAGGTCGAAGTCGAGTGTGCTGGCAAGTCTTGATCCTGTGTACCAGACCATCAAGTCGAAGCTGATGGTATGGGCAGCAAATGCGCTGCTTCTTTGTGATGGCGGGCAACAGCAATGCGGGCTGCTAGCATTGCCAACAGAAGCGCTAGCAAATGCTTTTTCTAGGCTGGGCTATGCTGATGTCGCCACTCTCGCAACCGTGTCGCGACGTTTGAAAATTGTCACAGCTGAGCATAGCATTTGGGAGGCTCTGCTCAAGCAAGAGTTTTCTCAGGGGGCCTCTCCGGGCAAGGTATGCCTCTGCTCTTCGCTGAACTAGATCATGCCAACTGTGGATCAGTCGCACTGCATCTAGGGCCGAAGCAGAACACTGATCAATGGCTTACCGTGTTGTATTCTTGCACTGCGCAATCATCATCACTCGCAACCTCAGATACATGCACGAGTTCTCTTGCAGGATGCAAGAGAGCTATTCAAGGAGGCAATTTCGGATCGCAAGCGTAGACGGGAAGCTTTGCAGTCCATGCATCGTCCAGGTGGCTATCGCCGGGATCCAATCTTCGCTCCTGCGCCTCGCCTTCCGCCAGCGTTGCCAGGCGTAGTGGGCGGTGATTATGACCGTCTGCCTCCTGGTGTTGCACATGTGCCATTTCATCCGCTGGGTGGCAATGCGTGCATAGACCACACATTGCAAGCGCCAGATTATCGTGCACCGGGTGGACATGTTGGTGTTCTTGGCAGAGCTGCGCGGCGAGAAGCAGGGATTGGGGGAGGGCGGGGAGACAGCATGTTCGGAGGGGGCAGGTCGTTTGGCGGCGGTCCCGGATTTGGCGGGTTTGGTGGTGGACCTTTCCGCGGGCGTCCTTTCTAACCGTTCTTGGATTATTACATTCGTATTAACTGGCTCTATGTGTAAGAATAGGCACACTTTTGCAGTTGTCACACGGACCAAGAGTTGTAAGTGTTGCTGTCAGCAACGTGTGACAGTCAAGTGTGACCACTCCGCACCCGAACTGGTGCGCTGGAGTCGGCTCACGGCAGTTCCTTATCTTGGGTTGACAACTGCGCAAGATCCTGAAATGTATCCACGAAGGGGCGATACTTTCGCAGCTTGTTGGCGTGCATCCTGCATGTGCGTCTACGAGTCACAGACGTTTTGCCCAAGTTTGTTTTCTAGGCCCAGTATAGTGTGTGGTTGACACCAAACAGGCTGATGTGTTTGGAATTTCCGAAATACCAAAGGGCTC